>CM046727.1:40868725-41468725 GCA_025584915.1 Monochamus saltuarius
GTCCATGTCGGTCTGAATATGCCTGCCTATTTGTCTATGCGTGTCTGTTAGTCTGTTCATCCCTATCTGTCCGACCATATGACCTTTTTATCAGCCTGTCATTGTCCACTACTGTGTCTCTCTGCCTGTCCGTAGTTTATGGTGTCTGTCTGCCTATCCATGTCTGCCTGCTCGCGTCTATTTGTCTGCCCATACCTATCTGTTTGCTTGCTTTTTTTGTCAGCCTGTCCGTGTCTGTTTGTCTATCCTTGATGTCTGTCTGCCTATCCGTGTCTGTTGTTTTGTTCATGTCTGTGTGTCCATGTCTTGTCTGACCGGATGTGCCTGTCTTTATCAACCTGTCCTTGTTCTCCATCAGTCTGCGTCTGTCTGTTGTCCGTGGTATCTGTCTTCTTGTCATATCAGTCCGTATATGCCTGCCTATGTGTCTGTTGATCTGTCTATACCTGTCTATATGTCCATCCATGTATATCTGTCCATTCGTTCATGTTCGTGTCCGTCCATGTCTGTCTGTCTGCTTACCTGCCTGCCTGCCTGTGTACACCTATACTGCTGTCTGTATTCGTCTGCCCTTTCATCTGTGTCTGTACATGTCAGTCTATATGTGTTTGTGTCTGCTGGTATATGTTCATAGTATTGTCTGTTTGCCTGTCAGACTTTCTTCTGTCATTTGCCCACCTCGTCTTGTCCTTTGTACTACTTTGTACTATTCTGTCATGCCATTCATCATTTCAGTTTGGTCCGGTCTTTGTTTTTTTTTGCTGTCGTTTTATTCCATTGTCATATTTCATCTTACTCTATCGTCTTGTTCACCATCTTGAATAATCTTATGTAGTCTTGTTCTCCATCTCTTACTACCCTTGTTCCACGTCTTGCCTTGTTTTTCCCCTTGGTCTTTTCCACAACCTACAAAGTTTTGAGATAGATGATAATGCATTGATTAAGTAAAACATAAAATTTTACCTTTTATTTGATTTTTTCAGAGCGGAAGATCAATATCGAAGAGCTCTATCGTCTCAAACGGGAAGAAAAGTGGAAGCACCAACTCATCTACCGCATCTTCTCCAGACTTGACGGCCCACGCACATTCACGCCCACCTCTATCTGAAGCAAGTGACGACTCGTCGCTCACTAGCGAGGACTTGGAACACTTAGCTGGAGGCTACATCGACAGTGACACGGGCCTGGAGAGCATGTCCAGTGCCGAGACTGCTGCAAAGGCTTGCAGCGTGTGCCAGGACAGACCTGGCAGCACCACTGGACCAAGCACGGAGGCCCTCATTCAGGAAGTAACGAGGTTGAAGTGCGACAAGCTGGACCTGCTACGACAAAATGTGGTAAGTTTAGGATTATTATAAATAATGGCATTATTAATAATATTAGCAGTAATTACTTATCGATTAATAAAATGAATAAATTTTGTAAGGATTTGAGTGTTTTATTCTATAGTAAATATTATGAAAGTATATTACTGACAACTACTATTAACAGTGTAGGTCATTGAAAACTTGCCACCCCAAATTTCCTCCCCTAGGGGGATGACCTTCACCCTTCAATCAAACATGATATTGTATGATAATTCATTTTAAAGAGCACTATATTTTTTCAAATCCATCTAGTATTTTAATTTTCAAAGATCAATTCTCAAGAAATTAAAGATGAAAAATCCAGATCAAATTTAGGTGTTGAAAATGCCCACCATGAACTCCCATCCAGTAGTTTTGATCGTTTAAAATGATCTAACATTATGGAGCCAACAATGCGCCTTTCTATCTGTACCTGCCCTGTCTATCTGCCTGTATGTCAATTTTTGTCTGTCTACCTATCTACGTGTCTGTCCGTAAATTAATAAGGTTACGCTACAGGTAAAAAGAATGAAGTAACAATGCGATCTCCAAAAATTTGTGCCCGAACGTTCAGTTTCTCTGGACGCTAGGTATGTACTTCACAAAATGTTGAGAAAAATGGACCAACGCGTCTGTCTACTGGTTCGTATTATCTGTCTCTGTCTACCTATCTGCATCGTGTCTGTCTGTCTGTTCGTGTTTCTCAGTCTGTTGTCTCATGCCTGTTTATGTGACTGTCTGTCTATGTATATATGTCTGTAGATTACTAAGGGTTCACTATAGGTAAACAAAATGGAGCAACAATGTTATCTCCAAGAAGTTTCTACCCAAACTTTCAGTTTTTCTGGATGTTAGCTGTGTACCTCACAAAATATTCGTGGAAAAAATAGAACAGCACTGTGTCTTTCTGTCATTGTGTGTCTCATGCTTCTGTCTGTAGATATGTCTGTAGAGTAGTGTTATATACGCAAAGGTAAAAAAAGTGGTCCGACTGTTATTAAATGTCCTTTAAAATAATGTGTTACACGCCATCCCACTTATAGATAGAATATTGAGGAATGAGTACATCCATAAAATATGTCCTCAAAACAACACCGGATGGGTCCAAGTTTTCTTGGTTTTTGCATCAAAACCAAGAGAATCTGGGTGGCAAGTTTTGGGTAGTCCATGCTGAGCCTATATTTAGTTAGGTTAACTTCAAAGAATTATTAAAGTGGTGGGAAAAGTTAGTCACATGCTCACTTCGAATATTTGACAGTATTTGAATGTGATCGGATATTTGTGGTCACCATAGTCATTTTTAATAAATAACTGTCTTATTTATGAATTGTTATTATAAACATTTCTTTGTTTCAGAATTGCCAGAGGGACATAAAAAGATTAAGAGAGAAGGAGCTGGGTCTACAAGGCGATCTGTCAGTGGCTACAAAGGAAATAATTCGATTGAGAGAACTTCTGAAGGATTACAGTCCAAATGGTGAAAGATCTCCAATATAAAATCCATGTCACATCTCATAGTTCTTTCTTATTTGTATTATTTTTCTTTTCCACCCGTATGCTTCTTATTTTTATTTCACTTTACAAGTATTACTTGAGTTCTCTCTCTCTCCCTCTCTGTATAAATTTAGAAGTTTGGTTGTTACAGTAGTAATATAGGTAATTATTATTTTAATATTTAAAATATATAATTACTACTATTAAAGGCAATAGTTAGAAGAAATCTGTACGTAAAAATGTCAATTAGATGTTTGTGCACTCACACACCACACAGCATATTAAAAATACAAAAGATTCACACATCACACTCTTGACTACTGAATTCTTTATTTTTGTTTGTGATATTTTTTTGTACTTTTATAAATTTATTTTCTTCAAGGATTTTATGTTTAGTTCTTAGATATTTATTAATGTATAATGAAAACTGTATATTATTAAATACAAACTTTACCAACCTAATTATACCAAAGTTAACATTCCCCAAAAATTCTGTTTCAGAAAAATTAATTATTTACTAAGTGTATATAACAAAGTATTTATTAGCTTTTAAGTTTTTTTTTTGTATTTAGAAGGAGAACTTAGTTTGTGCAGATATTGTTATAGATTCTTTATTTTTACTTTGTTCATATATTTTTAAGTTTGTACAACTGCAATATGTATTACTAAAGTTTAGTACGAATGTATTATGTAGATTTTGTGTACATAAGTCTCCGCACTCTGAATTCTCCACCCCACGCGTTTTCCAGGTGTTTTCTAAAAGAATTTGGTATGTACCTCGAAGAGGTAATTATTTACGCAAAAATTCGGTCGAGCGTGCAATCCTCGACAAAGTTTAACGCACTGTATGTGTAATATTTAATAGATAATATATAACCACTATTCTTTGTTCTGAAGAAGCTTTTATTATTGTTTAAGTACCTAATTATCTAAGTGTTCTTTTGTACAAGTTATATGATTGTTTTTTATGTACCTTGATTTGTATTTGACAATACTTTTGCTGCATCAAAATCTAATAAAATGTCTATTACCTACATGTAAAATTATAAGTCTCATTTTTTCCACAACCACGCCGATTTCCCTAATAGGTGAAGCAGTCAGTTCGCCGGTGGTCTTAACAATGTCAATTTTTAGCTACAAAAAAACTCCAACTACGAGGTGGGGCAATTAAGTTCCGGGAATTTGTCAATGAAAAAACAAGCAAGCTAAATTTTTTCAACAGTGGTTTCTAGCATCTATTTCTGTTGTTGGTATTACGACTGCTACGGTCGGAACCGTTCCTCGGATAATTGTGGTCCTTAGAGGCGTTCCATAGCCGCCGCTGTAACTGGTCGCATCCCATACTTCCAAACGTTTCGCCGCTCTTCACTGTCAGTGGTGACTCTGCAAAAGCTTCGCCGCAACTGAGGAGGCTCAGTGAAGAGCGGCGGCTACGGAACGCCGCGGAGGACCACCATTACCAGAGGAACGGTTCACACCGATAGCGGGTCTGTCCTCACAGAGCCTAGCCTGAGAACAACCAGGGCAGGTGAAAGAATCCCGGCTAATGCTAGGGACGTGCATGTCAAAATGAAAACTATCTAATTGTATGCAATTTTTCGTATGCTATATAATTCGGTTCTTTGTTTGCCGTCAGGGAACATTATACATGAGTGCACTCAAAAACATTATTGAAAAACATGTTTTTTTATTAGGGTTTAACAAAACGTAATTTTTATTTAAAAAATAAAAAATTATTGATTTAAATAAAAACTATTTTCTTTTTCTTGGCACACGGTAGGCACAAATTTTTAATGTAAATGTTTATTTTAGTAAACTAATAAAGTTATTACTGTTATTAATATAGGTATGTATACAGATAGTCCAAGGCATTTAGCACAAAATCACCCGAATAGAGGAAATTTTGGAGCACAACAGATATCGAGATGCGGTTTTCTGCATTGTGTTGGGGAAGGTCCCAGAGAAGACTGCTGAAAATGTGGGTTAGCAGTTTTTTGAAAAACGCCTTCTGGGCTGGAAAATGCATTTTCCAATTGCATCATTACTTGTACCGTTCTGGGAACGATTGTAAACCCGGAAAAATCGCTCGGAAATCGTTACTCGGGGGTTTTCGGGGCTGCCGAACTCTTTTCTGGCATTAGAATTACCCGGGGGTGCACGGGGGCGGCTCTGTGGGGGTGCGCGGGGGGTGAATTGGGGCAGGAATGGCAGCCTGCATGAAAATCGCTCCAAACTTGTTACTCGGGGGTTTTCGGGGATGCTGAATTCAATTCTGGCATTGGAATTACCCGGGGGCGCTCAGGGGCGCCTCTGCAGGGGTATCCGGTGGGTCATTCTGGGGGGGGGGAATCGCACAGACCATGTAAATGGCTCCAAAATCGTTACTCGGGGGTTTCGGGGGATGCTGAAAAAGTCGACCTTGCACGCATAATTCCGACTGCCAATGCGTTAACCGAGCATATCAAGCGTGTCTATTTCCAAGTACAGGCTTGGTATAGTTCACCAGGTCAAGACGAGACCTTAGATCCGTTAAAATGGGGGGTGGGAATTGGTGGATGGAGAGCTCAGTCCTGTCACCATGACCCAGGAAGCCGGCCCCGAGGAAATTTTGAGCAAAATTTCGTGTTCTTGCTAAACTGACTGTGGCATGAGGTGCGGTTGCCGCCGGAATGGGTTGGAGTGCTCACTGGCATGCAAGAATTGCGATGACAATTGCTCAAACCAAAAAGGCGCTTCCAATGGGGCCGATAATAGTGACGAGGAAGAAGATAAAGAAGGGGGAAGAAAATGAAGAAGGGAAAGAAGGAGAAGAACGGGAAGAAAAAAAAGAGTTTGAACAAGATGTTTAGTTCTTAAGTTGAAAATTTGAGTTTATAATGAATAATTCAAGATTAATAAAAACTTCTATTTGTTATTTGAATAAAGAATTATGTACATAATTTGTGATTTTTCACTTGCTGCTTTACCATTTCCTAGCCACCCCTGAGCGCCCCGGATATTCCAATGCCAGAATTGAATTCAGCATCCCCCAAAACCCCCGAGTAACGATTTTGGAGCCATTTACATGAACTATGCGATTTCCCCCCAGAATGAACCCCCGGATACCCCTGCAGAGGCGCCCCTGAGCGCCCCTGGGTAATTCCAATGCCAGAATTGAATTCAGCATCCCCGAAAACCCCCGAGTAACGAGTTTGGAGCGATACTCATGCACGCTGCCATTTCTCCCCCAAATTACCACCCGCGCACCCCCACAGAGCCGCCCCGTGCACCCCGGGAAATTCTAATGCCATAATCGAGATCGGCAGCCCGAAAACCCTGACTAACGATTCCCGAGCGATTTTTCCTAGTTTCCACTCATTCCCATAACGGTACAAGTAATGATGCAATTGGAAAATGCATTTTCCGGCCCAGAAGGCGTTTTTCAAAAAACTGCTAATCCTCATTTTCACCAGTCTTTTCTGGGACCTTCCCCAACACAATGCAGAAAACCGAATCTCGATATTTGTTGTGCTCCAAAATTTCCTCTATTTTTGCTAAATGCCCTGGACTAAGATAGAAAGTGACTTTTACCATTTTAAAGTCATTACTTTATTCCACCCAGACAAATGTAACTTTCAACCCAGTCGAGGGACAAGAAAGTTTTTCTATAATATCCAAAAACATCTTAGTGTAATAAGGATACAAGATGTAGAAAGTATTTTGCGAACAGTTGAAGATGAACCGCAAATAATATGTACTAACGTTTATCTGGAGAAACTTGAGTGCAGTGCACCACGAGGAGGCGAGCTAACTTTGCACCCCATTGTTTTTTAACTGCATGTTTTATGAATTTGAAATTCAATTTAAATTGAATGTCTTAGAAATATTAAAAATGCTTATTTTCTGTACGCCATATATACAGGGTGTCCCAGTGTGAGCGTACAAAAATTTAGCAGGGGGTAGACCAGACCAAGATAAGAATAAAATTCTTATAACAAAATTTCTCTGATGCACGCCTAGCGAGTTACAGGGTGTTATTTTGAAAAAAGCAATAACTTAAAAACCGTTTCGTAGATTTAGGTAATTTTTTGGTGTGTACATCAATTAAAGGTCATTAAAATTACATGGTGTTGGTTTTAATCTGACAAGTGTGGTGGCCTAGGCCTACTATTCCTTATGATTTTGTCTTCATAACTCTTGCATATCCTACTTTTACGTGAATTGACTAAGTTTTCCTTAATCAATGAGCAATTCTGAACAAAAAGGTGCTCTTGTTACACAGCTCTAAAATCAACCATTTTCAAGTAAATTGAGTTCAAAGTACCGACTGCATTAATTTATGCAGAAAAATACATGCAAAGATTTTATTTGTTAATTAATCCCTTTGAAAGTTTCTAAAATTATTTTTATACTTGAAGAAAACTTCAACCCGATTTATGGGAATTTTGAAACATTAAATTATTAATTAGTCGAGCTTTAATAAGAAAAGCTCCAAAAAGCTGAAGAAATCGGAAATATAAAAGATTTACGTGGATCACGAAGACAAAAAAGGGAACACCGTAAACAAAAAAAAAAGATTCCAGAAATAGCACGGTGCTATCTAAAAAATAAAAACAATTTCTTGAAATATACTCAGGTGTAAAAAACTTTTATCGGAACATATTTTACGCAGGTTTTTTTTGAATATATATACATTATTCCAAACATATTGGACACCCTGTGTTGTTATTTAAATAATCACTTGTTGGTTAACAAAACATTTCTAAAAACAAATAATATTGGTCATTTGGGCACAAAATCTAAAATGCAAAGATAGAAAGAAATATTTAATTTTACATTGAAAATTAAATTTATATTTCAAGAATGACAATGCAATATTGTTCTTGAAGAAAATATATCCACTAACTACGCCACTGCTTCGAGTTGAGACTTTTTTCACGTCGAATGTAATTTTGTTCATCTATTGTCCTTACATATAAAAATTCGTTTCAATATTTCAATTTTTTAAGAATGTTTTGATATCTATACAGGGTGATTCTTTATTGACTGAACAAACAACAAAGTATATAAGAAGGTTAAATATGATGACGACCTTTAAACAAAGTTGCACTTCTCAGAAGATATTCATGTCCAAAAATTGTGTTCAAATTTGAAAAAATCTGAATATTTTTAAACCGTTGCAAAAGGAAATGAGTAGAATTTAGTAGACTATTTAGGTATGTTACTTGTCTTGAATTGATAGTAAATTGGAACTACGACAGGAATGAAACGGAAGTGCCTTCCGTTTAATGCAACAAAATAAATAACAGAAAGTTATATAGAGTGTTTTCCTTAAACCAGGTTAGTAAATTTAGATAGATTAATGTCTTTAGATAATTACTGAATAGAGTTTTATCTGTGGAATTGTTCATTAGCATGTTTGGTATCAGAGAACATACATATGACTTCATTGATAGGAATTGTAGGAGATTTGATATATATTAGCTTAAAATACCTTTCTAAAACAGTAAAAAATGTTACAAAAGTTACTCAAATACTAATTATATTTCCCCATATATTAATACTATACATAATATGCATCAATCTTTTAAATTAAAATTTCATATAAATCTTAACTTAAATCTTTTACTAATAAAGAAAATATGGGTAGATATTGTGGGTGTAATTCAACGCTGGTTGGGGATATAGCCCTCAAAGTAGTTAGTTTCACACAATATTGTTAATACCTGAAAATATATATGAAAAAAAGAAAGTTCATGGTCTACGTTTTAAGAATATATAGACTGTATATTTGCGGGTCTAAAATGTGACAACACTTCGCGAAAAGTTTAAATTTTGGGCGCATGAAATTAAACAAAACGTACATCAGCTATTCGCTCAAGGACGGATTCAGTTCCACACTGTCCGTTGTTGTTTATAATAATTATATAATGTGTTTTTTCGAAAGAAAAAGTTATTTTTATTCTCAATACATATACCTATTTCAAGATTAATATACTAATATCTTTGTTGGTTATAACAGAATATGATAGTATATGACTTATAGTTTGATGTAAAAATTAGAGTTAGGGTGATTCAAATTAGGATGTATTTAATCATGATTTAAATCTTAGCCTTTAAAAAAAAATCATAATTTAAATCAAAGCAAATGATGTTGTTGTCAAATTTATTACATGAAAAATAAATAATTGGTTATCCATCTCTAATTATAAAAAACAAGAAACAAACATTTTGAATCTAATAGTGTAATGAAAAATAAAAATATTTAACTGGAAAATTAAAATTCGGAATGTAGCAGTCCAAAGGTACTGAAAAATGAAACATTAATATATTTTTTGTTTAAAACCGTGATTTTTTATTTTTTAAATAAAAATTACATTTTTCAAACCCTAATAAAGAAAACAGATATTTTCAAATGTTTTGAGTGCACTCATGTGTTATGTTCTCCGGCGGCAGATAAAGAACCGAAGTATATAGCAAACCAAAATTTGCACCCAATTATCTAGTGTCATGAGATGCTAGAAAAATGGGTGCATATTATGACAAGCTAATTTTAATTTTGGCGATCGGGTTTTGCATAAAATAAACACCCAATGTTCCTCCGCTTTCTCTGACTCTTTCTCTATTTGCAGTTGTTAGCGACCTAAGAAGGTATACCTTTTTTATGTAAAAGTGATGCAAACATAGATGTTGCTATCAGAAAATACGATACAGTGTGTAGTAAAAACAATTGTGAAATATAAAAGTTTGAGGAGGAGGCATAAGTGGCGCCCTCTACAACGTATGCCAAAATTATGTGGAAATTTTAACTTATCATGTCAAAAAACCAGGATACCAAATTTCGTATAAATACATCAATTACATCGAAGGTTATTTAAAAAAATTGTAAATAAAATTTTAATTTTGACACGCTATAACTCGGTTATTATGAACTTTTGAACTAAGGTAAGTTTGGTTAGATCTTATTATTTTGATGACACAAATCGCCTCTTGATCAATGTACAATTCGTTATTGGACACTGAACGCTCAGTATGTCAAAAACGAGACTTGAAGGGCAATTACCAGTGCTGTAACCAGGGGGCGTTAGGGACGCTAAGTCTCTCTTTTAAGAAAAAATACAAACATTATTTGAAGTATAAAAAGTCTGATCTACTCGTGTTCCAAAAAAGAGAATCACTAAAATTATTATGAAATAAAAAATGTTTACTATACAGGGTGTCCCATAACTAATGGGCCATAGAGCAACCGGAGATAGTAGACATAAAAATATGTCTTTTGAGCCAAACTTGCCTAAGTAATATGTTACTATTTAAAGAATTACAGGGTGTTGAAAATTAAAATAAATTTTCGGAAAATGATAACTTTGAAACAGTTTGGTGAATTAACTCTACACAAAAATTCTTGTACCTACCTGAATATTGCAAAAAAAAAATTAAGTAGCTAAGCTATCACATAAAAAGGTAGATAACACTGACAGTTGGCACTGCAACAAATTATGTTAACATTCAAGGCACACTTGTAAATTAAATATTTTTCAACCATCGACATAATGTGCTATGACACATTCAATCGTGAAAATCTGGAAAACGGCTTGAAATATCGAGATCGACCAAGAGTACCTGTTTTAGGTAAGAATGTTGGCTCTTTTATAGTTTAATTTATAAATTCTATTAACTGTACAGGTAAAAAAAGTATTGGTGAATTAACTCAGCACAAAGCACGTAGGAAGCACCCTCTAGGAAATATCTTGAAACTAATGCCAAATTCGTATTTCTCGCTCCCAAAAACCTAATTATACCAGTTTTGAATTCGATATCTTCAACTGTTTTAAAGCTACCATCATTTTTCGAAAATTTATTTTAATTTGCAACACCCTGTAATTCTTTAAATAGTAACATATTACTTATGCAAGTTTAGCTCAAAACACATATTTTTATGTCTACTATCTCCTGTTGCTATATGACCTATAAGTTATGGAACATCCTGTATAAATAAACGAAGACGAACTGAAATAGATAAATTGACTATTGTAATAGTTAATTCAAGAAATTCTAATTTTGTAATTTTGTATTATATGACCTGTTGCACACGTACGTATTATGTGAGATCCAAAAATATTGAAAAAAAAAGAATGCATAGGGCCCTAGAAATTGGGCTCAAAATTACGGTTTCTGCAAATAAATATCTCTGGAACCTCTAGGCCAAGTTAAATAAGTGTCTATATACTTGTACAATATATTGCAATAATAATGGCACTCTTTAAATCGAATTTGGCGATTTATTTCGAACTGCTGACATATTCGTAACAAATCTATTTTCAATTTTCCACATCTTAGTTGTTTCCACACACCAATAGGAATCTAATGACAATTCTACTCAGAATTTCCAGTTCGAAAATTGATTTGAAGGAGTGTTTTTATTATTGTAATATAGATTTATCTGTACCTGTCGGTTATTTTTAAATATCAGGATGAGGAAATTTGTAAAGAAAATCGAGTTATTACCAAAATCGAATACCAATTTCGTATTCTAATAGAATTTTTTTTTTCAACATTTTTTTCTAGCGAACTCGATTCACGATTTCACTATGCACAAAAAATTGATTTTACTAGAAAACGCCACTAAATTGCAATATCACCAACTTCATGAAATAGGAAAAGGACAATAATTGAATAACAGATGCCAATTTGGTGCTACATTTTGCTGCTATGTTAACAAATTTCGGAAATTAGAAAAATCAGCTCAGAATTGAAGGAAACGCTTGTTCGTGCATTTTGGAAAATTTGTCTTGCCTTCATCAAATAGCTACATTTTCTATTCGGATGTTTCAATTGAATTAGCAATGACAGTACTAGGTAATTATAGCAACTTTTTCTGAAAAATTAAGTCTCGAATAAAAAAAGGCTTCTTTGTATAGAATACATACCTACTGGAAAACAATTTGAGAAGAGAAATAGAAACAATTAAAGTCACGGTCAAATGGAATACTTACACATTTTTTAAATGAAGTAGCAAAAATGAGACCACAGATTCCTTAGGTGAAAATAAATCGATTTATTTATTTATTTATTTTATAATTTGTTTATAATTTTGACGTCACTAGTAGAGGGCGCCACGTATGGCACATCATGTTTCTATTAAATGGCAGAACTTGATTGCTGCTCAGGGATTTTATATTCTAAGGCTCAGTGTATCCAACTGAATATTGAAACAATCGATTCTCCTACCTGTTATATCTGAAAAAGGTATACCCTGTTGAAGTCGTTAGGAGTAACAGTTTTCGAAATAATCCTATTTGGAATATTCAGTGCACCGAGTGAAAATCGTTTTAGGTAAAGTTCCTTTTCTACTGAAAATACAACAAAACTTTACTTGAAAAAGTTTTTCAGAACGGTAAATTATGGAGATGTGCAACATTTCAAAAAGGTCGGCCTGCTTTGACAAAATCTTTGTGCTTTGTTAAAAGATGGTATCATCAAACCTCACCGATCTTGAAATTTTGCACGTCTCCATAATCTACCATTCTGGACAACTTTTTTAAGTAACATTTTGCTGTATTTTAAGCAAAAAAAGCACTGTACCTGAAACCAAAACAGTTTTTACTCGGTGCACTAAGTATTGCAAGTAGGATTATTTCAAAAATGGTTACTCCTGCCGACTTCAGCAAGGTATACCTATTTCAAATAAAACAGGTAGGAGAATCGATTGTTTCGATAGTCAGATGGATACACTAAGCTGCAAAAAAGTTCTGCCATTTAAAATAAACATGGTGTACCACAAGTGGCGCCCTCTACTAGTGACGGCAAAATTAGAAACAAATGTGAATTTCTTGTCTGCAAAAAAACACCAATTTACAAATTTTATGTAAGTATTTGGTTTTTTTAAGAAGTTATCTACAAATAATATAGAAAACAAAATTTTAATTTGACACCCTGTATCTTTTTTATTATGTGACTTGGGATATAGGTATGTTAGGTTAAATCGATTTATTTTCACCTAAGGAATCTGTGGTCTCATTTTTGCTACTTCATTTAAAAACACCCTGTACGTTCGTAAGTTTTTTAAAATCGGCTAGGGACTCAGGAGATATTTGCAAAAAACCTAATATTGAACTCAATTCCGGGATGCTATTTCTAGGAGTCTTAGACTTCCTAAAAATTAGAATTCGTGAAAACAAAAAAATACAGATCAAACAGTTTCTCAAGTTTATGTGTACATTTTTTTCTACTATATCTAAATCACTGTGCATAAGAATGCAACATTTTGTTTTACAGCTCTACTAAGATTTCATTTAGCCGCCCCCACAAAAAAGTTGGCTGGCTACGACACTGGCAATTATTTACATATATATTTTTTTAATTAAATTTGGGGTTGAAAACTACGAAAGACGACGTGTATTTAATTCTCTTTTTCTGACTTAATTTCGAGTATAAAAATGAAATTTCGAGTTCAAACTCGAAATTTCACTTTCCCATTCAACTTTTAAAAAATTATTTTATTTAATTTTTTATCTACTAAACAAATAAATATGTTTCCTTCAAATTTGGTATGCAGTAATCATAATAAAAGGTTAATATTATGAACTTTTTTTAACTAAAACCAGAGGATCTTATTTACCCTTGGACCCCCTACTTCTACACGAACGGTAAGAAGTATTTTTTCAGTACAAATATTAAAGTTTTATTATATTTTCTCAAAAAAGTGAGGAAATTCAGTAAGAAGCTTTGTTTTTCAGATATTTTGATTTTTCTAATCGGGGTTATCTTATGGTAATACAAAGATCTTACAAAAATCATAGACCTTGCTTGTTTCTAAATTTCTAACAATAGCAATGACATATGTCATGTCATGTTTGTTTGTTGGGCGGTTAGAGCATGTTGAAACGATAAGTTGATTCAATATGATATATGGTAAAAGATAGGTTGGTGGAGGTGGTCTGGCTGCTTGGCCAGATCTCAGTCCACTATTTTTATTTATTTCTTTGGGTCTTTTTAAAGGCAGAAGTGTATGCAGCTTCGCTGTTTAATAGAAAAAATCTGTTACCTACATCATAATCTAAAATTTTGTGGTAAAATAAATAATGACAAGCTAATTTGGAACAAACTTTACTAAGAAATCGATGCTATCGTTGCATTGACGAAAATGGATATCACTTTGATCACCTAAATTAATTTGTTTAGAAGCCGTTGTCCCAATGATTGACTGTAACTTTCAAAATTTCATAGGAAAACCCTCATTACAAAAGGTCAAAATAACCCTTATTAGAAAAAGTCAAAATATCTGAAAAACAAAGCTGCTTAGTGAATTTCCTCAAGAGCACTTTTTTTCATAAAATAAAATTATAATATTTGTACTCAAAATATAGTTTTTACCAATGGCGTAGTAGTTTTGGGGGTACAAGAATGAACAAAACCAATACCACGCCACTGGATTTCATTAAAAAAAATAATCAGCTCAAATTATTAACCTTTTATTATTTGAAGAAAAAATATTTATTTGATTAGTAGATAAAAAATAAAATTACATAATTTTTTAATCGTTGAATGAATCAGGAAAATTGAGGTTCATAGAGAAAAATGTTATAGGAAAGACAACTATTATTTGTTCATATTCTATTTTTCCCAAATCGGGGAATTATGAAATACCATTTCAATCAGATTGACAAGTTTACACCTTTTTAGGCATCAAAATCTGACAAGCAGTTCTAGAAAAAAAATATATTTTTAATTTTTTATAAAACTCCCATAAAAAAATTGAGGCATAATCTTCTGGGAAATTTGAGTTTATATTATTGCTGGCTTCTACAGAAAATTTGAAGTAAATCCGTCATGGGGCAGTACACGCATAAACATATCCTGCAAAGCCCTTCCTTGCTAACTCGTAATTTAGTGCTTAAATTCGAAATTTCTTATTCAAATTCGAAATTTCGTGTTTAAACTCGAAATTTTGTCTCCAAACCCGAAATTTCCTATTCAAATTCGAACTTTCGTGTTTAAACTCGAAATTTCGTATTCATCTCGAAATTTCTTCTTCAAACACGAAATTTCGCGTTCAAACGCAAATTTTCGTATTCAAACTCGAAATTTCGTGTTCAAACTCGAAATTTAGTGCTTAAACTCGAAATTTCCTATTCAAATTCGAAATTTCGTGTTTAAACTCGAAATGTCGTATTCAAACTCGAAATTTCGTCTTCAAACTCAAAATTTCGTGTTCAAACTCGAAATTAAGTAACAAAAATAAAATTAAAAAACGGGGCCTTTCTACGCTTTCGTAGAAAACGATTATGTTCCACACATTTCTGTGTTACCCAATATAATCAATCAAGATTTATTTAAAAAATCTGTGCTAAATATTTTTAAAAATTTGCTTTACCTTTAATGTTAGGTCCTATAAGATCAAATATGCCGAATCTTCTAACGAGATTTCGATTTACCATACACAAATCTAACAAAATCACAGCCATGCAACATGACACCATTATTCGGTTGATATGCCATATAGAAATTAAACACAAAGTCACAGATATCGCATAATTTTCACCCAGACTACATTTTTCTTTATAAGAAAGTGTCAAACACGAAGCGAACGAAATGAAATATCGCGCGCGAATGGTAGGATTACACTGACTGAACAACGTTTTTCGTTATCTTGCCGCCCTTTTTGCTAGCCCTACTCGTTATAAGAACCGCTCATGCAGGTTTTTATTGAATGAGTAATACATTAGTACAGTTTTTGTTTCTATTGCACACATTTTCTTAACTGATTAAATATATATATTATAATTTATACCTGTAAATATTACAAAAATGCAATCAACAAATCTATCAACCCAAAATTGTTCAGTTTTTACTGGTCCCCATACATTTTCCCTCCTTTTTGGCAACATTAACTATATAATCGCGTATACTCAGTGGCGTAGCCAGAAATTTGACATGGGGGGGGTTCAGTGACAAAGTTTAGTATTTCAAACTAGATTTTCTTAATAAAAAAATAAATAATTTTTAATAAATTAAAACAATTAAAAGGAAATAAAAAATCGAAGGTATATTATAATATACCTTCGATTTCGACAGTAATTACTGTACAAGCAGTAGGTAATTAAAGGTAATTTTTACAATTTTGGGTATTTATGTGTATTTTTAGGTATTTTTTCGTTATTTTTAGGTACTTTGTGTATTTTTGGGTACTATCAAGGTAATAATGGGTATTTAATGGGTATTACGAAGATAATTACTGGGTATTTTAAGAGAAAACTAGTATTTTCCCACCAATTTTTAAATACAATGGCGATCGCGCATGCCTTATTACGATGGCACAGTTTTAATATAAGTAAACAACTGACCGACGCATTGGCAAATATAAAAATAATTAAAAATATACAAAAATATTTTCTGTAAAATTTTTCGGAGGCACTGTTAAACCACTATGTGGCCTTTTATTGTTTTCGTAAGTCTTTAGTTTAGAAAATAATATAGGGTGATTCGAATTAGATACATTCAATTGCAAAAATAATGACACCTCCTAAAATCAGTTTTTTGACTACTCTGTGGGTAAGTGGAACAACTAAGAACGAATGTTTAAAATTGAAAGTAGATTTCATTACAAATATGTCACCAGTTCGAAATAAATAGCCAAATTCAATTAAACAGTGCATTTATTATTGCAATAGATTGTACAGTACAGGACCATATAAACAAGTATCATATGAATGTTTTATAAGGCGTTTACGCAGAATATATCCACTCACATAGTAGCACATTTCCCTCTTCTGTTAACAAATTTTAGTATGGTATAATTTCTTAAACTTTATCTTTAAATCAATATATTACATATTATTCCTGGTTTTTGGGTATTTTTTTGGTATTTTCTTATTTGATGAGATATATTTTTGGGTAATATTTAAAAAAAAAATGGTATTTCATTGTACAAATTTCAAGCAGTGGTTTACCCCTCATAAAAAACGATCTCATCATAAACATATGTAAATAATAAACAAGTACGAAAAATATATTTTGTATAAAAATTACAAAAAAATATATAGAACTTAGTTGCAGGTGAACCCTAGTGTCCCCTACACTAGCCGAAGTTGGTCTAGTTATTGTTCACTGACCGCGTTGCCAAATAGAATAGAGTAGTGACTTTATCTATGGAGTAGTGATTGCAGGTTTGTAGTGGGACGACAACATTACCTATATGACCCAACCAACCCAACCCATGGGGGGGGGGGTTCTGATCCCCAAAACCCCCCCGTGGCTTCGCCACTGCGTATAATTATCGTAATTTTAGTTTTAGAAAACTTAGTACATAATATAGAGGATGTAACTAAAAAACTTGAGCAAATTTTAATAACGTACGTCACAAATTAAGAAATAAGTCTATACTGTGTGTACTTTCTATAGAATTTTTCGATTTGAGCCCTCCCTTACGAGAAAAGGGTTTCTAAAAAATTGAAAATACTCTGTTTTCATTTTTTTTCTCAAAAACGGTTAAACTTATAAATCGGAAAATCGGTGAATACATTTAGTTAATTAAGTTACATTGTTGAATACGATTTTTATTTTTACCAAATGTCTGCAAGGATGGCAACCAGCCACGTCTGTTGTTTTTTTTTATTAGAAATATTTATTCTAAATTTACAAAATTTTTCCCCTCTTAGTATTTTTATGCAGACACGCATTTTCTTTTAAAAAAAAGTAATATCCATACATTTTGTATTACACCTTGTATTCTGTCAAAAAAAAATGGTTTAAATTTTCCAAAATCTACTCCAACAACTATGAGATAATTTTATTTTTTCTTTTACCTTTACTGCCATGTCCTATGCGTCCAAAAGTCCAGAGCTGCTAACACATGGCACACTTTTCACTTGCACTACAATTTTCTTTAGAAGAAAATGTGGGTTTTGTCTAATACATGATATATCACGTTTGAATAGTACGATTACACTGACTGAGTGACTGAATAACGTTTTTCGGTACATCTTCCCGCCCTTTTTTGCTACTCGTTATAAGAACCGCTTGTGCAGGTTTTTATTGAATTAATAGTCTACACAGTCACACTGTACATACGAGGTGTGATCAAAGAGTAACAAGAATTTTGTAATGTCTCGGGTTGCTTTAGCCCGGTTCACCTGATATGTTCGTTGTCGTGTTGGTAAACATATCTGAAAAGTATCTATACATTATTAGACATATCGGATGTTTAGCATGTTGTCTCGTGTCACAAAGGTTATTTGTGTTTTGAGTACGATTGGCTATTATTTATTTCTTTAAAAAAATGCATTTTTGGAAATTATATTAAATCCTTATTTAACGCCGCCCATGCGACTTGTCCGTCACATGTTTACAAAATCAGAGTAACGTAGGCAGCTAGCAACCTGAAAATTTCTTGTCATGTTATAATTTAATTCCTGTGTTTTTCATGTGTTTACGTTGTAGTTTTGTGTTTTCAGTGACTTTTTTAATTTTTAAACGTTTCATAGTTTTAAATCAAGAAATTTGTGTTGGATGCAGATACTTTCCCACAATATAGTTCGCCGGTTTCGTTTTTTAGGTTATGGGACAAGACTGCCGCAGGTACATTAAAAGTTTTCTGTTATCTATTCCTTTCGTTCGATTTTGTTATAATAAATAGGCATTTTATCTAGCTGTACCTACGGGAATGCTGCACAAAAACGGCCACATGGTCATTGTAGTATATATTGTTGACAGATGTAAGCTTATCTATGGATCTAAGCCTTCTCAGTTGATATTTATCATAGGCGCCGACTTTCCGTAGGGTTTTGCCCCATTTTTTTAAATATCGACAGACATGTTTACGGGCGAAACGGACTAATACAATAATACAACCCGAGATATTACAAAATTCTCGTTACTTTTTGATCACACCTCGTACATTAGTTCAGATTTTATTTTTGATGCACAAAATGTCGTTACCTAATTAAAGATGTTATTGTAATAATGCCTGTAAATATGGAAATTACGTTGATAATTTTATAGCCAAATACTGAAAAATGTTAGTCTTTAACAGTCTGCCCTAGATTTTCCCTCCTTTTTAGCAACCTTCAGCACTGATACAGGATGTCGGACACTAAAACGGTTTGTATATCTGGCAAAACGCAGTAAAAAGCTTTTATGAGAGAGTGTACAGTCTCAATTTCGTTGTAATTGGGGGTAGGTACCTCGAAAACTACAAAATATAGAAGGATGCAGTTTTCACAAGATATACATGGCAAAATATAAAAAAGCTGCTTTTAAGAGATTTTTCATATATCGGAGAATAGCTGAGATATAGGAATGGTGAAAATTGCTTGTGATAGACTTTATGTAGAGTACAGTGGCGTACCTGACATTTTTCTGCAGGGCGTCCCTTTTAAAATAGACCCAAACCGATACACAGCCACAAATCTTGCGAAATCTTTGCGAAATCGTGCGAAATCCCGAGAAATTATGCAAAATTCCACGTCTGGAGGTAAATATACCCGTAAAGAGTGACAATACTGTTCACCTTGCGTCATCATCGAACGTTATTATATTTATTCGCGTTTCCATATCGCGAATAACGCTTACATTACTACGTGCGCGGCACGTATCTCAGTTGTTTAGAACTACTGCAAGGCTGCTTGTCTTCAAAGTTTCATGTTTTTTGTTTAATTTTATTGACTTTGCACTTCGACGTTAATTTTATAATTAATGCCCCTATCCACTAGTTTCTCTAAAAGTTTGTAAACATTAAAACCGGACACCCTGTACCTGGAGGGCGGGGCAAGTCGAGGGTTCACTCAAGAGTTAAATTTGGCGATTCACACCTTGTGAAACAGTTTTACCACAGTTTATTATACAGTTCGTCTAGTGAAGGTTCCAGAGGGTGTGGCTAAAGCGCGGCTAAATGCGCTGTGAACACCAATAAAATTCATATGAACACAACGAAGTGGGAAAAATTATATTTCTTGACAAATCACCGTGCCCCTTGAGCGCGCGAATGTGCTCGGCTAAATGCGCAGTCGTCTTTTGATCGTCTAAAAAAACGAAATCTGGGACCTCGACATCAAAGGAGCCAACGTGAAGACGCCGGACTGTATAATAGACTGTGGTTTTACTATTCTGCAAAACCTACTAAGCCGTGGAAGGGCCACGTCTACAATTTTTTTTAGATTCAGACTTTAAACTCTGAATTCAAAGTTTAATCTCTGAATTCAGACTTTAAACTCTGAATTCAGATTTTAATGTCTGAATCCAGACTACAGTGTAGTGGGTCGCTTTCTGCTTCTAGCTTTATTGAGGCCCAGCATTGAGTAATCAGAGTACCAAATGTACACTACATGCTACGCCTCGCGTACCTTTCGTCGGTAATAACAGAACAGAACAGCCAGGGTTGCTCGTCGTTGGCCTCACCTGTGGCATACTGCACATTGACAGCTAACAAGCTCGGAACTGATATACGAGTATATACCCGACGGCATCACTTCACTTACGACTAATTGTGGTCTACAGAGTAGTTATTTCCTAAAATTCCGCTTTCACAATAGTTGGGACTTTTAAATAGTAGATACTTTCAGTATAGTGCATTGCTTTCTGCTTGTGACTGTATTCAGACCCAGCTTTGAGTAGCCAATGACTACTAGTACACACGTGTTATGTCTTGCGTACTCATGTTCTGTTAACTGTTATGACAGATTGTGAACAGCTAAGGTTGCGAGTTATTGGCCTATTATAGTATTATTATTGGTTTTTACCGATAAGAACTAACCACTTCGAAATCAGTATATGACTAGTGGCACCGCTAACAACTAACTGCGGCTGTTTGCTATAGGCATTTCACCCAGTACTTAAATAGTACTGTTCATGACAATGGCACAATCAAATTTAAGGCTTACGGTGAGCGCTCTATCAAACGATAAGGTCTGTTCCAACAACTGTCGAGAATTGGTTCAGAACCGTGAGAAATGTTTGACCAACACCGTCTTACGTCGCATTCGCCGAGAGTACATTAACAACTGAACTGACTAACTAATTCTGGACGGTTCGAAATCGATTCTTGCTGTGTTGGAACAAACCCATAGTTTTTGCATATTTTCAAAATTTCAAAACACAGCGTCGACGTAAAATAATATTTGTAGTCTATTAAAAAAACGCATATTTTTATCATTTTTCGTTGACGAGTTACTGAGCTGAAACTCTCTTTGGATCGAGCGCTGACCCAGGAAATTGGTGTTAACACATCACGGCAATCTAGATCCAGAAATAAAAATAGGTCTAAGGAAATTAAGTGGTCTAAATCATTTCCCAAACAAGTACAGTCGCATCTTAAATCGTCTCTATAATCAAAAACAGTAAAATTATACAGGGTGCTGTAAAATTTCATAGTTGATGACAAATATCGTAAAGTTTCATTTTCCCTTGTATATTATGTCCTCTAAATCTCAATTCTGTATCTAGAAAACCCTGAGTGCTACGACTTGTCCTATAATTTCGTTAGCAGTGTAAGTTCAGAGATACGTCTGAATTCAGAGATTAAGTCTGAATTTAGAGTTTAAAGTCTGAATTCAGAGTTAAAAGTATGAATTCAGAGATTAAAGTCTAAACTTAAAAAAAAAATGTAAACATGGCTCTTCTAGAGCTTCGTACTACCACATACTCCGAGGACCAAATTTACTTTAGTCCAAAATTTTATAGTTCCGATATACAGGGTATTTTTAGTTCGCATCTCGCATATTCGCCACTGGCATTGAATAATTTTTTACGATTTTTTTCTTGTTGTACAGGGTGTGACTAGAATCAAAATCAGTTTTTTTAACCAAGAGCAAGATTGTTTTTTGTCGACTTCATACATTAGGACGTCTTTGAATTTCTTTAAATATCTCGCGTATACAAGATGTGCCAAAAGGCCAAAATGTGTTGATCTAAATTTAGTAGTCCAAAATTTTATAGTTTCCGAGATACAGGGTGTTGGTAGTACAATTTTATTTTAGTTTTTCCTCAATAATTCCATATAAATTGTAGTAAATATATCACTTGCTACAGAGGAAATTTCTGGTACGAGAAATTGAAATATGTCCGCGAATTTGCTGTCAACTGGAGAAGGCGTCACTTCACATGCATTTAAATCGTCATAACTTTTTGGTGCCTGTACATCCAGTACAGACTGTCTCTAAAAAATCTGGGCAAAATGCTACCACATGTTACTAAAGCCAAGATACTATACTTAATCGAATAAGTATGAAAGAAGACAATGGATTTATATTTATGAAATAAAACTTTAAAATACTATCCAATACGTTTCTTTAAGAAAAAAAAAAACGTCTACAATTGACAGTAAATTCAAGGCCATGTTTCGTTTTCTTGTGTCAGAAAACTCACCACTACAAATTTTATGTATTTACTACAATTTATAATAAAGTTATTGAGAAAAAACTATAAAAGTTCAATACCCTGTATAGGTATCAGAAATTATAAAATTTAGAAGTAACGTTTCTTCTCAAACTTCTACAGACCCTAAATATATACAGGGTGTTAAAAAAAGAGTGTAAAATATTTCAGGAGGTAATAGGCAGAAAAGTCTTAATAAACATGGGTCCGCAAAGTAACGGTTGCGGAGATATGGACCACTATTCGTTTTTCAAACATTTTATTTTATTAGGAATAAACCGACAAAGGAAGCTTTTAACAAACAAAAAACAAAGTTACAGAAGATGTTCAAAGTGCCCTCCATCCATTTCCAAGCAGGCACGACATTTTTTTCTCAACGATATTCGAACTCTGTCGAAAACACCCTCCTTGGTTTGGATTTCTTGACACTTTTGATTAATCCGTAGCTGCAGCTCTTCCAGGCTATTTACAGGATGATGATCATTTATTGGAGGCCTGTACTCGTTGCACATGGTATGGACAAAGTTTACAGAATAAATACTATTCTGTAAACTTTGGTATGGATAAAGCAGTTGCTCGTGAAGGATTCTCCAAACAAGAGGACCACTAATTCCTACCTCGGCTGATATTCTCCGCACACGTACCTGGATTCTGCTCTACCAGTGCTAGAATTTCTTCTTCTGCTCTAGGAGTGGATACCGACCTTGGTCTTCCGGATAAATGGCACTGTTTGCTCAAGGAACTGGTATCACGCAATCTATGGTGAATTCTTCCAAACATGCGTTGTGAAGGAATCTGGCGATTTGGATAAGCGTCAACATAAAGGCGTCGCCCTTCGTTAGCGTTTCCATTAGCACGACCATCATACATGAAATGCATGTCTGTTAATTCTGCGTTAGAGTAACCAGCCATAGCGAAAGAAAACTTGTGCACTGAGAACAACTGTCAAATGCGTACTGTTTATTTCACTAAACATCAACCAACTATTATAAGAAAATACACAACGTTTTTGCAAAATAAAAAAGGGGCTAAAAACATAAAACATTCCATATCTCCGCAACCGTTACTTTGCGGACCCATGTTTATTGAGACTTTTCTGCTTATTTTGGTTCATACTATTACCTCCTTGAATATTTTACATTCTTTTTTTAGCACCCTATATATAGCAATTTTCGAGAGAATTTTTATCAAATGCGAAATCCTTGGAAACTCCTTGAAATTGCCCGGAATTCCGCAAAATCCCTTGGAAATCTATATTTTGCGAAATGTCACAATTTTGGTTACAATGGTTACCTATCCCCTCGACCCAAACGTACAATTTTATAAATGGGAGACCCTGTATATTTATATGCTTTCAACTGCATTATTTTTTTCTTTCATAATGATATATAACAGTTACTACTTTATATTTTGGAAATTGTTAGAAAACATTAAAAACAATAAAACTGATGTATGTTTTTATTATTAAGTTGGCATTTTACTATAATAATTTATGTTCCTCAACCAATTCCTCTAACAGAGATTCGCAGCTTGTAGATACAGTGCCTGTATTACAAGGATCCCTGGATAGAGTCATTGTACTTGTAGAATAGGTACACTGCCATCTATCTGTGAGAAACTGAATTGAAGAATTGATCTATACACGTTCTAAAGAATTCTTATTCCTTCTCGACTGTTCCAGGAAATCTGTTTTGTTGCATGGTACTCTACCGCAAGATTATTTCATTCGCTACTAGGTGACTAAAAATAACATTATTGATTTTTTACATTTTTGACCTTGGACGAGTCACGTAGGCACACGGGCTAGGCAACGAAACGAAACAGGAAAACAGCCATTTTACTTTGTTCTAGTACGCAGTGGAAGGTGTATCAAATCGACAAGTACTTACTAAGGAGGTATAGATACCTATATAAAAACTAAACTAAAGCTACAAAAACTGCAGTGTGACTTGTAATTTTTATAATACGCTACTTAATTGCTGAAATAACCCTGGAAATCGAAATTGTTAATACCTACTGTCCATTATTTAACAGATTTGTTACTGATCAGTATGTAGGTACCTAATTACGTACTTGGAGTACTTACTGGATACTAGAAAGTATTCTAAATTAGGTATAATTTATTTTAATCTAACTAAATACCTAGTTAGGTATTATTAAGATTACCTACTATGTAGCTAGGTAGGTAGATTTTGGAAAATTGAACACAGTAGTACCTACCTACCAATTTGTGTATCTTCAATATTGATAATCATAATGCCAATTAATTTTAGTAATAGGTAGGTACCTATGTTCCTAGGTAATAATTGTATAGGTACAGTAAAACTAAAAATCTGTAAGAATATTAACCTATTTAAACTAGAAAATGCTCGTTGAAATATGATATCTGCGCTGTTCCTACATAAGTAGTGAAATCTCAAGACTCAAAAACAATCGCACTTGTTTCTTGTACTGGAACATTTTATACTAGTGCCTCAGCACAATATAATTGTACGGATACGTTTGAAAAGAATAACCATTGTGCCAGAATGCACTGAATTTTGTATATACCGTTGTTAAACAACACAACCGTACCCACCCCTCGAGAAAGTAGACTCGGCCAAGCCTCAATTAAAACAGCCTACTATGCGTTCTAAAAAGGTTTCATGTGATCCAAAGCCAACGCGTTATTTTAGGCATTCGACGTTTTTATGATTTATTTTCTGTGGAAGGTATTTCTCGGTAGAAAAATAAACAAGTACCTGCCTAGACTTCATAGTGTAATGGTATAATTCTAAGGTTATAAATGTCTGAAATCGTTTTAATAAAATTACCTATTCACAGCTGTTTTCTCTACTAGAATACCTACCTAGGTACTTCATAATTTTTCCATTTTTTACTATTTGTAAAGTAAAGGTACTGGTAGTACTTACATACCTAGATTAAAATGTAGGGTGAAACACATGGAAATATCTATTTTCATTAAGCTAATGAACAGATTTAAAACCGTCGGAAGGTATTTTCTAGATTTTATATAGATATGTTCGAAGTTTTCGATGAACTAGGACGTTTTAAATAATCTAACGAAGCAGTCGTGCTATTTTCGCAATAGAAATAAATGAAAACAAACATTATTCCACAATTGTTGTAAAAATAGAACGATACTTTTAGGTCGGATAGTAGCGGGTCGCAAGCGACCAAAAAGTCCAGTAAACAGAGATGAAATATAAAGGAAAGCTATAGCGTGGTACACGAAATCGTACGACGTAGCTTCGACTTACTACTGTGGTCGTCTTTGTCGGGAGCATGGGGATGACAGCACGTCGAGGATTA
Source organism: Monochamus saltuarius (assembly GCA_025584915.1). Taxonomy (NCBI): domain Eukaryota; kingdom Metazoa; phylum Arthropoda; class Insecta; order Coleoptera; family Cerambycidae; genus Monochamus; species Monochamus saltuarius. The sequence goes on from CM046727.1 coordinate 40,894,225, forward strand.
GATCCCTTTCGAGCGCACAAGGCGGAGCAATACAACATTTTCAAGCCGCGCTCGCAGTATGTTGTGTAGAGCGAAAATGAAGTGAATAACGCTCGCACAGTGTAAAAGTGTGAAAAAATCAGTGAAACAAATGAAAAAATAATAAATTAAAGTGTTTTAAAATAAGTGAGTGTCGCTATGTGAGGTGGTGAAGTGTGCAAAACGAAGTTTTACACGTTTCAGGTGCGTCGACAAGATGAAGTTAAAACGGCTGTGTTTTTTTGTGAAATAGTGTTTGTGCGCCAAAAAACAAAAATTTCTCAATGTGGTGTTTAGGGCAAAATGGTCAGAGAGACTAGACACTTGTGGGTAGGAAATTTACCCGATAATATACGAGAAGATCGAATACGAGAACATTTTAAACGGTAAATACCAAATAGGATTACTATTTTCATTTCCAGGATCGTAGTAGATGTGTTTTGTTTTGTGTTTGTGTTTTTTTTTGTGTTTTTAGCTTTGAACCACCTCCAGGGCTTCATTGATGCAGTGAGTCCGTTCTGAATTTATTTTTCTTTCCTTCATTATTTTACGTACGCTTTTCGGGACACCACCCACCCTTACCCAGATTCCAGAATGCAATTTTATTTATGCTTCCTATTTTTACATTTGTAGGCGTATAAACAAACGTTGTTGAGAACTCGACTAGGTACCTATAGCCAAACTAATGTTTTTACTTTTGGTAATATTATTTTGGGACGACTATAAAATTCTTCCCCTAATTCACGGAGGGTTAGATATAGGTACCCTTTACAACCTTATGTAAATGCAGGGAAATTATAATTTCCTATGTAATAAACATATAAGAATTTCTGTTATACGTATTGACGTGTAACTAGGTATCTGAAACTTAGTCATAGTTGGATGCGAGCCTTTCTACTTTATCGATTGTAGTGTGATCGATTTCCCTATACCTACCTACCAAGAATACCAATAAATATAAAAAATGTACTATTTTATACGTACCTACTTCTTACTTTGGTTAACTTTTAGTAAGATGTAGGTACTTGCATACAAATAAAGTCACTTGACTAAGTATCTAGGTAGATAGGTACCTTAATTCATACTGCAATAGGTACCTATTTAGGTGCCTACCAAATAACTCAAGTTAAATCTTTTAAACTTTGCCTACTTGGATTTATGCCGGTATTTACTAATTTTAAATAATGTTTCTTAGGTAACCTATCTATTATATAATAAATCATCGAATGTGCATCGCCTCGAATATATTATCTGTTCTAAAAAATTTAGGTCTGTATTGGAAACTTTGTAGAAAACTAGAAATTAGGTAGGTACTGTAGGTACTTATTCTGTGAATGCCATCTTAATTTTTACGACCAGCCAGGTTTTTGTTGAGTTGGCAATCCTACAAATTGCACAATATGACTGCAAGGAAATCTGTTATACCTAAATAGGTATAACTTAGTCATTTTTGCTTAGGTACAGTAGATTTGTAAGAAATGTTAATTTCGAATTAAGTAATTTCTTAGAATCTTAATTGTATAAATAAATAAATAAATATCTAGGCTAGTTACATATAGGGCAGGGCCCATAATATAGGATCCCTATCTAGCACCATATAGGCAGATATTTATTTCAATTTTGTTTATGTTTGTGGGGAATGAAGCTTGCCTGCCTATAAAATTTATTAATTCCGAGAGAAAAATTGTCACTACTTAGGTAATATGATTATTTATGAATAATAGTGAAGTCGAAATACCCTAGTAAGATACCTTGAAATATTAATAAATATTTAATACAGTTTAATTACGCATTTCATCGATTTTTATAGCTCCAAGTTAGTCTATCTTGGAGGGGATTATATCCAATATTCCAATAGCTGTTATACCTATGTGTACTCTAGTACTTAGGTACGGTTTACTTTATTTTGTTAAAATATTAATTGTATCTACCTACACAAAAAAAAAGTTATTTTGTTATTCAATATTTTTTAAATGGGAATTCTTTACTTTGACTCTTTAGAAAATAGCAAAGAATATTTGTGTTTATTATATGTATGTCTTTGATTATTGATAGCATCATAATTTTATGATTAAAAAGATAACCCTAAATACCCGTCAGGTAACGTGAGTAGGTTATTGATAAACAATTTTATCTAAAATGTGATAACAATAAATGTGTTAGGTTTTACGTAAATTGGTGATCCATCTATATTTTTCCACTTCATCCATTTTGTCAGGGACTTGGCAAATTTATATTTCATGATATATTTTATCTATTTTCAATTTAATTTCTAATATAGATAAGATACGTTATTTTTGCATAAACCTAATTGCCAAGAAATATACCTAAGTCTCGACCTAGGTACCTATATATTTGGAATAATTTAATTGCTAATTTTTCACAAACAATTTTTTTTATAAAATGAGGAACCACGTCGGTAAAAACTAAGTAAAGTGACACTAATATATACCTAGATAGATAGGTTTTTGAAATAATTAAAAATAAAATACCCTCAGTTTTAAAAACATTTTATAAAATATTTTAATGAAGAAATTGACATTTAAGATAAGTACTTGGTTGAAAGTAGAAAATATAATATTATTTTCTACTTTCAACTTTGGCTTACAAACAAATACTTATGTATTTAGGATATTTATAAACATAATGACGACCGACTTTTTTTTGTAAAAATCGGTAAAAATGCTTAAATATTATTTTTAGGATTGATAGAGACTTGTACTTAATCTATCGTTAACAAGAAAAAAATACTTGAAATTCTTCAAAGAAATAATATAGGTAGGTAGGTACCTATTTACCTATGCACTTAAGTAATATGTTTTTGAAAATAAAAATAAACATTAAGTACAGAAAATGCGAACAAATTAAATGACCATATTAATTTTACTTAACCATTCAACTTTGCTCTAAACCCTTGCCAAAGATTGCCAAATACTTATACACTTTTTAGTATTATATTTTGAGATAAGTAAACTGGAAATTATTTAAGCAAAAAAATTATACCTCGGAAGTACCTAATGTTTAAAAATTCGCCAGCGTTCAATACAAATCGTATCTAAAAAGTACCAATAAATACCAAAAGAATTCTAAAATTGCCTGAAAATATAAAAAATGCCAATAATAATTTCAAAAAGTTTCTAAAATACCAGTCAGTTAAAGATTTGTTGCTGCCTTATACGTTCCTCTAAAAACGAAAACAAATATGGCTGCCAAAAACAAGTGAATATTTCATTGCTAATTTGTACCACAAATTTCCAAATTCGTTTTAATAATGCAGAAAATTTAACTAATGACTATTTGATTTTTCAGTTTTAGACTGTAGCAACAAATTTTTTATTTTAAAAAACTACACCTGAAAATACTCGCGCTTAACAAAATATGGTTCAAAAATCGGTTTGCTATCGTTATTATCAGCCACCATTTTTCTCAAAAACGGCACAAACTAGTAGTTGAAACTGGTGGGTACAAATTAACAACAAAACTTGTTTTTGGCTTGCTAGAGTACTTAGAAGTTACTTCTAACTATCGTTTTTTTTAACTTTCTTTAAATGTCAATGGTTTGGTTTAACTTTTTTACAGTTTTGTTATACAGAAACAATTATTTGTGTCAATATTTATCAAAATTTGTTAACTATGTTAATTAATGTTAGTATTTTTGTACCTAACTGTCGTCCGTTGACCCACAGTGCGAAATCATAGGTGCCTCGATGCTATCCATTTTAATTTGATAAGTAGAAGGCATTTAGAAGATTTTTTGCTAATCCACGTTTACATTGTTATGTCTTAGCTTTGTTAAGTATTCATTACCGGCGAGATTAGAATATGTAGATAGCACTAGAATTCCATAGAAACGTCAGAATGGTAGATTGTAGTGAAGTTGAGGCGGAAGCTGCTGGAAAATAAAGCAGCGGTTAAAAGTGATAAAAAAAGATAGGTAAAAGAGTTGGAAGAAAAAATAGTGCGGTTTGCCAAGGTAAGGGAAGTAGAAAACCGGATAGATAACTGGTTGTTTTTGTCTAGTAATGAGACATTTATCAGGGCACTAAAGGTCATATGCCAGTTCGCTTGGTTACATTTCTTAAAACCTCAAATATATTTTTTTAATAACTAAGGTGTCTAAGTAAATCTTTAGTGGTATCTGTTTTTACTATTATTTTCATAAGTTTATAGTTTGATTTTTTAAATTAAAAACGTACGAACAAACAAGCAATTACTAAATATTTTGTTTTAATGCTTTATTTGCTTTTTTCGAAATTTTAAGTAGTTAAGGTACTTGTAGATATTTTGAGAAAACCCAGCTATGTATTGTATTTAGCATTTTTTGAAGCGCACTTTATTTTCTGTAAAAAAAGTAAGTACCTACTTGCCTCATATCGCTAAAAGTCATAGATTCCTATTGTCTATATTTCTATTGCAGTTATGTATAATCGGGTTAACTATTTTTGCTTAATCAACTTTTTTTGTAGGTTTATAACTAAGTTGAATATTTTTTACAATTTGGACCAATTAATTACTTGATTTATTAATATTAAACATCAATATCTATTATAAAAAGACGCAAAATATTTTCTAGCACTGTTTTTAATACCTGGAGCTATTTATAAACATCGAGATAAAAAATATTTTTTTCAGTGTATGCTTACACATGGTGTCCTATTTTTTCGGTTGCCATATAAACCCTAATGCATTATTGATAAATCTAATTGCGACAAGTTTGGACAAGTTAGTCCGACAGTTCATCTCTGTATTTATGAATAACAATTTTTTTTACGTAACGTACCTATAACATTACTAAAAACATTTGCATCCATTAATTTAAAAAATTTCCGTGTAGCAATTAGGCGTTCATGCTTCCATGAAGGTGAACATGATGTAGGTAGGTACTTGTACTAGAACATAGGTAATCTAAAAATGTGAAGAAATATAAATAAGGTTAATGATATGTAGGTACATATACGAGTTTACAGATTTAAACAAAAAAAATTGTTAAATAATTATTAGATATACAGGGTGATTCATAACGTTTGTTAAAATATTCAGGGCATTAAAAACGTTTTGAACTCGGTTTTGAAGTTTGGAATTCGGTTTGGAAGTTAGATATGTACTTATAGCTGAAATAAAGTTAAGTACTTACTTATTTTTGGCGATAACTAAGAAATGATAAAAGCATTTCCTTTACATTGTTTAGTGACGTAAAAGGGTTATTGAAGAATAATGCAGTAACGTCGATATGGCAGATTTCTAACTTGTTTCGCCACGTAACTTTTCTGCCAGTGAAAATAATTTGAGTTCTTCGACCATCGTCTGCAAAATCGCAGCAGCCATGCTTTTTCTAGTCCATTGTCCGGTTGCAATGACTCACCGCGCGTGGCGGCACTACAGTGCATGTGTCGTAGTTGTCAATTGTTTGTATTAGTAATTTGACGTTTCTTAAAAATGTTGACAAATATTAAATATCTGTTGAGGTTTATAATTTTGTTAGCAAACTGTAGATAAAATGACTAATTTCAACTTGTATATTCTGTTTTTTGTTAAATGCTGGCGTTTTAGTCATTATCGAGGTCATTATACAGGGTTAATTAAAATGTTGTATTATCCTAATTTTAAAACACCCTGTAGAATAATTTTGTAACAAAATTCTTTGAAAACACCATTTTTTGCTAACTACCATTCCTTTCCCACATTTTTTTTTTTTTTGTTAATTTTTAAGAACGAAATGTACTTGTCACCAACAGTTTAAGTACTTTAAGAAATTTATTATTTGGCTGGGTGGCTTTGCCCATTGTTGTCCTAATGTCAGTTTGACAGTAATTTTTCTTTACGCAAGACCTCTACTTCTACCATGGTTTTAAGTGCGGAAAATTGCGCAAAAGCTATTGCTCTTGTTGAAGTAGGTAGAGCGGTGAACATGAACAATTTTTGCAACATGTTCATAATTACGTCCATCCTCGTCCTGTATATTATTCGACTTATTTGAATAAAAGTAAGAAATACGCAGTTACCCTATTCTAAATTTTAGTACTATTCCTTTATTGTTCGCATATGAGAATAAAAAATCTAGTCAACCTTGACGTAGGAATTGTAATTATACGGAAATGAATTTTTTCAACAGGTTTAAACATCATCCGATTAAACAGTGATATTTTTAAAAAATATTCAATAATAAGAAGTTTTAAAATAACAATCTACAGGGCGTCCCGTAAAGTATGTTACATACTTTGCGTTCATAATTACGTCCATCCTCGTCCTGTATATTATTCGACTTATTTGAATAAAAGTAAGAAATACGCAGTTACCCTATTCTAAATTTTAGTACTATTCCTTTATTGTTCGCATATGAGAATAAAAAATCTAGTCAACCTTGACGTAGGAATTGTAATTATACGGAAATGAATTTTTTCAACAGGTTTAAACATCATCCGATTAAACAGTGATATTTTTAAAAAATATTCAATAATAAGAAGTTTTAAAATAACAATCTACAGGGCGTCCCGTAAAGTATGTTACATACTTTGCGTGGTGATTTGAAATCAGAAAATCGTGTCGGCCATAATACCGGTCCTCCTCGTCTAATGCAACACACTGTACTTATACGGATATAATTGAGCCTTTCTGCTACAATATGCCGTGGACGTCCTGGACCTCCATCTCTTTCACGATTCGGTTTCCTCGCGTTGTCTACACACCGCAGTAAAAGTAGCTGCATATGGCATATGTTTACCGGGAAATCGTTCTGCCAAAGCAGTTCCATATCGCCATTAATTAAAACAATATCCATCAATTCCGATTTGCTATACATGTGAACCAATTTTGACACTTGAAAAACTAATGTAAAGACTCGCATCTCAAATAGCTACAAAAAGTAATTGGATTGCAATATTCGGAATCGCCTGACAGTAGCTCAGCGATGTAAAGGTTGAAAATAAAACAAGTACAATATTTTTTTACTCGGAAACTATAAGTATTTTACAAGAAAATTTTACAGTATCGACTCCATTTTTCATAACACATCTGTTCCCAATTTTTTTTAGATAAATTTTGAATCATTGTATATGTAAACGGCGCGTTTAAGAGGTTATATTTGTTAGAGTGTTTAGTTATTTTTTACGTACTATCAGCACTCAAAGTTTATAACATAGTTTACGTGGCACCCTGTATATATACAGTTCATAAAAAAATGAATATATCTTGAGCTCATTTCGATTTCTAATAAGTATCTAGATCCAAGCCAATTCGAAAACAATTTTCAGCCACGGACTAGTTTCTTAACCAACGTCACCTCCGCAAGGCTTCTTACCTCTCCAAAAATTGCATTACCATGGAGAAACGCAGCCGTCTAGATGTTTGAAAATATCGTTTAACGCTTTGTCCGTGGCGCTACGCGAAAATATCGTACACTTTTACCTAGAGAGGTTGTTGCCCCGACTGTTTTGCAACAGAATTTCTATTTAAAAATAAACTATGCAATTTCATCATGGTAAAGCAACCGCGAGTATATGCATATAAGGTGTTTTATTTGTACATACCTATACACAAAACGACGAGCAATAGAATTCAGAAATGAAGTGTTTTCTAAATAATTTTCGAAATAATCCAAAGTATGTATGATTTATCGCATAGATATAATAAGGTAATAAAAATAAACGACATAGGAAATGTCGAGCCTGTAGATAGGACCTTATTTACTTTAGCTACCAGTATTCGTTCAATTTTCGCCAATAATAATTTGAAATAAAAATAAATATACTTATAATAATAAATATTTTGATTAAAAGTTGGATGTTATGATATAATTTTAAAATATTTCTCAGCAAGGAGAATGGGATAAGGATTGGATAAGGGTACATACCAGAGGGAATATAACAACAGAAAACATTTATACAAAAATATTTTTTGGATGTATTTATATTCCAGCGATGCCTATATAGATACAAAATATAATAATATAATTAAAGTACATAACAACCATAAAAAATATAGTCTCCTTCAATTTTTAGGACATATTCCATGCATTGTTTGCATTTATCTGATGTAATTTTTAATTCACCTCGCTTCTTGTTACTGTTTTGTCAAATGTTGGAAAGGTATTATTTCTTTGAATGCCTCTTAATAATTGGCTCCATATTAATTCAATGGGATTAGAACACAGAGTAGTGTGGATGCAATCGTAATGCAACTGCATGTCCCTGAACCGTAGCCATCTCATCAATAACGTATTTCTTTGCAAAATTATTGCTCTTGACTGTGTGCAGCAACTCAAATTTGAAACTTTAGTGCCATGGGAAAGTCTCTGGAGGGAACACAACTAACATTGCATTCTATTCAATGGCTTGGGCAGCTTAAGTTGCGTATTGAGATGAGCATTTTACTCTGAACGACCAATCATGCCGCGCGCGCATCCTAATTCGGAGCGTGTAAAATTTACAAAATGATTTAAAAATACTGTCCTACGCGGCACTGGAAATAGGTCCTTTGCAAAACCTGAAGCAAGGCAGCGACCGGAAGAAAATTGAAAGAAATTTCCAAGGAACGATTTTCAGTTTGAAGAAAAATAAATAATCGCATTTGCTTTTCATTCGGTACAATGTACAATGGCAACGGAAGATTGGTATAAATAACAGATTATCTTACTGCATTGCATTTTTTTTTAATAGCGATTACTGCATTCAAGCTGACAGGTTTAAATCTATCCAGATAAATATTAGCAGTTCAGCTTATAATAACAATAGATCGTGCATTTCATTTGTCATTGTTATCAAGTAAATAATGAGTTATTCTGTTACATAAATATGAATTTTTATACCGGGTGTTCCCTCTAAGACTTTCAGTGCGAATATCTCAGAAACCATCATAGCCAGTGCGACGAAATTTGGTATACAGACACTAGATGCGGAGTAGAATCTGATGATAACATCAATTCTTATACAGGGTGTTCCATTTTCCAAGAAATCGATTTGATTTTGATTTTTTGGTTGTTAGCCATGCTAAAACTTATGGTTAAATTGAAATATACTTAATTATGATTACATTCTGATAAATAAACATTCAAACATTTCAAATCTTAACATAAAAAACGCCTCCAAAAAGTACCAAAATTTCATTGTTTTGTCATGTAAAACATGCATAGCCTTGAGCCAGACTTACACAGAAGAAACTAACATCGCTAAACGTCAAAACTATGAATTGTCATTGAATTGTCAAATATTAATGGCATAAAGTATTTTATTTTACATAAAAAACGCTAAATAATGTATTTAATGCAATTTACGTATACACAATGGTGTTATATCACAAAATAATTTACAAAAGTGTGTAAGCCAACTGCTGTAATTATGGATTACTTATTTAGCAACAAATAAATTCGAGCAAAACGATTCCTAAAACTTTATAATTATAATGTGAACATGTTTGTCGTTGAAAGTCAGATCTAATCTGAACTGAACCCCTACTGAACCTAGGTACCCCAGCCCGACTAAATAAATATTACGAAAGCATAACCTAGAAATGATTGATTCTTGTGCACATATTTCAACACTTTGTGAAGAAGATGTTTAAGAAGAACTCTACATCTGTAAAATAGTAAACAATGAACTACAATTTCTGTATTTCATATGATACAGAACTAGAATAAAGCAACTGGTTTTTGCTAGGAAGAATCACCTGCAAACCTACTATACCCAGTAGGTACCTATCAAATAGTCATTTAAAGCTAGATAATAATTTGTAATTATTGTTTTTATGTTTCAGTTATGTGTGTTTAGTGCCACAAATTAGTACCTACATTAAAACAGACACTAGAACGAATAAGCGAAAAATATTACACAGACATTTTCTTGGAAAGAATTCTAAATATGGAATGATGGATAATATTATAAAGAAGTCTCTAACTCACTTTGAAGAGTATTCTATAAGACATTAAATTCAGTTGTCGTAGGTTTTAAAATTTCTAAACGAATAAATTTAAGAAATTTAACTAATTTCATAATTCTATGTAGAGTATGAAAACATCTCGTTAGAATATCTTAAAAATGTTGAAAGTTAACTGTTGTTACAATATACACAACATAACGTAATAAGGTAAGTATCGAACAATGAAATGGTAAGATTTGTTTCTAATCGTACATGCTTGACCATCCCTTAGATTGAACGGTGCTCTGCAAATTAGAATACAGAACTGTTTAACATAAAATCGATTAAATGTATGTAAGTACTTAGGTACTTTTAATTTATTGTAGTTTTATTTTATTGTAAATAAATTAAATTTTGTATTTGTCTTTTTTTATTCTACCTGAATTATTAAACACAGATGCTTAAGAAATAATGAATACTTGAAGATGAAGGGTCAAGTTAATCAATTTAGCCACTAATAAAAAAATAAACCACTGTAGGTACGTATTACTTTTTGAAAAAAATCTTTGATTTAGTCTTGAAAATGTAGAATACTTTTCAAAGTGAGTTTTTTATATTATCTATTTTTTTTATAATTATACCTACCTTATAAGAACTGAATATTAACAGTTCTCACTGATATTTATGTTTTAGACATGTTAATTTTGTTATAGAATTATTAAACACAAGGATTATTTGCTGTAGTGTATAATAAATACAAACGATAACAATTTAATAAACTTTAATTTCCGCCATACTTGCATTATTTATATTTTTTATTTAATTCACTCGTTAACACATTCCATGAACTTTAATTTTATTAAATAATTAAACCAATTTCAGAAAGTTATGTATGTTTTTATTTATAGCAAAACGTAAAGTCTAATGTGTTCTAGCAAAATTTTCCTCGTCTCCCATCTCTCTGTCGCACGAATATAAACTAATCTTGGCATCTGGCTTCTTCAGTTTCTTATCGAATCTTTTAATCAATGATTAACGTAATTGTGTATGTAAACCTGCTTCCATAACAGCACTTTGTTTTCTAAGTTCCTACCTAGAGGTGAGACGAAACATTTTCGTAGACATTTTTAATTTCTGCATACCACAAGATGAAATTAATATGTTTATATTCATTCTGGTCTCCTACAAATACTGAAATATGTTTCCTCATCTCTGTTCTTGAAAGTAAGCCACCAATAGCTTCTCCATCTGATACTAATTATGTATAGATAATCCTAGATTTTGCGTAACTGGGCTATTTTTATAAATTTAACCCCATAGTTCTTTGAAATGAATTAGCTAATATGAAACATAAGTACCAGGAACTACAACTCATATTCAATGTAAAAGACGAAAAATAATATGCAAGATATAATTACCTACTAAGTACACTGATATTTTTCCTTCGTCTTTCGTCTCAGTTCCCATTAATCGTTATACTTAGTACTTACACATCTCGTTCTATCAAGCTTTTACTGTATGAAAGTAATTTTTATAACAGATATTTTGTAATACTGGAACTGAAGCTTTCACTCAAGGAATCCATTGCATTTTTATCTGATTGTTTCTAGGCTTTAAAACATTTTTACCACTTGTTGAAGAGGCTTTATTCATTATTTTCATTATTTGGAACTCTAGGTTAAGTTTACACATCGTTCGGACCTCGAGAGAGTCGGGCTCTGCGTCTGCGCTCTGCAGCATATTCACAGTAAACAGTCAACAGTCCTCTGTCTGCGGTAAAGCACAAAGCAGCGAGTCAAGGGCGTGACGTGTTCATAAATTTAATGTCTTCTCGTAGGGATTGTTCTTTATCGCTTTTATTATTTCCCAGAATAGTCGTATTATACAATTAAACTAACATGTTTCACATATTTTCAGAGTATTCATGCCGAATAAAGCTCAGCGTACGCGAACAGCTAATAACCTCTAAATTCCATTTTTTTAACAAAACTAGCATTATTGCAAATACGTACGCAGATTCAATGTACCTCGTGGTGTTACGTATTTATAATAAAATTCCTACAAAAATAGTCAAACTTGCTTTGACAGTTCCTGTCACTTTACGTTTTGACGTCTATCCATGCGGTTGTTGCGTGTGTGTAAATTGGACTCACGGCTATACACATTTTGCATGACAAAACAATGAAATTTGGGTACTTTTCATAGGCGTTTTTTTATGATAAAATAAAAAATTTTCGGGACTTTTTTTATCAGAATGTGTTCATAATTAAGAATATTCCAATTAAAATACAAATTTTACCGAGGTTGACTACCAAAAAATCGAACTTAAATCGATTATCTGCAAAACTGAACACCCTGTATAAAAATTAATGGCATCGTCGAATTCTACACGCCATCTAGTGCCAGTATACCAAATTTTGTCGCACTAGCTGCAATAGTAGCTGAGATATTCGCACTGAAAGTCTTAGAGGAAACACCCGGTATAGGTATTAAAGCTGTTTATCGTCTTATTTAATTTACTAATACCGAGGTGAACATATACAGAGAGGAATATTAATAAAATATCCAGACAACAATTCTTTAATCTATAAACACCAACCAATAAAAAAGTCTATGTATATGCGGACTATAATTTCTACGATTAAATGTCAAAAATGCATTCTTTATCCTTGTCGTACAAGTGAATATGTATAAGCACGTTACTCACTTCTGGCGGAATACATTTGACATTTGGATACACTAGCGTCGGTGTAGATTATTCATGGGCTCTTTTTCTTAACCGTGCATAGTACTGTCCTATCATTTTTAGATGGACTGTGCGCAAGTAAGTTGTTGTGACGATGTTTTAAATAAAGATATAGGGTAGCCCTCGGGGTAGCCACATACTAGATTTTTCACTTGAAAATATTACGCGTTAAGTCATTATGCCTCAATAAAATGTTGATAATACAAAAGATACAGGATAAAAGCTGGATTTTAAAAAGTGATATTTTATAACAATTACACTGTGTTTGACTGTATCAACTTAAAAATTTGGAGCTAGATGTTTTTGGATATAAAAAATCATAATCTGTTGTCTATTTCGACGTATTCCCTCTAGAGGGCGCTATATTTGTGACGTAAATGTAAGTGTAACTTTCATTTTAAGAACGTTGCATGCTGAAAAATACTCTACTATCCGTAGTATTTTACATCAGTGCAAATGGGTCATTCCATTTGAAATCGTCTGAAAATAATAAAAATTGTTGCCGACCCATTTCAGATTTTGTTGTAACTTTGACAAACTCTACTCTAGGGTCCCGAACAACAAAATGTACACGAGTTTGATTTTTACAAGCGCTTGTTGCCGCCTATTTAAATAAGACTTACTATTTTTAAGCTTTATTAATTTTTGCTGTCAAATTTTTCTGTTTGAAGATATTTGAATGATCAAGACGGAATTCAGAGTGGGAAAGATAATAGTTTCAGTGTAAATGAAGATAATTCGCTCGGACGATCCCTTTGAATAATAGCAGCATGCTGAAAATGAGTGTCCTTTAGTCATTTTTCATGAATTTTAATTGACTCTAGCGCCTTAACTGTTGAGAGTTAAAAATTCATGCTCCGCGGGAATTAAGTATACATATCATAGACAAAATTGAGCCAAGTTGACCTGAGTAGCCCACTCTTTAGGTATAGAAGAAAACTTTGCTTGAAATTTTTAAAAATCCCAATGTAATGTTCAGGCTATGAAACGAGCGTGTTGACTACGAGATAAAAATCTGATACAGAATCTACTGTTCTTACCTTCAACTTTAAATGATTATATCACTTGTTTTGTTATTTTCATGTTTATGAATATCTATATTATTTACGTATATCTGTAAATGGAATAATTTATAAAGAAATGAAAGACAGTTTTGGAAAATTAAAGGGATATTAAGTAAATTCATGGGTCATTTAATATATCTTTCGTTTCTTAGATATCTGGATATTTAAAGATATATTTGGGTACTATTCGGTATTTCAGGGTATTTACCGGGATTTTTAGGTACCTACCTAAGGATGTTATTGGGTAATAGTCATAATTCTTCTTTGGGCATTTGGGTATTTTTGAGGCATTTGCTTATTTGATGAGGTATTTTTTTGGGAAAATAAGGTATTTACGGGTAATATTTTAAAAAAATGGTATTTCATTGTACAAATTTCAAGCAGTGGTTTACCCCTCGGGAAATCTATTTTCTCGAAAATGGCCAATTTCTGAAACTAATGACAAGTATACCTTTTTTCCTAAAAAAATTAAAGTTTAAAATTTTATAATAAAAAACGTGATAACTTTCCTGTCAAAAAAGTTACTCTGACATTTACGTCACAAATATGGCGGATGCAGCGCCCTCTAAGAAATACGTCGAAATAGAGAACTGGTTATGATTTCTCGTCTCCAAAAACATCAATTACCAATTTTTTAAATTGACACATTCAAAGACAGTGCAATTATTAAAAGAAATCACTTTTTAAATTCGAGCTTTGACATCCTGTATCTTTTTTATTATCAACATTTTATTAAGGCAAGTTGGCTTAAATTGCAACATTTTTAAATGAAAAATCTAGTATGTGTCCATGGGCCATCACTTACAGACCACCCTGTAGGTTCATTAAGGTTGTTGTTTTGAAATGCCAACGAAACCTTATATATTTTTCTTGCTTCGATACAAACAACATTCTGAATTCTTGTATTACTTTTTGGCGCATATTGTTTCATAATTTTACAAAACATTCCGGTGTGCGAACGTGGACGTATTCTACTAATCTACTAAAAGGGAAAGTTCGGTAAAAAAGGCATTTCTTTACCGGAAACGAATTACCTATATGTATTACTTAACCATCGAAACAATTAATGTTAAAATAAACGATGTAAGTGACTGGAAATGCGTTGCACCTTGCTTCCGGTGACAAGTTAAACGTTGAAGACGGTAGACGAAGGCTGAAACACCTGTAGGTATAATGTGATTAAAAAAAATTCCTCCTCAGCGGTTAGCCATTGTAAGATATACGATATTTTTTCGTATCTGGTGAACGAATTATTGGGTTACTGCAGGTATTGCTGCGTGATACACGATATTTTGTTAAAGTATCGAAAAACATTTCGTACGTTCTTATACGTTCTCACAGGTGTTACTAACTTTTTCGTAATCGTACCAAAATATCGGTTAGTGTGAGACGTTCTGCTAACGTCATCTTAACGCCATGACTGTTGCCAGCAGACTTTGAAGTGTTGCCAACAATTTACTGGTAGGACGAAAAGGTAGAAATGTCCGACGCTGTGGCCCAATGTAGGATAGTTTCACCCAGGCTTCACCATACTACCAAAACTATCTAATTATACAGGGTGAAGCACAAGTAGGGGTCAAAAATCCAGAGGCGTATTCTGTGTTCAAAAATAAGGGTTTTTGTTATATAAATGTGGAGTCTAAGGACAACCATTGTCCAGCTGCAGCGTGTCAAGAATGAAAAAAAAAATCAGTTTTAATTTCTATACCACTTGAGATAATTTAAACAAATTCGGTGCGCATATTTAGTATAGCAGTAGGTACGAAACAAAAACTTACCAGCTTTAGAAAATATACCAGTGGCTGAGGTGTGGGTATCATCGATCATTATTTCCCAAAAAAATATATCACACTGTATAATATTACAAATAAAATAGGTTATCATATGCGCCATTGTATTATCTTCACTTTTTGTTTCTTTACACTTTTCTGTATTCCAAACTGAACAACAAAATTGATTTATTTGATCAAGTGCATTTTTGCGATAGGTACTCATTACATTACTTAAAATAATTAATTAACAATTCCCTAAACAAAAATATCAATAGAGTTAATATCGGGTGATCTGGATGGCCAATATTGACCTGGTTCTTGAGTGCCTCGTCCTATCACGTTATTACCGAATCTTTCATTTAAAAATTTACGAGCGGTCAAACTAAATTGTGGGGAAGCCCCGTTGTTTATAAACTACATTCTTTGTGTTAGCGCATGTGAAACATCGTCATCGTCAAGTAGTTCAGGTAAAACGTTTCAAGAAAATGTTTGTAGGAGGCACCGGTTAAAGTTCTTGCTAAAAAGTAAGGCTCAACAAGAAAATAATACCCACCCATACATTCAGAGAAAACTGATATTGAAATCGCAATACCATTATGACACTAGGATTTTTATCAGACCAAACACGTTTATTGAAGAAGTTTATTATAGCAGCTCTGGAAAAATTAGCTTTGTCGGTAAACAATATGCCAGCGGCAAAGTCAACATTTTGTTCATTTATTTTGCAAAATCCAGTAGCAAAAGTGTAGACGAGCAGGAAAATTTTGCGGCAGTAAGGTTTGAGCCTTTTTTATGTGATACGGGCATAACTGTTGATGTGTCAGAACGGACCAAACTAATTTATGATTAAGATTTGCAGCGATCTTAGTCGAGTTCCTAGTACTAGTGTTTGGGGTCTTCTTCAGTTTCGTGTAGAATAGCCTTGTCCGAAATACGTTGAAAAACATTTCTGAACATTCTTGGATTTGGAAATATTTCCATATAAATTCGTCTAGTCTCAGTACCATTTCCATCTGCAAGGACATAAATGTAGGTAAACCATATTGGCGATTTCAGCATTTGAATATGCATAAAGCTATTATTAACACTTAAACCTTTTAAAAAATAAGCTTAATTTGACAATACACAATATTAAAGAAGAAGGCGGCTTCTTATTATTGTTTTGCATAGCCTCCCTAAAGAATATGTTTAAGCAATTTAAGTAACTGTGTAAAAAATCAATTTTGTTGTTAATCTGTTTGGAAACAGCAAGTGAAGGTAATACAATGGCGCATATGATGACCTACTTTATTTGTAATATTATACAGGGTGATATATTTTTTTTATTAAATAATGGTCGATGATCTCCACACCTCCGCCACTGGTAAGTTTCTAAAGCTGGTAATTTTTTGTTTCGTACCTACACCCATATTAAATATGCACACCGAATTTGGTTAAACTACCTAAAGCGGTTTAGAAACTAAACCCTGGATGTTTGACCTCTAGTTGAGAAACATCCTCTATTTGATATCTACATGAATATTATCTTAAATCAACAATAACATTGATTTGGCATGCCCGTTAATACATATATCATAACATAACCTATTTCATACACTAGAAGACTCTTCGAGAGACCTATTTTTACATGCAAGATGTTTTGAGGCCTCATTCTAAATAAATAGGGGACTTGAAAAAACATTATTTTGAACCAATTTCATTTGGGCAAAAATTTACATTACATTTATTTTATTTCAGCTATATGTGACATATTTAACTGAATACAAGTTCTAAACTTGTTTATCGATAATTGAAATTGGTATGCTATACTTATCTGATACTCGTTACCTATTAAGAATTACAGTGACAAGTAAAAAGTAGATAGAGGCAAACAACGTAGGCGATTGACCCAAAATATGAAAAAAATATTCAAACTGGTTCTTAATCTTGCGAAAAACGCTATTAACAACAATTTACATGCAGTCCTTCGCTTGGGAACATCTATTTTTTTTTTAATTAGTGGTTTTAACCTCTCTTAAACGATGACCTCTCTCTCTCATATGTTTGCATTATTTGAGATTCAGTTCATATAACATGCTTATGCTTTTGTGAAGGGGAATGTGCAAGAACGGTTAAGCTACGGGGAAAACCTGGAATTCACATGAAATCCTAGGAAATTGAAGAGAATTTAACATTGGAAATTTCATGTATTTATATTTTTAACTGAATTGCTTACACCTACACATAGAAACATTATGTTGAATTAATTAATATTTATTTGGTATGGTTAGTTGAACAGTTAAAAATGAAACAGTAACTGAATTGACAGGGTGTCCCGAAATTAATGCAACATATAGCAAGAAGAGATTCTTGATGACAAAATAATGCGATGTTGTCAAACTTACCTTAGCCAAAGGTGCTGGTTAAAAAGATACAGGGTGTCAAAGTTAAAATTTTATTTTCGATATTTGTAAACAACTTTTTAAAAGATCCAAATATTTGCATACATTTTGAAGATCGGCGGTTTTTGTGAGGGAAAATTTAAAATTTGTTTCTAATTCTGACGTTACTAGTAGAGGACACATGATAATTTTTTTGCGGTTTAGTGTATCCATCTGGCTATTGAAAAAGTCGATTCTCCCACCTTTTTTATCTGAAACCTTGTTGAAATCGGTAGGAGTATCCGTTTTTGAAATAATCCTATTTGAAATATTCAGTACACCGAGTTGAAACTGTTTTGATTTCAGTTAAGGAGCCTTTTCCGCTGAAAATACACAAAATGTTACTTGAAAATAAGTACTTTTTTCTGAAATTTAGTACAATCTTATTTTAGGGTGTGCTGAATCATGTGGTGAGGTCAGATTTTAGATAAAAAATCGCTGAACAGTTTTTGCCAATTTTTACATCGAAAAAAAGAATAAAGTAGGCCGTGATTATAGACAATGGAATTTAGTATTGTGAGCCAAAATAGAATTTTAAATTCTCTGTCATAAAAAAATCGAATAATAAATGCAATATTTACAGAGGTGTTTCCATCTTAAGTGGGCCACACTGTATATATTGTGTAGTGTAGCGAATCTTCCCGTTGAATTACATTATTATTGCCCGAGTCGTGGCTGTCGTGTTAAACGGCTGTTCTTCGGGACGACGGCAAAGGTGGTATTTGATTTTAATTTATCTAATGAAAAACTTAATGGCTCGACAAAGTATAAATGAGTGGTGAATGCAAACCAGAATGAGATCAGCGTGATAGAGCACTGGTAAAATACACGATCCGCGCAATAGCTATTATTTAAATTGCCCTTTAGCATGCACTGGGATTTATTTTATAATGTGTCGTGTCGTTCGTTGGTCGTCGTTTTATTAAACATAAATTCGTACGTTCTGGTCGTTTCCAAACAAATGGAATTTTGCCTTCGCTGGAAATGTAAACAGTATGTGACCAGATGTCTGGTTGGTTCTGGTATTTATTAGAGTTTCGGTTTTGGTGCGGTTTAACTGCAACAGAAGTTCGAACAGGGACAATATTGGGTGTCCGAAAGATGGCTCCTTTGTTTTAAGTAAAATATTAACTATATTTTTATAATTCCCATGTCGAATGTGACAGTAATTTCTAATATATGATACATTCGAACATTCTGGTTAATGAACTACATATTTCAACATCACTTATACTCATATTTTGACCTCGCGTCCTAAACCCGTCATACATGTCATCATTCGATATTCCTCACCTGTTAAATTAGGGCCGTTACTGTTTTGGGAATACGCTGTCGAGCTTGAATTATTCCCCATTCTTAAGAACACTAAATCACTAATAAATTAATTACATTCATAATTAAATTAGCGGAAAGAAATACTCGAAATTTTGCTCGCCCGAAAGATATAGCGCTGGAAATGGAACACGTGAATCCATCAATTCGTCACAATCAATAGAAGGCTAACTTCTTCGATCTGGTGCATGTGTATTTGCTGCAGAAGAAGCTGTGTAATCAGGTATGCTCTCAGAGCTATACGGCACACGATTTTATAAGAAAAATATACGGGCTGCATGTATATTTCTTTGTGTCGACTGCTGTAAATTGTGAACGGGTTTATGACATCAGTCACTCTCTAGATGTAGCTGGTGCTATTTTCTAGTGAATTATATAAATTATTTATCTATACTATGACTCCTGTAGATAAATTAAAATTATCTTGTATTCTTACTAGAGTCAATACTTATATGGTCACTCTTGTGATCTATTGATTTATCTTTTGTCTAAGGGATGGGTTAATATAATATATATTATATTAGACCCACCTATAAAATATAATTTTAATGCTGTAATTGAATAAAGCTCTTTCGATATAAATAATTAAATTCAATCAATTTACATAAATATTTTGTACCTATGTACTTATTTAATAGGTACTTATACTAATTATAAAACAATGGTAAATTGTGTCTGTTTTTTAGGTTTATAAAATGTGGTTTAGATGTTTAAAAGTATATGTTTCTAACTTAGTCAGATTAACCTAGTACCGATGTTTCCATTAGTTAGAAAATGGCACTTTGACACATGTTATTTTCTATTTGCAGTAGTCTATTTCAACAAAATAATAAAAAGCTGGTGAATGTTTGATTAAGGTTACATATTTATATTATTTTCAACCACATACATTATATTTTTTTTCACTGTGCCTATGGGATTTTTCCCAAAACTGAAGGTTTGTTGCTAATTGAAAAACGCCTCTTTAGTGCAATAACATTTTTTTAACATTTCTATAGAAAGAGACTTCGCTGATGTGAAAACTTGAATTTTAAGACATATTTGATTCTTGGAAATGAATTTTATATAGTGAATATAATATTCCAGTGTAAAATTTTCCATAGTGGTTGTTTAGTCCGACTATAAACGATCGAAAAATGATTAAGAGTTAAATGAATCTTTGCAAATCAGTTTGTTTTATATAAATTATAAAACTACATACTGACGCTAGTGTACTCAAACTTCAAATGCACTTTGTCAGAACAAAACGTGTGAAAGATGTAGGCGTATATATGAGAAATTAAAAAAAACAAGGATAAATAAAACATTTTTAAGTTGATTGCACTTTTTCTTGAAATAGTAAAAATATTTTTTTGTACACTGATAAAAATTATTAGGGATATCACACGGTACATTGTTGGTTATGTATTGCCTAGGTCAACAATGTGAAATAACACACCAAAATGTACTGTAATGGAAAATTACTACATATAAATATGCATTGTTTCATGGTAAAATGTTATAGAACATGTAAAATGTAATTTTACACCGTTATTGTGCGTTTTTAGAAAAAATCATGTAATTTCACATGAAAGATGTAAATGTACGGTATTCACTTATAATTAATTATCTTTTATTTGAATCTAGATAACGTGTTTCCGCTTTATCTGTTATCCGTTCCTTAAACTTTTCTTCTCGGTTTTAAGCTAAGGTATTAAGCGGTGCACTTGTTCATATTTCAAAATCTAGACAGATATAAAAAGCCCGGACAAGCATGTACCTGCTAGCAGGGCCAACTCAGACCGCTTTTGTTGGTTCTGTAATATTTCCAAAGGTCACCCCGATCAGACAGGACGGACAGGTAGATATCCGAAATGTAAATCTTAACCTTTTTCGGGAATGTTCCTTTCAGAGCACCGAGGAAGGTTTGACGTTCCACTTGTCGGGTAAAAAGGGGGTGTCACTTTTTTCATGCTTCGGCTACGTGATTCTCTATTCCAGGCAAATGGAGTCCATTATGCCCGGTCGAATTCCTGATTACTGGAGCCTTTTGTTGGTCGTAATAAAAACGAAATCGACAAACAAAAAAGAAATGTGATTTTCATGCTTCCAACATGAAGCGGTGTTTTCGAGGTTGTATTCTTGATATTACGCCTGCCGTAGAAGTTATAGGAACACGATATTTGAGAGAAAATTTCACACCTCTACTTTAAAACCAATAAGGTGCCTTCATTTTGACGCGTTACCATGGCAACCAGAAAAATTTCCTGAAATTTTTTCGGGGCGAGGCGATAATTAAGCGGAATTTTTTTGACAGTTGAGAAAGTAAACATACACACATTGGCATCTTATCTATACACATGAAATACGGTGTATGTACCTACATATGAATTTCTTCGAAATTGCGCCGTGTACTTGTAAAAAATATATTTCTACCACCTTTAGTGACCTAAAATTACCAAAGAACAATAGATTGAACTACTACCCATCTGAGTTTTAGCATTTGATGTATAACCATTTACTACCTAATGGTGGATATACCTGCAAAATTCAACAAATTGTTTCCATACACTTGCTTTTGATTTTCTAGTGTTATCTGGTATTAGGTTTAGAATTTCTTGTGTAATAAATAATATGTTGATTTTCTTTATCAAATCGCGATTTTTCTGTATACACTTTAAACTCAACGTACATACGCTTTGAACTAGTAATTGACTTGTTGTGTTTAAATAAAAATGACAAATCAATATATGTTAACAAGAACAATACCTTGGCCGAGTTAAATTAATTTAAAATGTCAGGTTTGTTTTATACTTGGGGTGTGAAATTTTCTTACCGAATACCACACGAGTGTAAATTATTCGTGGAAATAATTTAAGCCCTTGTGATATAAGTGAAAATTCTTTATCTTGCTATTAGATAGGACCCTGGAAAAGACTGATATCATTTAGTAAAAAAGAAAAAATGGAAGTAAGAAATTACAAATGGGAAGCGCGATTTTAATATTATTTTATATAAAAAATACTTTTGTGATTTTTTTTAATAAAATTCTGACGGCATGGCGTTCTTCAGCATCGCTCAAAACCAATGTGGCTTAAATTTAATCAATGCTTAATTTTTTTATAGAGCCTTAAAAGTTTTAAGTTTATTGAATTAGTATTTTTATTGAAAAAATGTAGCAGGTATCGCAAATATCTGAAAATTATTGTTCTTTATTTCACAAATTAACGAATTGAATTTATTTCAACAAATTGAGTATGTATATTAAAAAAGGTACTTAAACGAAAAGAATATTAGTTTTGAACGAAGTATAGAAAATATACACAAAAAATATAAAGAATTTTATAAACGCCTATTTTATATCGGCAATAGTAAATTCATTTGTTGTTTTAATTAATAAAATAATTCGACATTATCTAACAACAATCTCTAAAATGTGTACCTCAGCTGCTGCACGATCCGGTTGCAAATTTCCCGTGTCACGTCCTCGTTGCACTATCGCGGTAAAAGTAGCTGCATTTGGCACATGTCTACCGAAAAATCGTTCTGCGAGAAGCTGCTAGAGATTTTGTTTATTTCAGCATAAATTAAAACCACATCCATCATCTCGTAAGCCATTTTTGACACTTGAAAACGCAAAAACGGTAGTCGTATTTTAGTATTCGGATGATGAAATGTTGAAAATACTACAACATTAATATTTTTTCCTCGGAAACTAAGGATTTAAAAAAAAATGATATTGACGATTTTTTATGACGCAACTATTCTAAGGATGTTCATCGACGACTTAAAATGTATCGATACATTGTATAGATACGTATCAAACGATCTAGTATCAATACTTCTAAAAATCGACCTCGAAAGTATCGATACCCGATATATCAACGTGGTACTTCTCTACAACACGTCATATATACAAATTATTGATAGATATATGAGACTAACAAAGAAAAAGGTAATATCAAATATAAAATTAACATTATTTATACATATGTACTAAATTCATACAATAGAAACTATCCAATTTAAGAAATTTAAGTCAGAAAATAACAAATAACAATAACATAAATAATAAATAAATTAATATCGGTAAATAATAAATTTTAGTTCGGTATTTCCCTTATGAAAACATTCGTAATTCAAGATTTTTTCGATAATATAACAACAATTTTTATCGATGCAAAATATCAAAAATAGTAAATAATTGTATCGATATTCCCTCATCTATTCCCAAATTGTTTCGGATAAGTTGCAAATCATTCTGTATAAAAGTAGTTTAAATAACACGCACATAGTCATGACTCAAATTTTATTTTTTATATTCAGCGGAACAAAACACCCGTGCTCTAATATCTAGGTAGGCAGAGTTACATGCATTTTGCCAACGTCACAGAACAACAACATTAAACATTAATCAGGTAGGCGGTTTATACTGGGCGCACTCTAGATCCGATGAATAATAAAATCTATTGTTTTCCGTTCTCGATTTGCTCGGGCAGCAGGCATTCGAAAGTGGGCAACGGCAGCGGTGCAACTTACGAAATTCGACGTGAATTTTCGTACGAATTTGTCGTAACTTTTGTTGTATGTCGACAACATCGCATTTTGCGTGCTTGTGCAACGGCGAAAAAATCACGGCAGATGGCAACTGAGGCATTTATTTCTATGAAGTGTCACAAAATCCAAGGGAAAGTACACGTTAATTAGCGTCACGCGAATCTGTCATTTACAGTTGAAATCTAGGCTTGCGTTGCGAACAATCGCATGAGATTTTGTGTGTGAGAAGTTTTAAAATAGACCGAGTTGTTATGTAAAGCGAAGTAAAGTGTCCGTCGAAGACAGATTATTTATCGTTTAGGGGAAAAGATCAGTGACCGCCCTTAATTTCAGAATAATCAAATATGATGGGAAACATTAGGAGTAAAGCAGGGAATACATATGCCTGTTACTTGCATAATAGCATACGAGGAACTTTCAGAAAGCAGCTACTGGCATACGTGTGTACTAAAAGTAAAATGCAAGAAATTGCAGCTCATTTGATTTTTTGGCATGCGAGTAGCACGTCTGAACGTCTCCGTGTTTTACCATTTGCTAGCTACTGACATGCCAATAAGCAACGTACTAACAAAGCATGCCAATAAGCAACGTACTAACGAGGCATGTCAATAAACAACGTACCAACAAGGCATGCCAATAAGCAATGTAGTAACGAGGCATGTCAATAAACAATGTACTGACGAGGCATGCCATTTTACTTGCAAATATCTTGCAAAAACAAAAAAACAGGTCATTCTATTAACTGCATATTTCTGCCAACAAAATATGACAATTTAACCCTACTTACCTGTTAATAAAAATGCCTACCGTAAAAGATACAGGGTTTCATGTTTTTTCGCAATAATTTAATCAATTTTTTATATATAAGTTTGAAATTTATTATAAATACTCCTTGTTGTTAAATCCTCAAGGCTATTGTTGCAAATGGCGCCTAAAAATCCGGTAAGCAGATGGGCGAAGGACGAGCTTAGTTCGAATCGTGTACTGCAACTATTTATAGAAGAAAGCGTTTGTTAACATGCATTATATCTAAATACTGTTGCACTTGTTATATATTTTTCGTATTTCGATAATTTTACTATTTTTTCTTTGTGAATAGATAAGTAAGTACCAATGAGTACTTTCGGTGTTAAAAATTCTGCGCTTGCACAATGGACGATTTCTAATACATATTTTCATTTTAATTATTTAAAGTAGGTAATAATTACTATATAAAAAGCATAGCACGTGTAAATTAAAAGATAAAATTGTACAGAAATATTTTTTTTACCTAATTTAATATATAAAGGAGCACATAACAAAAACAAATTTAAAAAATACATGTTTAATACACAAAATATTTATCTTTGCTAGGTAGAACAAAATTAAATGAATGACGTAAACTCATTAGGTACTTAAATTCTGCTAATATTTTATTTATTAGATTAACTATTTTTCTGATACCGAAAAGGCAGCACTTTTAGTTTCCTGGCCTGGATGAACTTCTGTTCCCATCTTACTAGAATTAATGGTCACCAATTAATAGATCCTGTAACTAAAATGTTACTATTTCTTATTTTCTGAAACAAATTCAAGAGAATAAACTACTTAATAATACCTATAAAAATTAAAATATATAGCGTACAAATATAGTGAATATATGGGGCAGAATATAAACCATCAAACTTAAAAGTATAAAATACTCTTAGGCCCGCTACAGACTATGCGTGAATTCGCGATGCGTAGTTTGTAAGGAATTCGTGCATCGTGTGTAGTAAATGAATGGATTTTTAACGAACAAGACCCTACACACTATTCGCGAATTTGTTAAACAAAAATCCTCATACCTATTACACCATTGATGAATCCCCAGTTAAAGCAGTATCGGAACAGAATGACTTAGGTGTTAGATCTTTCCTGGTCCATACATATTTCCAAAATTACAAAAAAAAGCTAATCAAAGATCCTACATACTTTTTAAAGCATTTCAAAATCCTAGCCCCAAATTGTTTTCCCTTCTATTTAAATCCTACGTAAGGCCTGTGGTGGAGTATGCTGGTATCATATGGTCACCTCGATTGATAGAGACATTAACCTACTAGAAAATGTTCAACCTCGTGTTCAACGCAAATGCAGTAGACAAGTGACTACTCTGAGGAAGCATACTTATCATGAGAGGCTGCAAATCCTAAATCTCCCACTACTTTCCGAACGCAGATCTAGAGGCGATATGATTTTCACAAATTGTTACATAATTTAGTTTTTATTCATACAGAGTGTTTAATCGATGGAATCAACTACCTAGTGATGTTGTAAGTTCTGGAAGTGTTAACAGTTTTAAGCATAAATATGACACATTTAAAAAGAATGAACTAATATGATGTTTCAATTATTGTAGTGTTGTTTAATCGATTAAGATGTCATACCTACTTTTAATGTTTCAATTTATTAATTATGTTATAATAGCCTTTGTAATTTGAGCATAATAGGTTTTGGCCTCTGCTCATCCCTTTAGTTTAATATTAATAATATAAGTGTGCGAAACAAAACCGAGAGTGCAGGGTAGGTACTACCAGTTACCAGTGTTAGCCATTTGCATTTGCACTGCTTGTCGCGTGTTGCAAATAAATAGGTAATAAATAATTGCAATCAAAAGATGAAATTTGAAACTGATGGGTGGCAATAACATAACAAATGTCATCATCATTTATCATTATTGTTCTTATTTATTATAAAAACTTAACCCACAACACAGAACACTACACAGTGTGCACATATCTAATGCATGTCTGTCCTTTGTAATCGGAAGCGCACAGTCGAAGAACGAGGTGGGGATATATTTCCTATTCTCGTATAGGAATATTCCCAAAATTAAGTAATGTTCATAAGTAAAACCTAAAATTCCCCATGTTTTATAGGAAATATTTAATATTTTTATTGGAATTTTACTTTCATGTAACAAATTTCATACAAGTAGCGTAAATTTTCTTTAATTGTTTGAAATAAAAGCAAATGTCAAGATTCTAGAATATAGCTAGAGTTGGTACTATTGAATGAACAGTCGATTGAATTAAGTCATTATTGAGCCAAAGATAATGTCTTCCAATTCAAAGTCTTGTTGACGATTCGTTGTTTATGCTTAAGCTTCAGAGCTAATTCTGGTGATAACTGACTCGTCTGATAATGAAATCGAATGACCGCATCAACATCCGGAAAAGCAACAAGCAACAACAACCGTGCGTTGCGGCGAAAAGAAACAGTTTCGTTATCGTTTTAAAACAAGCTTTGACAAGATACCGCGCATATTTCTACGAATAGCCGGAAAAAAACGCGAAAGTTGCATCACTGCAGCCGCATTTTGAATGGGTTATTTTTAAACAGGTGGCGATATTTACGGCGTTATAAAAATGTTATTGACTAAACGGCCTTCCATACATATAAAATTCTAAAAATACATACTTCGATAATAGACCGTGGACCATAAGTCGTAGTTGATTATCCCTCAATTGTTGAGCAACGTGTGAATAATTTTTCCAAGGTAATATGTAACGTAAAACAATTAACATTATAAACAATGTTATATAATTTTATTTAAATGCGATTAGTTTTGGTTTCGCGCTGGCCATTTTTTCCGCAACTGGACTTGCCCAACGTCGGAACAATGCGATTTTCTGTGCAAGCGATCAAAGTTGGCGTTTGGGTTTCGAAATACCTATGCAAATAAAAACTCTCTTTGCCAATAGTGGGGAAAAAATAAAATTGTAAGTATTGTTGTCTGCCGGTTCTTGGAAAACGTTGCGAGAGCGGTTTTGTGCGGCACCTGCAAGTCAAATTTTAATAGAGGGTGACTATTTTTTGCTTGTATATTCGAATACTCGAGGCAAGGCTGAAGGAACTGGTCGTATTTGGCTTGGGGCGATTTGTTCTCAACGCTTGTTTTATTTATCATTTCAAAAAGCTCCTGAGAAAATTTGCTATTAACTAAATGTGTGTGTGATTGTTATCTTTTAGTATTTTATTTATTTATTTATTTGTTATGTAATTTTATACCTGATCTGCCTGATTTGAGTTTTATTTAGTTAGGCTTAGTTTTTAAGTTTACTGACTGTCAAGTTTGTAACTTGTACTCTTATGTAGCACTGATGCTAAATAAATCACTATTTATTTATTTATTTACATTTCACTGTTCAACAGGTACAAGTAACCCAATTACAGAACAGGAAAACACAGTACAATATGCATATATAAAAAAATAAAAGTTAAAAATACAAAAGCATATCCAAACAAACGCTAACATTAAAATCTAATCATTTTAAGTAAAAAGATTTTGTCATCAGGGCTGCAATTAAAAATATCTATATTGTTGACATTGCAATTGTTACAGGTTACAAAAAGAGGAGAATATTTAAGAATATTACGTTAAATTTCCTCCAGAACTAGGTCTGGGGACAAAAAAAAAATAATTTGGACATGAACCCTTGGCAATCTGCTGAATTCTGTATCACTTTATGAAGAAAAACCTGAGAGCAATCTTTACGTATAATTTCAAGAGAAGGAACAGAATGAGTTTTTAAAAGCTCATTTTGTGGAGATCCGATGCCTCAAATATTTAAAAAAATCTACGTTGAACTGATTCTAATTTATTAATGTGAACAGCACAATGGGGGGACCACACAAGAGAGGTGTATTCAAGGTTAGATCTAACGAAACTGAAATAAAGAAGTTTAAGTGTGTTACTATCTGCAAAGTCACGACAATTGCGGACTATAAAACATATGCTCTGTTTGCATCATAGACAACAGCATCAATATGACTGAAAGACAATTTATCATCAAATAAAACACCAAGATCTCGAATGACTCTTGGGCGCGACAATTCAATATTATCAACACTGTAATTAAATTATGCCAGTTAATTTATTTGAAAAAGACATTACACTTAGTGGTATTCAACAAAAGTTTATTTTTATCGCACCAAATTTTGACCTGGTCAAGATTATTTTGAAGCTGAATGCAGCCGCCAATAGTACGTATAGACTTACATATTTTCAGATCATCTGCTTAAAGAAAGAATTCTACATCTAGAACGTCAACAAGATCGTAATAAAAATGACAAAAGGAAAGGTCCAAGAAGTGACTCCTGAGGGACACCTGAAGTAGCTAGCTCAGTACCTACTAAGTTAAAAATAGTAGAAACAAACATGACAAACCTCAAAATGTAATATATCTAACATATGGTAAAAAATTAATAACAGTCGTGTATTTAGCCACTACAACCTACAACACTCTTACGCTGTCAAAAACCTAAGCTCAAAAAAAAGTTACGTTAGAAATCTAAGATGCTTTTTTTATTATTTTGAAAGATACAGCTACCTAATAATTATGTTTTGTAAATATGATTTGACACTGTATTTCATAAACAAAAGAGGTTCTGGTCCACAGCAAAAAGATCATTTATGGTCTTACCACCTATAAAATGTGCACTCATTTATAAAGTACCTTATAAAAGTGTATGAAATAAATCAGCCCTTTAGCTGCTTTACCAGTAATTTTGTACTGGAAAAAGCAAATAAACAAAAATAAAAAACAACGCTATATTAATTCAAAACCATTTTTTTTTAAATATGTTTTAAAACTGTTTGGCGATCTGCGGGTTTTATCTATCTGCATATGTTTTCGTACAAATACATTTCGACGATGTCGAAAAACTCATTAACAACATTGTATACTGATCTAGACGATAAAATAATTTTATGGAAATTAAAATGCTTTAATACTGTAATTTATACATGTGTTGTAATATGCATTTCAAAATGATTGCCACGCGTGTGTAAAATCTTACATTTTTTTATATGAATAATTATTTACCGAATCAACAACAACAGTTAATAACACCATTCATGTATATCTTAATTTTCTCCAAAGTACTGCGAAATATTAAAAAAAGCTTTTTAAAATATGTATTATTTTTAATTGAATTAACGCAGTTGTTTTACTAGAAAATATAGAATCTTGAAAATGACTTCCAGTTCAATAATCAGTGCCAATTTGTGCCACGTTTATGATGGTCATATTTATAAGAGGGAATAAAAAAATTATTTACGAAAAATCTACTTTTCCATAGCCTACCTTCATAAATATTTCTTGGAAAATAAAAGTTTTAGTTTGGTATCTGAAAAGAGTTATGGTGATTATTTGAAATAATTAGTAATAAGTTTTTCAAACATTTTGCTTGTTTCAAGGAAATCTACATATTGGTATGTATAATTATTAGAAATTTAGGGTAAATTTTGATCAAAAATTATATTTGCCGAAATGGAGAAAAGAGTTATATGATGCGTTAAGGTCGCTTTCTCGATGTAAAATAATCAAATTTGTGGCTTTCTTTAGGTACAGAAAACTCGAAAAATAAAGCACGTAGAGCAAAAGTAATATCAAAAATAAAATTGTTGATGTTTTGTTTATTCCCGTTTGCTATTTAAATTCTCCTCAAATAATATAACAATTAATAAATAAAATGTGGGGTTAGAATAATGCATGTCTTCCAACGCTTTTTAAAAGCTATTACTTTATTTGAGAAGAATTTAAATAGCAAAAGGGGATAAACAAAACATCAATAATTTTATTTTTGATATTAGTTTTGTTCTACCTGTTTTATTTTTCGAGATTTCTGTACCTAAAAACACCACAAATGTATCATTTTACAGCGAGAAACCTTAACTTTACGTTATGTGCAACGTCAAATATGTGACGCTGGTGAAGAACTGACCTGTATAGAAATAAACATGTTGTACGGGATTTCAGTTATTATTCCTAAAGTGGAACTTTTAGGATTGGACTTTAATTTCGTTTCTACAGAACGGACAGATTTACGTCGGCATTTTCGAAGTCTTATTAATGTCTGCATTGGAACATCTGGCAGCCAGCGCCTTTTTTCCGTCTAGTTAGTTATGTACAACATGCCATTAAAATTGTTAGATACGCCAATGTTTTATTTCAATTCGGCGTATAAATAGAACTTTAATTTTAAAACGAACTCAAGATGGGGATATTTCGGTTCTCTTGGCAGAAGTTCCATACACAAGAATTTTTAAATAGAGCTCATTCACACGCAGCGGATTTTTGATCGGTCACTGTCGATTTTTGTAATTGATACCCACGCGTGTTTAACACAAAACTTGTTCGGATTTGTTTGTCGACGCATATTGACTCGTTTTCCTGCTGATTTTAATGTGTTCAAGGGTAACGTAGTTAACTTGATTGTCGAATATGCCACTAAATACCAAAGTTAAGCTAGCTTAAAGGATTAGATTGAAATGTATACTGGGTGGACCAGAATATAGCCAACAAAAAAGTCTTTCTATTTCTATGTACTTAATTCATTTGTTGCTTAATTTACTCGCTTTCAGCATTAATCAAAAACGATCCAAAGGATTTTTTACAGTATTGTAAAGGTATTTACTGATTTTACTTGATTTCGCTAATTCCACTGATTTCGTTGATTTTATTGATTCCACTTGATTTCCTTAAATTTAATTTGAATTTGATTATTTTAAAGTATCGAGTTTTGCAAGTAGCTGGAAAATTTCATATTATGCTGAGTTTGATTAATTATTTTCTTATAATGACCCTTTCTAGTATTTAAAGAAAAGTTCAAAACAAATTTTTAAAACTTAAATAATTGTATATTTTCTGAATTGGATTTTTCTTCTGAATGTTTCAAGATATGACGTTTTTTAAACAACGGTGAAATTTCAGATGTAAGTTTAAATTTGCACTAAACATATAACATTGACAGTTGCAACTATATTTTAATACCATAAAGAACATAAAAGCAAATACAAACTTACTTAAGCAAGATTTAATTTAAGAAAAAACACAAAATCAACATAGTATTAAAAAAATTAAAAGTGTTCTGACAGATGACAAATGTACCAAATGAAATTAGTTACTTACTTGATTTACGTGATTGTGCCGATTTCACATATTTCGGTGATTTCACAAGATTTTGTATGATTTTAAGTAATTTGCTTGATTTTACATATTTCATTGATTTCTACATTTTTTTTTTTTGATTTTACACAAAACGCATACCTGATTTCAGGAGTGTAACACCCCTCGGTATTTAAGCAAATAAAATCAATTTTCCTACAATTCCTATTAATGAAGTCATATTCTTTGATATAATATCTAGATATGCTAAGGAAAGACTACCCGACTTAATGAAACCATTCAATAAAGAATAACGTTCCTAAAAAATGTAATGGAAAACACTCGACTCAGTAACAAAATATCTAAATAACACCTGAAATATTTGTGCTTTATTTTTAAGCAGATAAATATATCAACATATTTTGCGTAAAAATGCGAATGAATATTTATAGACACAAACATACATCTGAATGTGAATATAAAGACGTCATTAGCCAAGTTTTTGTGTAGAAAAATTAATTCATCTTGCCTGCGTGAGAAAACAAAATCAAGCTATAGGTATTTCTTCAGTTTAAAATGTTGTAAATTTCAAATTTTGTTTAAGTAACTGCAATTTTAACATTTTTAACATCAAATTAGATTAAAAATAACATTTATATTTGTTAAAATTTTAAATCTGTAATTCGTGGGATGATATTTATATTATTTACATAAACATTTGTTATATTACATGATTTGACTGCATTTTTATATACTTATGCATAAATTAGATTGTATAAAATTTATACTTATGCTTCGTGGTTTTATATATTTTAATTTTCAGTGTTGTTTTATACTTTATAGTCAATTCTGAGTAACTACTACCGACGCAATAGCAAAATTTTCAAAATATTTTCTAGATAATACTTATACCTATCTATGAAATTTTTCGGAGGCACTGTTAAACCGCTATGTGGCCCTTTACTGCCTTCGTAAGCCTTTAGTTTAGAAAATATTCTTTCCAGCTGTATTCAGATCGAATCAAGGATCTATCGAAGTATTTCGTGGTTTTTTGGGTATTTTTGAGGTATTTGCTTATTTGATGAGGTATTCTTTTTGGGAAAGTAAGGTATTTACGAGTAATATTTTAAAAAAATGGTATCTCCTTGTACAAATTTCAAGCAGTGGTTTACCCCTCGGTTTTTCGGTTTACATACCAAGGTTTATTTATTTAAAAGGAAACCATAGTATGATCATAGAAGAAAACACATTGATGTAGTCGACAGTGTTGTTAATTGGCGGATAAAAGTCCGATTTTTGGACTTTTTTTTATACTTCGGACCCTTTTTTGGAAACTTTAGTAACATGGCATGGAAGAAAAATATAACTATGAGCGAGTTTTGGCGTGTGTGAATACTGTTGTGACTGCACGGGTTTACTGTTAACCTCTAACCACGGTTCTAACATACAGGGTGGAAAACTCAACCGTTTTCGAGAAACAGACGGTTTTAGTTTTTGAGATTCAGCTGGGATTAAATTAGAAAATGAATCGATTTGTAACAGGCATGAATTTTCTATTTAGAATTGAAAGTAGTTCAATAGTTTCTTATTAACAAATTCCAAGGTGTAAAATACAAAAAGTTAGACATATTTTTACATCGACAGTCCAGTATAAATAGCGCCCCCTAGTCCTGACCTCAACAGTTTGCATATTCGTAATTGCCATCTCAAAAAACATAAGACTACATACAAATTTACGTTCTTAAAATATAGCAAAACCATTTTTTCAACTTTAACACCCTGTAGAATGAAAAGGAGCGACAATTAGCATCAATTATTAAAAAAGGCATGTTGTGTTCAATCGCTTTATTTTGACGTTAACAATCTGCCCTTAAGCTATGCATCATCATTAATGACTCACCCTGTATATCTATGTATTTAAAAATGTAAATGCTACATACATGCATTTTCGTTTAATATCAGTGAGCGGAAAATATTGGGTAAAATCGGATCTTTTTCAGAACGCATGCGGATATTTAGAATTGACACATCCAGCAACACTGGTAGTCGATGTTTCCGTAATTTTTGTCAGTGCGCGACTAAGGGCACACGCTTCCATTTCCTTTCCCGAACAAATAAGGCTAATTTGATGAAACTAGCCTAACGACGCGCAATTTATTCCCGCCACGTCAATTAAATCTTCCTCCGTGCATAATTGATCTCGGAGATGTCCGCGGCGGCATAAATCCGGATTTTTTTTTAGCCGGCAAACTGATAAAATGAATCGCCGATGAATACGTACATCGGAGCAGGCCGCGGTAACCGGGCGAACATAACGTTACTTTACTCGTTTCACCTGGAAGAGAGTTATCGCCTCGTAGCGAGCCTAGCAAGACGATAGCGTTTTGTTTCCAATGCACACACCACGTCTAGGCAACGGAACGGGCGGGGCGAGTTGGCAACGTCGCCGGTTCGGGCACGACGTGGCACCGCCGCACAGTTACATAAGCAGCTGTGCTGGGTTCGGTGACGTCAAGATATAAAATACCAACTAGACCTGCCAGCACGGCAGGCACAGCCAGTTTTGATATTATGTGGAAGGCATTCTATGTGAACCGGTAACCATAGGTGATGCGATAAGTTATGCGAAATTTATGCTCCCTGTAGGGTCGTGACGCAGCGACAGGGAAGGTCGTAAAAAGGGTGTTCGGCGGCGGTGTAGGTATAAAACGAAATCGTGGGTCCGAATAAGGGTGTGGAAGCTGCGCTGAAATGGTCCACCGCAGTTTTGAAATAAATTGCGGCATTTTTTAAACAGAGTAATTCAGAACTTATCTTAAATCAAGTTTTTGAATTGACTTACAAATACAATTTTGTAAAAATAAAATCAAAAAGAGCAGTTCATGATTTAAAAATACACTTCCGCACGGCACTGGAGACTGGTCCACTGTGAAAAAATTAAAAAAAAAATCGCAAGGAAAGAAATTACATTTTACAACACCTATTTTTATACAGTAAATTCAACTGCTTTTGCCACTATTGTTATTAATTATTAATATAATTAATTTATGGTTTTAATTAGTATCTAAAATAGTTTGACACACCTGATACCATACAACATTTTGGGACCGTCTTACCTAGTTTCTACAAACACAAATGTTTTTGCTTCTTGTCCTTTTTAAACTTGTAAGTTATTGATATGATATGTTTACGTGAATCATCAATAATGTCCACTTCGGTGCAATGTACATTTTTTAAATATTCCCACAAAAAAAAGTGAAATTGATTTAAAATCAGGAGATCGTGGCGGCCATGGTACCGGTCCTCATCGTGCCTTGGTATTAATGCTTGGACACGCTGTACATGGTACGGATATAATTGAGCCTCATGTATGATATGCCACACTGCTGCAGGACGGTGTGGACGTCCTGGACCTCCATCTGTTTCACGAATCGATTGCAAATTTCCCGTGTCACGTCAACGTTGGCGCTGCACTTGCACTTACTGCACACCGTGTAAAAGTAGCTGTATTTGGAACATGTTTACATAAGTTCCGAATCATCCTGTATATTAGAGTAACAACAACAATACGTTTTTTTTAAGGAACAAATACATTTTTTTTATTATTTATGAGTTACTGTACTTTTACTTTGTTTTAAATATATTCAGATAGGTAACACAAATTAATTCTAAAATTTTTAAGAATGCTGCAGAAATACTTCAACCCTGATAAATTAATTACTCTGCTTCTGAATTTTAAGGAGTGAGTGCTTCTTAATATAACATAAATTTATATGAATAAACTAATACCTCTTTTAATATATATATACAGCGTGTCTTAGGTATTACTGACGTCCTTGGAAGGGATCATTGTATAGTCAAAATAAATATTTACCCCAACATATCTATATCCAAAAGTTCACTTAGATACCGGGTGTTAAAGATTTTGAAATTTTTATTATATTTTAAATATTCCCATTGTCACCAGTGGTGTAGAAACCCTGTTACTCTTTTATTTACAATAAAATTACTTAATTATAAAAAAAGTTTTGAAGACATCTTAAATTACTTAAAATAAAATAATTTAAATACGATGCTATTTAAAGAACATTTCAAAGAATAATTATTTGAACAAAATGTTCAAAACTTATCAAGAATGTTACGTTTTTTTATAATTAAGACTGTGGCGTTATATTTTTATTGTACATAAAAGAAAAACGTCATAGGGTTTCTACGCCACTGCTGATAACAGAAATATTCAAACATGTTGAATAATTAAATCAAAGAAATCCTGTTATAGGCTGAAGAATCTACTGTTTCATTATCCTCAACTATCTTTGAAACACCTTGTATAGACAACGAAACATCAAAATAAGTAAATTAGACCAACCTGTTATACCGGATGCCTTATTCTCAAGCATCATCTTGGGTATTTGAATTGAGATACGAAATCTGTCAAGCTGGGGCGCAAAGTTGCAGAATTTTGCTGAACAATATGCCGAAAAGATATTTGACCTATCTCCTTCCGTTTTGAAGATTTTAAAAGAACTGATATTTGCAATTTTAATTTATTTTACAAATGTGCTATAGTCATTTCTAAATGGAAGATTATTATTAGGAAATATATATGAAAAATAAAATCTGGTATGTTGGATTAAAAAGTTCAGTACGACGTATACTTTTGATCTACACCGATTTATTTTGATCCAAGGGCTCTGATCTGAACTATAAATACCTTTAGAGAAAATAAAATTGTAAAATAGTGGAAATATAATATCTGCCGTTTCATAGATTCAATTATTATTTAATCCGTGTTTTAATAAGTATTCTGCGACAAATATTTTAAAAATAAAGTTCTGAAAAGTAAATATAAACATGCATCTGTATGAGTCAGATTAATTGAAGATAAAACTTAACTTAAAAATTAACATACAGGATCAGTCAGTTTGCAGTTTGATTACGATCGATTTAAATAGAGTTTAGTTGCCATATAAAAAACTTGGCAGCTATACAACCTTATTTAAATATTTTCAAAAATTGCAGTTCGAAAATTTTAAAAAATGTTAATTTTAATTTAGAAAGCAGGTGTCATTTAAAAATATGATCAATTTTTTTACAGCCCAAGCTATTATTTTTCGATTACTCTATTTTTAAATCTTTAGAAAGTTGCAGGAAGAAAATTTGTAAATGAAACTGAGAATTTTTATTTTGAAAGTAGATAATCCATTAACAAAAATTGGCTTTTTTTATTGTCCAAGCAATTTTTATGGCGTGTTTTTAGGTTGTTCACACCAACTATCCATCCCTCTGCTTTCCTAGAATCTATTAACGGACACGTGTTAGTCAGCTTGAAATCAATTTAAGACGACGTTTATTTATTAATACAATAAAAAACGGTCTGCAGCTGTCAGTCTGCCTATGCATTTGTTGTTAAAAAAGAATGTGCTTAATAGTGTCAATAAAATAAGTCGTTGGTAGTATGGATACAACAATTGTAACAATAATAATTAACCTTGGGCTGCGAATATAAGGTTCAGTGAAAATAACAAATTACGAGACAGAATTTGTACACAGCTCAGCTAGCAACGACAAGAATAAAACACTAACCTTACTCCATTTTATATTTTCGCTCCAGTGAACATTGTAAATGTGTCTTAATAATTTAAACAACTCGACGGAATAACACATATTCTATATAGTTTTTTTTTTTACTGTGATTTATTGTACATAATATGGACCCAAATTTTATTCTTAAAAGAATTGAATGCTATTAATTTTTTATTTTCTTAACAATTAGAATTGGTTCTTCATCATATTTTTATTCAGAATATGGAAAAGAAGGAAATTTCTTGTTGAAAAGTAATAATTTCGTTTATTCATTTGATATGTATTTATTTTCAGTTTTGTTTTAAAAATTGTTTTAATTTTTTATAGTGTTTCTGAAGATGAATGTTATAAAAATAAAACCGAAACGTACGTAAACAGATTTTTTGGAAATTTGTTTTTTGTGTTTTTATTGTTTTGACCTATTATCCCAGGAGGTGTATTTTTAAAAAATATATCCCCACGAAAAGAAATCCGAATGATTTAAAGTCAGGAGATCGTTGCGGCCATGGTACAGGTCCTCCTCGTCCAATTCCTTGTTTCGTACTATTAGAGATTTCGTTTTCTGACAAATTCGAAACAACTAAATGTAGTAACAATAATACTATAAGGCAAATAAATAATATTTCGTTTTTAACTTTCTATATTTTGAATGTTAGTCTGCATCACAAAATCGAATGCTCGATGCCCGTCTGTTATGATGCCCTGGATATGGATCACACTATATAACAAGTCACTCACGAAAAAATTCCACACAAGAAAATTACGTTTCAGATAAAATGTTACTGTATAGAAAAAATTACTCTCTCATTTTTATTAATGTTTATAAACCTCCATTTGTTTACAATAACAAATCAAGTAATTTATTTATTGATCTAGCCTTACCATAATAGATTTTTACCGAACGTAGCGAAACTAAGAATAAAAAGAACGAAAGTCGGAACAGAAACCGTCTTCCTAGTCGTCTTGATTTGTATTCGAAGCGAAGACAAACAAATGACGGTCCGGCGCTATAAATAAAATATCACCAGAAACTCTACTCGTATTTAATTTCTAAAATTATTAAAATATGCGCGAAACGTATGTTTCTTCAGCCAGTGTCCTGCCCACGGAAGATTTTTATTTGGACAGAGCTACGTCATTGTTTATTTTTCGATATAAACCTGTCGCGTTTGAATAATTTTATTATAATATTACAAGTAACTTATTCAACAGTTAGCCGAGGACGATAATTACCTTGAATCTGCCCGGTACTGTTCCGAGAGATAAATATTAATAACTGTAAAGTTTTTATGTCTTGCATGAATATATTTATAACCACACATAGATGGAAAACAATGTATTCTTAACCGTTGCTGTTCACGGAGAATACCGGTCTCGGTTGATAAAATTTCATGATTAAAGATAGTAGATGTATATAGTAGCTTTCAAATTAATAAAGTACAAATCTAGTTTGAACCGGTTATACAAAGCTTTACCTTTTGTTTTACATACAGTAATATTCATTACTCGACTTTAGCATAACTTCAAATGAACGTACATGTTATGTTGTCCTAAGGCTATTCTACTTACATTCATTAGTTCTTTGTATGGTAGTATACAAATACTTCTTTGTAAGGCTGTGTTGGTATTAAAAAAAAATAAAATAAACAGTTATATTAAAACTCATAAGACTCTCCTGATATTAAATATATTAATAATTCTAAAATTAGATGCCTAAAATCATGTAAACAAATTGTAAAAGTAATTTAAATAATTGAATTTATTCGAGATTAAAGAGAATAAATTCAATATTAAAATAAACAAATATATGTAAACAATAGATAGTTATTAATGAGGGGTAACTACCCCGAAGAAAACAAAAACTAGGAGACCAATCTTCACTATATTGAGCTTCGACTACACTCTATGAAACGTGAGAATATACTACTCCACTGAGTCCTGAGTCCACTGTACTCTTCCCTCTCCTTTGCTCTGCTCTCCCTAGCCTGCGAAATTTTCTGTCGTGGCAGGAATACCCTTTGCCCATAGATGACTGATACTAATTGTTGGGTGGTAGTGATGATTAGGGGAATATTTTAAATACCGCTAACATATATTTATTAAACTTGCCTATAATATCTATTTACTAAAAAATTATTTATATAATTTGGAGAAGTGAAGATCTTCATTTTACCAATGTAGTGTAACATACCCGGGTTCATTCAACATTGTTGAAAGAGGAAGTATTTGGTCAAGATTTACCTACGTTGTGTTTATTTATATTATTTATTAACTTACCTCGAATGTGCTATATATTTACGAAATTAGGGAGATTTGAGTTGTTTTAAATAAAACAAAACAAATTACTAAATACACCTCGTTTATTAGTTTCCTGTCAATGGTGCAATAGCCTACCTAACCACCTATCAGTGCCGTACTCAGCCTTGAATTCACGGGGAAAAAGAGCACGACAGAGAAAACCCGATCACAATTCAAATAATCACTGTCGCTATTGCAATGGTAATAATAATGATAATAAAAATGTATCTCTACTTCAGTACTTGAATACACGGTAATATATTCATAATTCTACATACAAAACTGAAGAGTGTTTAGTTAGTTAGCCGACTTGCGTCAGAAGGTACCGAGGTCCCATACGGGAGGCTACCCAGCTAGTAGTTGAGGGGTTGAACAAAAATCTTAAATTATATCTCATGCATCATATGTTTGATCGGATGTTTGTCCAGTCACGGGAGAAAATATTAATAGAATCACCAAGGCTCTTACAAACATCTGACAAGCAAACCGTTAATTCAAGTAATAAAGCAGTAGTAGTAGATTAATAATAACTAAGGATACCATTTGCAACAGCATAACTTGGTTTCAAGCTAAAGTTGTACATATAAACCAACAAAGTATCGTTTTACCTTAAAATTATAATAAAATATAATGAAACTGTAATAAAATATTAAACAGACAAGAAAATAATAAAAATAACACAATGACATTTAGTCTTAAATACAATATACAAAATCAAGTTACTGACCTGTAAGAATAGATGCACCACTTACCACCATTCACTGTCTTCCAGCCAACCTGTCATAGTCTTAAAACCCAACTAACTACCCGTTGAACTTCACCCCGCGTTCCCGTGTTTATCACACTTCGTCTAAAGTCACCCTCTAGCTAATGTGTATATAATATTCTATACAGTGTTATTCATTCAGCAGTACAGATATAACAAAGTAATATTTAACTAAGTGGATTCCCACCCAATGTGAAAAATAATTACACTGTCCCTCTGTACTTATCAAAAGCAGCACGATTTTCAGGCGTGATCATTTCCACCGAGCTAAATTTTTTGGAGTGATTGGCACCACACCTTGTTTCACCCGTATAGAAGATTCCCCTTCCCGGTAATCTTTGACCGAATAAAAGTACTATACACTAATAGCCACTATATTATATTGTTCCTTTATTACCGGTTTACTATCAAATTTCCGAAAACGAATGTTCATTTCTTTAACTCAACGATTCAATGTGGAGGTACACACCTCGGCAAAATGAGGGAGGTCATTCTTCAATCTTTAAGTTCTGCTATTGTTGGTAATGATTTTTTTTGTATAAAAGTGCAAGATTTTTCGTCGAATTTTAATAAATTTCAATTTTAATAACATGTTTTCCAAGGATTATCCATGAATATTTTTTTGCAGTAACACAACACTAAAGCAGACAAATTAAAAATAAGATTACAAAATTCCTAATATTTCCGTAACTAACTGAAATTTTAGCACACTTTAGTGTGTTCATTTATTTCGATAGTAAGTACAAGAATTACCGGAATCGCCCTTAAGAAAATAATATAATAATATAGCGAAAACGCATTTTTTTACTATACTAAAATATATTAAACTCCTATTTATTGACAACTATGGGTTCCATCCGCCGGGGGTTATTTATTTGACATGTTTGACATTTGGAGAGTATGGCAACCAGCAACACAACACGCCCACGAAGAATTTAAATTCGTTGTATGGAGCAAGATTTTATAATTAATCGAAGTTTTCTGATATCTGTTAGTATTCCTTTCATTCGATTTTCTTAGAATTAATGGACCATTTTATTTAACTGTGTGGAGGGTACGACTGCGTGTTTTATTGTTAGTGGGTAGTCCTGACGGACCTGTAATGAGTGAAAATGTAATTTTGACAGTTTGGAACGAAAGAACGAAAAACCAATGCAGCTAACCGAATTAACTGTTACGAATCACGTATTATTATTGATAATTCAATTTCATAGTTGATCTAAGCCACCTCTGCGACAATGGCCATCATAGGCGTCGATTTTCTGGAGGAAAAAACAGTTTTGTCCCATTTTTTAAATATCGAACGATTTTTTTTTATTGTCTTTTAGACCTCTCTGAACAAGTGGTTAAAATCTCAGTGTAGTAAAAATGGCGAAACATTGTATTCATATTCACATATTTCATGGAAAAAAACAATATATTTTAATTTTTGTAAATGTTAAATGTTATCCAGACGCAGGAAATAGTCGTTCCGAGAATAGATATTACTGTCTCGACGATTTTATGGTTCATTTTTTAATTCCCATACATCTGAAATGAGTTAAATGCACCCATAAAGATAACCTTAAGGACGCTGTAGGAATTCTGATTACTCCGCTAAAAATCGTTGGTTTATTATTCTTCCTATGTTTGTACTTTGCGATACATAACAAACTACTACAGATTGTGACGCAGCTGATTGTTTATTATTTTTTCCAGCGAAAACACGTTCTGTAACCATTTTAACGACGGGTCGTATCTTTGCCGAGAAAGAATTGACATATTTTATTAATAACGGTTCCAGCTTTATTTATTTCAAGGAAATTGACTGTTCTTACCTTTTACTGGCAGTCGGCCTTCGTCGTACAATAAGGAATCTGTTACACAAATTAATGTTTTTTACTGTGTCGTTATCAATTGCCCACCGACACCGAAATGGTTCATTAGCATCAGTTTGTACTTTAGAGAGGTGATTAATTTTTTTACGCGGTGCATTCGTCGTAGTTTCATTTTTATTAGTTCCGTCGTATTAAAATATTTGGTTTCAGGCTCAGGTTTTCTCCGTTTTGATGGAAAGCTAAGAACAACCCTTGGACTCGTTAATTTTCTCAAAAATTTGCTGTGTAACTCCCAGCACACATGACTTTTTTTTGTGGACCTGCGTAAACTTTTGATACGATTTCTATCGTTTCTATGGGTTTTCTCTAAAATTTGATGTGCGACCCCCCATCTTGACTGCAGATTCGTGTTCAGCGAGAAAAAATATAATGGGACCCTCAGCATACACAAATTTTTTTTTGTGGACCTGTGTAATTGTTTTAACCTTGGTTTTAACTATTCTTTTATGGCAAGTTATAGTACAAGCTAAATATAAAAAAAAATGGTTTTTAGGTGGGTACTTATATAAAGTTAGCCGAAAACAAAATTTCGAAATTTTAAAGTTGACCTAGGTACTAACTTTGTATAAATATATATGTTTTATCTGATCATGCATAACGTGGAGCTGTTTTCGTTTAAAAAAAAACAAATGTAACGGTTTATGTACGATAACTAACGAAATTCTGGGAATCCGTTATGTTTAGTCACAGATTAACCACAAAACAGGTATGGATTTCATTAATTCTGGAAATTACGATCCATACAAGACTTGTGCGTATTTGGTTGTAATACTAGATTCTTCCTAGAATTCGTGCCTATTCAAATTATGCTTATTTAAGTGCGGATTTTTTCTGAGCTGGACCAAACATATGGCTATCTTGTATTTTTATGGAAATAACTAAACCGTTTATTATTTCACATAATAATAGTTTATGTTATGTTAACATAAACAGGGATGTTTTGCATACATGAATTCTTATTAAGAGGTAAAACCGAGTTCAACAAACTGCATGGTTGTCAAGTGACACTGCAAACATTAGGTATTTTTATTATTTGTTATTTTTTGCAACTGCAACGGTAAAATGTGGGTTTAAGAAGCGCTATAAAGGAAATGTTCGTTTTAGAAGTTTTGAATACATTTTTTATAG
The DNA here is from genome assembly GCA_025584915.1 of Monochamus saltuarius. Taxonomy (NCBI): domain Eukaryota; kingdom Metazoa; phylum Arthropoda; class Insecta; order Coleoptera; family Cerambycidae; genus Monochamus; species Monochamus saltuarius. Next base: position 40,937,527 of record CM046727.1, read on the forward strand.
TTTTCTTCTTAGGAGATTTTATATTCGTATACAATTTTTTTTAATGTTGACTTACAAACACAATTTTGTTAAAAAAATCAAAAAAGGCAATTCGTAAATGCTGGCACTGGAAACTGTATTAAAAAATGACAGGACAAGAAATTGAAAGAATTTTCCACGGAAAGAAACAAATAAAATTTTTATAACACTTATTTTATATCAGCAAATTCAGTTGCTAAATTTATTTGTAGTTTTGATTAATAAAATAATTTGACATACAACCACTGATCAAAATTTTATCTACCGACGTGTAAACACATTTGGACCCGACATACCCAGTTTCGACGAAATAACACAAATGTTGCTGCTCCTTGTTCCTTTTGAAGCATAAGCAGCTGTTATGATACGTTGGTGTAAAATTTACACTGTAAATCATTAGAAGTGTCTGCATCGCAAAGCGCTACTGTGCCACCCAAATTACTGCACACCCCTTAGAGTTGGGCAGTTTGAGGTGATTTTTTTTAAATGTTCGTCATAAAATTCCCTATCGATTCCTCTTTATCAATTTTTGCTTTGGGTCTTTATTTTCGCGGAATTTGACTCCAAAAATGGATTTGCATGGAAAAAACTAGATTTTTCGCACAAAACACGGGATTGAGATTTTGCCGGACTTTCTTTATAAGAGAATGCTCGTCTTGGAAAGTCCTACAAGACTGTCCACTTAGATTTACAATCATCCAAAATTTTTCACATAGAAATCGTTCTACTGAAAACTGGGAAAGTATTGGAAAAAATCTCATCTCACAAAAATTATTTGTACACAAACAAGGAATCCGCAAAAATATTTTCAGAATTTTCGGACACATTTTTGGACATTCACCAAAATGGCTACATACAGAGATTTTCCGAATTTTCCCGTAATTCTGAAAAAGATCAGAAAGGTTCCATAAATGATTTTGGGAATTAATTTTTTGACAAAAGTGGCCATTTTGGATACAATAGTTCTTTGTTAATGAGAAATGATTGATTTTTCCTGGAACTGTTCGGAAATGTATGATAGTAAAAATTTCTCCCCGAAATCTAAGTGGACAGTGTTGCAGGGCTTTCCAAGACGAGCATTTCCCCATAAAAAAGTCCGGCAAAATCTCAATCTCGTGTTCCTTAGGGTAATTTTTGTGCGAAAAATCTAGTTTTTTCCATGCAAACCCATTTTTGGAGTCAAATTCCGCGAAAATGAGGACCCAAAGCGAAAATTGAGAAAGAGGGATCGATAGGCAATTTTATGACGATTATCTCAAACAGCGCAACCCTAAGGGGTGTACAGTAATTTGGGTGTCACAATAGCGCTTTGCGCCACTGTGCATCGGTGTCATACATTTTTTAAATATCCTCACAAAAAGAACTCCAAAGGATCTGTTAGGAGATCGTTACGGCTATGGTAACAGTCCTCCTCGTACCCCTTGAACTTCATTAAGGTACTCCCGAACATTTTGTCGAAAATGAGGGGAAGCACCATCGTGCAAGAACCACATTCGGAGTCGGCAGTTCTTTCAAAAGTCCAGGTAGATCATTCGGGATACTGAACGTCATCCATTCGATGAATGACTCAATCAAGCGAATGTTATACATCTCATTTCTTGTAAAAGTAGCTTCATTAGTAACAAACTCGTCAATTGTAAATCTGGGATTTTGGGGATTTTGTTGAAGCAACCATTTACAAAATCTAATTGGTAAGGAATAAAACCCTTGGACACTGTACGTGGTACGGATATAATTGAGCCTCGTGTATGATACACCACATTATTGATTGGGACATTCCTCGTTCTTAGCGATTTGCATAGTACTTATTCGGGTATTCTGTATGTACATACGAGAAGCTGCTAAAATATTTTCTCTTACTTTACCATAAATAATTAAAACGATGCAATAATAATAATAATAATAATATCTCTACCCCTCATTCTAATCACAGGGATTAGCCCAGAAGTCGGAGACTTGTGCGGGAGAGGGGGCGGCATATTATTATTAAGCAGGCCGCATTTGCGCCCAGGGACGACTTACGTTGGTAGGCCCTAACCACTATTCAGTGCAGGAATGAGGGAAACCTGGAAAACCTCATTAATTGAGGGGGTAGTCAAATGTCAACCGGTATCAATCTCTCACATTGACCCAAGCTAACATTATTTCACCCTACCATACCCGCAGAGAGGGTGCCAATCCTCTCCACGAATATAGCTTATATACGGTCTACCGGCAGCTGGGCTCGAACCAACTCCGTCTAGTCACCTCGATTCAAGTACTAACGCCTTAAACCGCGCGACCACTGACCGATCCAATGTTGAATCACTTTATGTAATTAAAAAGTGGTGATATACTGACAAGTGTTTCATTGAAATGATCTTTCTCGAAAATAAGTCTATAATGATAACCTTTAGCAGCTGTCTTTGACTCAAGTGAATATTTATTTAAAATATTTTATAGAATTTAATTCAGTGTTGCAAAATAGCTATTCACGAAATATTTTAACATTTTTACTGGCTACATAGTTCCGCCTGATTCGTACATATGTCTACCTTATTTTAGTGTCAACAAAAATTATTTTGGTATGTATGAGTCTAATACCTATTTTTTGAAGCCAGTGTGTCTCATCCAGGTGAATCATGATTAGCAAAACAGTATCTGTAAAATGCTTACTGCAAAATCATCATGTCAAACAGTAGGAACATAAAGTTAAAAGCCAAATGTGCAATCAATTCTGTAGTTTCAGCACATATAGAAAAAGAACCAATTTATTTCAGATTAATTTCAATGTTTGGTGACTATTAAATTTAATTGTTTTGAAATTGCTTTCAATTGAAAAATACTCGTATGTATCAAATTTATTTTGGTTATTAAGTAAATTTAAAATTTATGGATATGGAAAGTTTTTGTTTTAATAAAGTTCCAATAGCATTAATAAATACTTGTTTCTGGATAGTATAGATGTAGCTTTGGAACGCAGGTGGAAATGTACGCTCCCACCGTCCAAGTCGGTCTCTAGTTTGCGTCTAGTTTCCCGTCAATCGACGCTCTTCCTCCTGCCTACCAACTCCGCACCGCCGGCGATTGGTTGAGTAAGTTTGTGTATTGCATTGGGTGTGGAAAATTTAAGATCGTGAAGCATTATTGTCAATGACATGAATGTCTATTGACTTTTGTTCCTATTACACGAATGCAATGGAAAGAACTGATCTTTCTGAACCTGTATTGGCCGTTCTCCATATTGGCACCATAGCAACAAATAATAGTTATGACAGTTGCTCATATACGAGGTGTGGCAATTAAGTTCCGGGAATTTGTTAATGAAAAAATAAGCAAATTAAATTTCGCCAAAATTGTATTATCGACCTTCACAATAGTCTTCCTCTAACTCTACACAACGATTCCAACGTTGCTCCCACGATTGGAAGCACCCTTGGTAAACCTCTGCAGTTAACCCGTTCAGCACCCACGGTTACAGCTTCTTTGACCTCCTGTCTCGTGTACGCCGCCATGATGAGTTTTCTTGAGATGCGACTTGGGGAATAAAAAATCGCAGGGGGCAGTATCGGGGCTATAGGGTGGGTGCGGCAACGTTGAATGCCTTTTTTACCAAAAACTCTTGCACAATGAACGAGGAATGGGCTGGCGCGTTGCCGTTCACGGCAAGTTCGGGTCGCACACGGAAAACGCGAGCCCGCAGCCATTCTAGGACACCAACATAGAACTGTTCAGTCACTGTCTGGCCGGCAGGAACATATTCACGATGAATGATGCAGTTGTGACTTGGACATCCTCGCTTTCGTTAGCCGCTCTCCACCCTTTTCCACCCACTGCTGACTTTGTTTACGGGTCTCGGGGTCGTACTCAAATATCCAGGTCTCATCTCCAGTGACTATCCGACCCATCCAGTCTCTACCGTCGCTCCGAATGCGGGACAACAAATCCTCGCACATCGATTTTCGTATGTCTTTCTGTTCACAGGTGAGAAATTGTGACACCATCTTTGCGCAAATCTTTCGCATATTCAAATTTTTGTGTGCAAACGGTTTCTTTCTTGACGTTTAACTCGTCAGACAACGCACGAATGCTTAGGCACCGGTCAGACGTGACAGTGCACGCAAGCGGTCAACAGTCTCGTCAGTACGAGAGATGACGGAAGCTTCTTCACGTGGATCGTCTTCTACCGATTCCCGCCCCTCCTTGAACCGATTTACCCATTCAAACACGCGTGTTTTCGACATGCACTCGTCTCCATACACCACCTGCGAAAGATTTCCGAGGGTTTTTCGCCAGATTTCACAATCACAACAGGTGGCTTGTAATTTTAGTCACTCATATTCACGACGCCACTAAAAAAGTTACTTCCAAAAAATACACATAAAGCACAAACCAAACGTGCTATCGACTTCAACCTTGGACTGAAGCTAAAAGGAAGCCCCCCCTCCACCTCTCTAGAAAAACTTTGACGAATAATGCAGTGTTGCCAGTTTCCGAGTTATAACTAAATTCCCGGAACTTAATTGCCACGCCTCGTAAATCCAACCAGAGTTCCTTCGAATCTCAGTAAAAACATCTTCTGATTTTGTGAAATCAAATGGACCGCATCACCTCCTCAAAAATTTTAATTGGATCGTTGGAGAGAGACAAATGAATCCGTCTGCTTCATAATTTGTCGGTTTACTCACCAATAAAATCGGGCAAGACCTTCAATTGTCCGTCCACGTATTTCGTAACGAGACGACTGCGAAGCAAAGTGATTTTCTGGAGTTGGAAAGTGCCCCCTACACGGCGTGTTTTATACGCCACTTTATGTGTTGTAAAATTTTAACGATTGGAACTATTTCCGTCGTCCCTCCGTGTTTGTTTTACGTCGTCCTCGCCGTATCGATTGTGCCACCGGACAGACTCGCTTTTGCTTAGTCATGGGACTGCCCCCTGAAAAGTTTGCGACAGTCGGAAACGGTTATGGTTTCAATAATTAATGGGGGGCGCGGAAAGTTCGCCGGTGTCATGGGAACTCGCAATTTATTGAAGGTGTTCGTGGTCCAATATACGTACGTCTCCGACTAGCAAGACAGAAGTTTGCAATTATTTGGAAAACTGCCATTTGTCGAACTATTTATACAGAGCAGGTACATCAGTTGATCTCTTCAATCATATACAAGGTGATTCATAATGTCATTAATTTTAACTACGTATTTGGAATGCTACTTAATAAAGACAGAAATTCGAAAAAGAAAATTTTACTTACGGTACACTCCATTTTTTTTGTTGAGGCGTGTGAGTGTTGAAGCGCAGCAGCGTTGCCATTCAGGACCACAATGTTAATGTTAAATATATTAAAAAATACCAGTGTATTATACGTAGATAACAACTAGATCAGCATGGGAATGCCATCAGGCACTAGTAGTGGCCTCAGCTAGCAACAGCGTATCTGTATGCTGGGTAAAGTGACACGACCGGTGCAATGGCAATAAAGTAGCTGATAAGTTGGCTAGAAGTGCATCGGGTCTGAATATCTTTGGACCTGGTCCCTCCAGTATGCTTCCGTTGTCAGCATTTGTTGAAATTATCAAAGGAGATATCTACAAAGAGTTTATGAAACGTTGGGATGAAACAAATGGCTGTCAATTTGCTAAGGAGTTCCTAGAGTACCCTTGCAAGGATACAGCCAAAAAGCTGACTCTGTCTAGGACAAATCTTCGTCTGGTGACAGGTATTCAAACTGGACATTGCTGGCTAAGAAAGCACCTCTATTACATGAGGAAGTGTGATACACCTCTTTGTAGGGGTTGCGAACAGGAAGACGAGACAATATTCCATGCACTCTGTGAGTGCACTGCCGTATCGTCAATAAGAGAGTCCGTGTTGGGAGAGCGATGGCCTTCTATGGCCTACATTAGAGAGATCCCCCTGAGCAACGTCACCATCCTTTTCTCCTTATTAGGCTGGCTGGCGGCTCAGGTGGAATGATCTCCTAATGGGAGGAGGTACAATGGGGCCTAAGTGCTGTAGCCTTTTTGCTACACTCCCCTTAATTCCAGACCAGTGTATTATATAAAAAATTACATACTGCTAGTAATTTTGTCTACTCTGTTACTATAACTATTGGCAAACGGTACAGTAATTTTTTAAAGTGTGTGCTAGATTCACTATTTTAACTTTGTAAGAATATCATTTTGAATTTTAGTAGTATACTTATGTGTTTATAATTATTCATTATGAAGAGGTATTATTACTTTATCGGAAGAAACCATTTTATTTAGTTCATAAACATATATTTATTGGCAGTATTAATAATATATTTATGTAAAACATTAAAAAAACATTACATCACATCTTTCCTTATATTAAACTTCTCGACATGTGTATTCAATCTTAGGATTTAATTAAATATATATGAGATACTTGGAATTGCTCAACTTATTGTCTAACGGTGTATTATTAAAGGGTATTATCTATGTTAGAAATATTCGACCAGTTAGGCTGAGAACGAATTTACAATTAATTTTAACTGAAGGCAGGTAATTGGACGGACATTTCTGATAGTTTCACAGTTTCCAACTGCTACAGGAAGAAACCTAATATGAGACATATCTATATGTAAACACACTATTAACAAACCAAAATCATTCATCAAAAATAATGGCAATGCATTATACTTTTTTTTTTGTATAATTACCCTTAATTTATAAAAAGGAGTTCTATAATATTAAAATGGGAATTTAGTTTTAAACAAATATTGTACATTGACTTTCGTATGATTACATTGCAAATTTGACTTTTTCCTTTCAATCAAATTTAATATTAAAATAGAACAAAATACAGTTTTTCTTTGAAATTAAGCTCTACGTTTAAAAATGCATCAAATTTGATATTATACAGAGTTTGAAGATGTTTAAATTAAATGTTCTGAGGGTATATATATGGCTCAAATATACTTACCACTTCGTTTTGGTAATTAGGTTATTCAAAAAAGTTATCTTTGAAAACTTCAATCTGGCATTATTTTCTGCCAATCCTTGAATATTGTTTGTTTAAAACTGAAAATCTTCCTGATTATACGAGATGAAAAAAACATTAAAAGCAGTTTTATAAGATACTGGTAGCTCACTTTGATTGTTTACACAGGCCGTGTTGAATTTAACAAAAAAAAGGATTCCGGATTATTTGATTACTTGTTAATAAAATAAATTTCGTACAAAAATAGCGAAAAATGTATACTTAACTCTCAAATCCTAAGAAAACAAATGTGACAATTTTAAACCAGAAATATAAACGTTTACATGTAGTATGTATTCAAACTGACAAGTATGTACTCTGTTGTCAATGTTTCATGGAAGCATAACGTATTTTGATTTGCCGAAGAGGATGTCTTATGATTTCTATCGATCGTCTCACATTGTCATCTCAATGGAAACCACCTTAAGGCTTACGGTGAGCGCTCGATCCAAAGGGATATAGTTTTCGCTCAGTAACTCCTCAACGAAAAATGATAAAAATATGCGGTTTTTTTAATAGACTACAAATACTATTTTACGTCGGCGCTGTGTTTTGAAATTTTGAAAATATGCAAAATTCATTTTAAAAAAATTTATTTTACACTTTTTCAAAATTTCAAAACACAGCGCCGACGTAAAATAATATTTGAAGTCTATTAAAAAAACCGCATATTTTTATCATTATCCGTTAAGGAGTTACTGAGCGAAAACTATGGGTTTGTTCCAACACAGCAAGAATCGATTCCGAACCGTCCAGAATTAGTCAGTCAGTTTAGTTGTTAATGTACTCTCGGCGAATGCGACGTAAGACGGTGTTGGTCAAACATTTCTCACGGTACTGAACAGTTCTCGACGGTTTTTGGAACAGATGTTATATATCGTTTGATAGAGCGCTCACCGTAAGCCTTAAGTACTTTTAATAACCACAAGTTTATTTATGATATAGTTCCAGACAGTGTTTGTACATTCCCCTTGATGTTGGAAGAGTAAACAAAAGATAAATAATGTCTTTTGTTCGATTTAAAACAAATACGTTGCCGTCCTTATTTAAAAAGCTGTACCTAACTGATATTTTGCGATTTTTTGGGACAATATTCAATTTGCCAAAGCTGAATTTTAAGAAACAAATATTCTGCAGGCTAACACCCCAATCAGCATTGAATTACACCTGAAAAACATATAGCAAACAGCCAAAGTTATTCGTCACCGACGTCACCAGTCATATACCGGTTTTGAGCTTAGGAACTCTTTCTCATAGACACATAAATATGTATTTATTAAAATTTGTCAGTTTGTGTGTAAAAAAAGTGCAAAAGCGGAGGTTATTAGGTCTCGAATCATCGGTGGCACTGTGCCGTGGCTTATTTCGTTAGTGTAATTCACGCTTTTATTAATTTTTGGATGGTTTAATCATTTTTTTTATTTAAGAATTATTACAAGCATTTGGCTCTGGAGGTTTACAAAAAATTTGCAAAGAGCTCTTTATTCGCAGTGCCTACCGCACTAAATGAAATGTACCTCTGAGTTTGAAAACAGATATTAAGAAAACGTAGGGGCGAAATTTGGACCATAATATATTCCGTCACTATTACTCTATTGTGTGCTGAAGGTAGTTTCGTTATCCCATTTTTAATTATTAATGAAAATGTTGAAAAAATCACGATTTTCTGCCTACAAAATTGTCACCTCTCACTTTAATTCGTCGTAATTTTTTTGTTAGTTGATATTAAAATTATAAAATTTTACTGATGATATGTCAAACATCTTTAGTTCTGTGGAGGTCTTTTGTCTACAAAGCTTGTTTTATTTTTAAGTAAAACAGAAGGGTTCTTTAAAAAAGAAAGAAACTGTAAACAATCTGAAAAAAATTGTTAAAGTAATACAGTTTTAAAGGTTGTACTGTTTTATATACCTTGCATGTATTAGTTATGAGGGAGGTCCGCGGCATGTGGACGTTCAGCGAGATCGATCATTGTTGTAGCAAGCAGTGTCAAAATATTCTATTTGTAATATAATTTTTTTGCTTATTTCATTTTTATCCTCTTACTTATTTACTTACTTCGAAAATATTAAGAATGTTGTAATCTTATTTTTAATCTGTCGGCTTTAGTTAGGGGTCTATTTCATTTATTTCGATAGTAGATATAACTTAATTATAAAACATATTATGTCACTTAGGATGTTTAACATAGAAACAATAGATATGCGTAACTTAAAAATTCCAACAGCGAAACATCCAGTCCATGTAAAATTATCCACACATTTGAGGATTCGTTCTGGTGTGCCATTAAAATTTGTTTTTAATTATATAACAGAACAGGATGTATATTTGGAACTAGCAACAAATTTAAACAAACGAATTTTAAAGCCACGTCATGCTGAGTCGATTAAAAATAGAACGCGATTTGATAGCTAAACCCAGAAACGAATAGTAATCCTTCGAGATTGATTAAATGCAAAAAAGGGAATTTTAAGTAACCGCATTTATTTTTGTTCGGCCTTTTGAAACGAAAAAAATGTCTGAGTAAACCGCAACTTCGCAGTACCTATGTATTTCTCTGTTGAAAAGTGATCTTGATAAATGTACGTGTAATACTGAAAACTGGTATGTGAAATGACTGTTTTTGCTTTAATTCTGTCGATAGTATATTTAATAGTCACTGATTTTTATTTAAGGGGCCACCTTAAAATATTGGCAACGCGGTGAGAAAAACACGTAAATGAAAGCTACTTTTCTGACTCATTCGATACTCAATTACTGGGTGAGTCACAAAATTAGTCGAAGTTTTTCAAGTAGGTACTTATATCAAAACTATTTTTTAAATAAAAGTATGATGCAAGTTGAAGAAAATTTCATTATTCTATTACAAGTAATTCCGTTTTTTATATATTTTTAAGTAGTAACAATATTGTGTGAAACTAACTACTCAGCAGACTGAAGACCCGACCAGCATTGAATTACCCCCACAGTGTCTACCCATATATCCTTTATTATTAGCTTTCGTAACATTTTTTACTGTATTAGAAAGGTATTTTAAGCTAATCAAATTTCCTACAATTCCTATCAATGAAGTCATATGTATGTTCTCTGATACCAAACACGCTAATGAACAATTCCACAAATAAAGCTCTATGAAAACACTCTATAAATATCTAAGTTCACTTTTGAAACTGTGGGAGCTCGAAAATTTAACCACAATAGATGAGATCTGACCTATTTCTGCATTTTTAGGATTGCTTCTTCAGGTGGCCTCCTTTAAGTCAAATATCTAACTATAAAAATTATTATACCAATAAATTAAAATTATTTGAAATTAAATATCGACAATGTCAAAAGTGACTTTAACCTGTCAATTAATTTTAAATTAAGTATGTAGGTAATCGTCAATCCGGAAATAGGTCAGATCTCATCTATTGTGGCTGAATTTTCGAGTTCAAAAGTGAACTTAGATATTTATAGAGTATTTTCATTAAACCAGGTTAGGAAATTTAACTAGAATAAATTTTTAGATAATTATTGGATGGAGCTTTGTCTGTGGAATTTTTCATTAGCACACCTAGATGTTTGGTATCAGAGAACATACATATGACTTCATCAATGAAGGAATTGTGGGAGATTTGATTTATATTAGCTTAAAATACCTTTCTAATAGAGTAAATAATTTTTTCAGTGTTTTCAAGCTACACCAGCCATTTCACGCTATCCCCAAAATTTTATTTTTAAATCGTTTGTAGCTGTTTGTTATTGTTATTTTGCTTATGTACAGTGACTTTGCATTTGAAGAAACTACAAAGTTAAATCAAAGTTACTGCAAAGGACTTGAAACAATTTTGCCGTTGCTTGAAGTACAGTGATTATTTTAGATTTAGACAAACTACAAACTAAATAAACGTTACTACAAACAATATCTTTGCCAGTTTCTTTTGAAGAATAGTGAGTTTACGTTAAATTTGAACAGACAAATGACATAAAAGTTACTACAAATATGTAACTACAAATAATTTTTTAGCCCCCACTAGAAGTACATTTAGTATGCGTTCGATATGGTGGAATATTAAGGTTTTATAGATTTTACAAACGATAACATATTGAAAATTACTGTCTTTTTCCTTGTCACTTTAGAGGCAAATTGTTTCACTGCAATCAACTACAAACGATTCTCGATAAGAATCAACCACCTGATTTTAATGTTGGTAAATTCTAGTATGAGTTTTTTAACAGTCCTGTAACTTTATTTACAAACAACCACATAGCGTGATGTATAAGAACAATAAAAAGATGGATTTTTAGAAATCAGGTAGCAGATTCACATATTTTGAAATATTTTTTCTATCATTACAAGAAATCCGTTCTGTTCAGGTCTTTAATAGACGTTTACCTAGTGAAACAAATGCACATTTTGAGTATATACTTTTTTTTCTTTATATATACTTTATAGTTCTTCGTAACTTTGTCAGTGTACTCATATAGTGTACATATACACTGAAATAAATACTACTAAAACAGTATACATTCGTGCTTACAATTTTGTCAAATGTAAAACTTTTTTGCTATATTTTATAATAGATGTCACATTGTAAAATTTAAAATGCTGGTATAGTGCAAAATAACAATATATATTGTATAACACTTTTAAGAAAAACAGAATAACATAAAAATTATCGTAATGTAACGTAACGCCAATAAAACAAAAAAAATCTTTAGTATGTATCGTTGGTTTTATAAGCTTCCCTACAAATCTAATAGTATGTGTAACCACTGAAAAAATAGAACATGTTCTAATATCAAGGGTGAACACCCAGGGTTTTTTCATAAAACTCAAAACGCACGCAAGTGTGTATTGAAAACTCTAGGGGTTTTGATGCAGGGTGAAAACTCGGGGTCAGAACGCATAAATGGAAATCGGCTTTAGTCATCATTACCAAAATAATTATAGAGACACAGTTGTAGTATTATTTGTCACGAATTGTATTAAAGTAGTTTTTGTGAGACAGCCTCCAGCATGGAGTAAGCCAATAGCCGCTATATATATGGACACTTAATCTCGCGCATTCTTGACTTTCTGTCGGACATGACTAAAGATCGAGCAGCCAACCAGGTCTATACGTGTTACGTCATGATCTTATTTACCCAGGTTCAATTCTGTTGGGTGTAACAGACACGAACAGCTTGAGATACATCATCGCGAGATCTTTTGCATGACCCTATGGCATGGTATACCGATGAGAGCCAACAGACTCTAATCCGTTATATGTCTGATGTGCCACAGACTAGTGACTGGTTATTTGCTATAGGTCTTTCAGGTAATAATGCTGATCGGAGCATTACTTAGCCTGCAGAGTAGTTATTCCTTAACATTTTGTATTTGCAAGAAGGTTGTTACAGCAGTGTATATAGTAGTATTTGCTAACATTTTTGTTGTAGTAAAATAGTGTTTGGAGATTATTACTACAAATTGCGTTTGGAGTCAAATACAAATAGTAGTACAGGTCTACAATTGTATAAGCGTTTACTATTTTATTTTTTTCAGTGTGAGCACTTGTTTACTCGAGCAGTGCTAAAACTTTTGAAATATATCTTCGAAGAGTTTTGTACGATGCTGTTTCTGTATTACGTATTTACTGGAGGAAATATACTATGTAGACACCTCTCTAAAAAAGAAGTCCCCTGTCTTCCCATCGAGCAATTAATTAATTAAAAAAAGATCAAAGCGTCGCCTGGAACACTCCCTCTTGTAAAAATAAAGTAGAGGAGGAGCCCGTACAGTCCTCTTCGCACGAAATGGTTTCGAACAACGAGACAAATTGAGTTTATTTATAAACAGCTACCCGTTTGAAATTGATATTATGGGGCTCATTAAAGAGATGCTGCGACCTCGTTCGGAACTTGCTTAAATTATCCAACTCCGTCTCGAAACTTTATTCATAACGCGGAGTGTTATTGGTCGGCGAAATTAATGAGACTCCTCTTAATTAAAAATATAGGGGTATGGGGAACAACCGCCCTCATTATGATGACTTATAAACTGGGAATTCGAGGCCCACCGGCAATTTAGTTACAAAAATGTGTGTAATTTTAGTCCTCTTTGTGCCGTAGGTTGTTTCTTGGCAGTTTACGAGCTAAAAATTAAGCATGGGGTAAAAAAACATAAAATACACAGTAATAAAATCAATATACATTTTTGAAATTGAAATTAAAATAATCGTTGTTAATTCTCGTTTCCTTTCATAACATCCCCATATAATAAGTATATGAAGCTAAACAATATTGCTTTATAAGGGTTAACTATGACTAAGTACAAAAAATTTAACCACGTGCTCAGGGAGGCCTAAAAGACAATAAAAAAATTATTCCAGAATTTTAGCTCGATATTTAAAAAATGGGGCAAAACCCTTTTTTCCTACGGAAACTCGGCGCCTATGATAAGAATCGACTGAGATGGCTTAGACCCATAGATAAAACTTACAGCTGTCAACAATATCTACTACCATCGTCGTTTTTTGCAGCATTTCTAAATGTAGAAACGAAAATTAACATTCTTAATAGTAATAATACCTGATAGATAGGTAACAGTTAATCCACTTAGCTCCAGTATTTTGCATTCGTTTTCCATTATTCCAACTGGTAGAACTACATATTCGCTCATTACAGTCACTCACTACCGATAAAAGACACTTCCCGTCGTAGGTACAATTAGATAGATTAGATTCCTATTTATTATAACAAAATCGAACGAAAAGAATAATAGACGTTTTAATGTAACCGCGGGAGTCTTGTCCCATAACCTAGAAAACCAAACCGGCGAACTATATTGTAGGAAATTATCTGCACCCAACACAAATATCTTTATTTAATAACTATAAAACGTTTAAAAATTAAAATAAGGCACTAAAAACTGCAGAAGGACACAAAATTACAACGTAAACACAGGAATTCAATTATGACATGACACATGACAGTGAAACTGACTAATGAGCGACTGTTGCATGCTTGTAGAGTATGCAACCAACAAGCATTGGCGGCGTTAAATAAGGATTTAAAATAATATCGAAAAAAATAGTTTTTGGCTTTATAAATAAGTTTGGAATTTTTTTGAAGGGTGATTCCGTTAATTCTTATTTTTCCCTATCCCCTCTTAAAATATTTGTACTAACTCATAGTTAACCCTGTATACAAGATGTTTATTAAACATACGTCAACAACTCAAGAATATTTTGTCCTTGATTGATTTTCCAAAAGCCGCTTTGTTCCGAAGATACAGGGCAAGAAAATTTTCGACAATATAACATTTTACCAAAAATTACATGTAAAGCTCCTTAATGTACAACAGGTATTGAAAATGACTGCCTCTAGCTAATGTGCAAGAATCTAATCTTCTCCTCATTGATCAAAATTCATGTTGTGGATTTTTCTCGGCCTGTATCTTCGAAACAAAACCGCAAAATCATCAAAGGACAAAATATTATCAAAATAACCCCCCTTTGGAATTTTGCTGTGTGTTTAATAAACACCCTGTAGGTATATTAATTTCGAAATTTTTGACATAGATGGAAGGGCAAGTGTTTATGGTCATGAAACGTTCAGACAAGGCTAGTAATGAGAAATATGAAGACATTTCCCAAAAAAAATAGATCTATAGGGCCATATAAAAAAAATCGATGACGTCTATACTTGAAAACAAATGACATTTGAAAATCGCATTTTACGCTAAAATATTTATTTTTTAAATTAAAAATCGACCTGTTCGAGGATTTTTCCCAAAAAAGAATTGTTTCGTTTTTATTGAATTTATTCCATACTTTTGGCGCATACTGTATAATGAATTATACATATATTGGCAAATTTCGGCATTAAACATAATTTTAAAAATTGTATTTATATTGTTTTATTTTCTTTTCAAGTGGACATTTTTATATTCAGTTTTTTTCTCGCTTGTTTTTCAATTATTTTTATAAAAAACTGAAACCAGTCAAAGTATTATTTTATATAAGTGTCTGTATTAACACAAATTATCATTTATTCGTGTCTGTATTTATAATCATTATGAATAGTATTTATGCGATAAATATTCAAATAATATTTAGGTATTAGGTATACGCACTTCACATTTTTTTTTAAATATAGATAAACATAACAATCCTAAATGCCAACAGGTATCTGTTCGACAGATATGAAATGATCTTCATTATTACGAAAAATGATACGGAAAAGTCTTATCTCATATTACAAATCCCGGAACACTTCAGGATATTTTTATGTGAAATAAAATTTACTAAAATAGCACAGAAATGTCTAAACTAGGTGTCTCATTAGATTTTAGAAATTGTAGCCAATTCCGCTTAAAGTCGGACTGATAAGTAGGTAGTTTTTGAAAATATATGAGGTCAAATTAGAATTAAATGATCCCAAGGCATGACATCATGGTAATCTTCCGCCTCAAACTCGGGCAAAGGTTTTTCTGCGTTAAATTAAAATTGATTAGCAAAAGCTATGTATTAAAATTCACAACATGCTATTTAAAAGCATATGCTTGGTCTAATCTATCGATGGTAGATTTAATTATTATGATGGGCAATTTTAATACAAATCATCAATTTGTAAGTGCTGAAATGAGAAGTGTAAAAATGCAACGGCAAGTTTCAAAACAAAATCGTTAATAGTAGCTAGGTTTTTCAAATAATGGTGATAGCTACTTAAGAAACTAAAAAACATATTTATGTTCAAATTCATATAAAAAAAATAAATTTATGTGGGTACCTACATTATTATATATCTATTATCACATTTGAAAATTTTAGTTAATTTAAAGTTTGATTAATAATTATACAGGGTGTGTAAACAAATTTCTTCTTTCTGACCTTAAATATGAAAGTGAAAATGCAGTGGGCTTATGCAAGTTAAATGAGAAATGTGCAAGTGTTTTATAACTAAAAAACGCTAATTTCACACTAAAACTTAAAAAAAAGATGTTTAGTTTATAAATCTTATTACTTAGGTATTTAAATTGCATACTAATTTTAGTTTCGATAATAACCGTTGAGTGTTCCGTTTGGCTTATTTAATTAATATTTATTATTTTTTCATTAGTGGTTCAAAAAAATAACAAAACTAAAGATAAACTAAAATTATGCCACAAATAAATAGCTTCAGACAATAATTTTAGTAGCTTTATTAATTTGATTTATTTTATTGGATCACTTTGTAAAACCAAAAATTAAGCCAATCTATGAACTCAACATAAAAAAGAATAATAAGGTAGCTGCTTAATACAGGTATGTTGTTTAGTTTTAAAGATATGTAGGTCTATGTACCATTATAATTTAAACTACATCAAGAATAAATTCTACATAAGTACATAATATTATAAATTATTATTTAACTGATTTTATTATAAAGCTTATTATACAACACATATGTATTATAATATCAATTCTCCTACATTTCCTATAAATGAAGTCTCTGATACCAAGTAGTTAGTTGGTATCAGAGACATTTTACATTTTTAAAATCTGTATGACAGAAACAAATTAAAATACCTACATAAAAATATTATTTAGTAAAGTGCGCTGAACACTATTGCTTAATTAATTAATAAATCGATCAAAGTTTTATTTAATAATATAACAAACCAAATTATTTATTGTTAATTTCATTTCAAGGATTTCAAAAGTGTCCTTTCCGGTGCTAACATTCCGTCGAACTTAGTATCTCGCTTGGCGATATCATAAATCTATAAAACCCATTAACTGAATGAATAACTTTTTAAGAAGTAACATATTATCCTAGTTACTTTCCTTGTTATTTGCCTGCCACAGATTTATCTGAATGAATTTTTTGAATAATATTGTCTATGAAGAATGAGCATCTGTAACAATTGGAATATAGATTGTTACTGGTACAAGTTTATAATCGATTACTCAATATTTTTCCTATAATTATTAGAGGACAGAGAGCAGTTTTTGCAAGATAATTTTAGTTACTTAAATTTCGATTTTAAATAAAATAAAATTAAGTAGTAGTTGTAGTAAAACTTGTGCCTTCTCTAATCTAATTTCGGATATACAAAATGTAAATAAATAAGTGCGAACAAATTCAGAGAAAAAGAAAACCTTTGAACATCCCCTGCGAAGATTCAAGCTCTTAAAGAGAATGCCAAATATATATTTTCTTAAAATGCAAAAAAACTGACCAAGCACCAATCCATTTTCTGCTATCGAAAAGGCACTCCGTAAACAATTTATTGATGTTCCTCTCCGGTTGTAGAAAAACTACCCCTAAAGCTTGTTTTATACGTAACTTTTTCTCTTATTGCTACCTTACAATGTAAAAATTCGTTTCGGATAGCCTGATTCATTCTAAACAGAAAAAGGTCTCGTACAATTTTCGTAAAATTAACGATTTCTCAACAAAATATATTTAAAATCAATTACATGACGTGATTTTCATAGGCTAGAAATTTAATCAAATTGTAGGTAATTTGTTTAATAATAATAATTTGTTGCCACTTTGACAAAGGAACATTTAAAATAATTCGATAATTTTTATTGAAAATATTGGGAAATTTGTACTTTTTACTAATTTGAGACCACTCCAGTGCTTGTGTATCAAATTTCATAAAAAAATGTCAAGTTGGACTTACTCTTCTGAATTATTTAGATATTATAAATAACTGTGTACACCTTGGAAAAAAGAATTGAAAAATTACCAATAGCATTTTGGAAATTTATAATATTTTATGGAACTGTGTCATTTTAAACTATATTAAACCCCAATTCATCGACGAAAATGGCGGCATGTCCGCCAGGAGGCTATTTATTTCGCACATTTGACGCTGTTATAATTGAGATCCCGCGTGTTTATGTTTTGTTATTTTGAATTTTCCTTCAGTTATTAATGTTTTTTTTTTCAGTTTTAAACTTATTATAGTAATTAAATAAAGAATGTGTGTTGGGTACATATATTTTCTTAGTTATTTTTATTATCTATTAATATTTCTTTCTTCAGATTTTCTTAGAATAAATGAGCATTTTATTTAACTGTACGCGTACTAATGGACTTGTAATGAGTGAAAATATAGTTTTGACAGTTTGGAACCAAAGAACGAAAAATCAATGCAAAATATTGCAGCTAACCGGATTGAGTGTTACCTATCAGGTATTATTATTAATAAAAATGTTAATTATCGTAGTTTCTACATTTGGAAAGACTGTAAAAAATGACCGTATGGTAGCTGGCAGATTTAAGTCATCTCGGATTCGTATTTCTGTTGAAGTACATAATTGGCTTTCTTTTAAAAAGTATTCTCTGAACTATTTTTCTTGTATTTTTTAATATCTCTTCGGATAAGCGAGCTAATGGGGATGAGGGAGTTATTTGGCTGACCCTGTACTCTATACAGGTAGAGTTTTCAGGATTTCAGCGGTGAAATATGTAGAGAACCCCTTCTCTTCCGTGGAAAAGTGAAGGCATGAATAATTCATATCGTAATATGTTATTCTTTAAAAAATGTTTAGCAAAAATGCGACCAGGCATTCCCCGCACGTACTTCGGATCGATATTGCTCGGACGTACGGAAACGCTGCACCAACAACAACAATATATCAACAAGTAAATCCAAAAAGTCCTCGGAATGAAATTTGCCAAATCGGCGAGTAGCGTTTTACGTCATTGATAATATTCGGGCAAAACTCGACGAAACTCGAAACTTGGGACCGGGGAAGTTCTACATGCAAGTTTTACATCAAGCCGCCCCGCGAGGGTGTGTACCAGCGGCGGCGCGTCAGGGAACGTAAAGGTTCCAGTTCCAAAAGAATTTAAGACGAAGTCCGTTTTGATTTCAATGTAAAGTCGAAAATTTTATTAAACATGTTTAAGAAATGCCAGACAAAACAAATAGAAAACTATTTGCAACAACATTAATAAATTAAATTAATATGTTTCTGCACTAATATATTTGTGGTGTTTGGTACACATGCGATAACTCCAAAAATATTATTTTTCAGAAAACGCATTTAAAGATTCAAATGGATCATGTAAATCAACCAGTTTTAGTAGAAACCAAACATTGGCTTTCAAATATTTATTTTCAGTGTTTATAAATATAATATATAGTCGCGTCAAATTAGCAAGGAAAAAGTGAAAATTGACAACTTTTCGTCCGATTGAGATGCGGTTTTCTGCAAAATGTTCAGGGAATTGTTTATAACAAAAGGTACATCGCAAATTTTTAATTGTTTATTTAACAAATGACCCATTTTTGTTGGACATATGGCAAATGTCACACACGATTCAACGAAAATGTCTGGAAAATGTTCTCTCGGGAGTTTTCGATGTCCCTCTTTATCACTTTGGTGTTAGCTTTATTATTTATTGCTAAATTGTTGTAACTGGGCTAATTAACAAATTAAAAACTCCACCCCCGAAATCACTAGAGAACCGGAATTTTTTGCAGGATTTCTGGCTTATGAAGGCAAACCATCGGCACAAGATTTTTGCAAATATAATTGTTTACTCTTCGATTGTTGCAACCTCGCTAATTAACAAATTCATAACTCTACTCCCGGAATCGTTAGAGAACCAGAACACTGGGATCATGGGGAGAACCATCGGCGCAAGGTTGTTGCACGTCATTGTTTATTTTCCAATTGCTGCAACCTGGCTAATTAACAAATTAATAAGTTGACGCCCGAAATCTCTATAAAAACAGATTTTTTTGCAATAACTGTAGGATCATGGGAAGAACCATTGCTACAAAGTTATTGATCCCAGAATTATTGCAAAAAAAATCCGATTTTCTAACGATTCCGGGAGAAGAGTTATTAATTTCTTAATTAGCGAGGTTGCAACAATCGAACAATAAACAATTATATTTCCAATTAAAATATTTTAACTTTCTCCTATTTATTTAATATAAAGAAATTTATTTTTGCTAAACTAAAAGCAACGGCTGTAAAACAAACTGATTAATGAACTGAAATCTATTTAAAGTGACTATTTATTTTAAGGGTTTTTTTATGAATATCAGGTTATTTCTTAAGTAGAGGTAAACGAATCCAGAAATGTATTCTACAACCAAAAATAAGTTTTTTTTTGTTACATAAATATCGGGTTTTAGAGCAGGCCTGTAAATATATCTACTTTTAGGTAGTTTAGTTTAAAATGTAAAAGAATCAGTTTCTAATTTTTATTTTCTAAGCCGCTTGAGGTAATTGCAAAATTGTAAACGAGTGAGCCCTACCTTACATTAATTTTCCTCATATAGTGGTATTTCGATCTCCTTCATTTTCGTATAGAATACCTTCTTTCAATCTTCTAACATTCAAAAATCTTCCAGGAATACAATAGGTACACAGTAATTAAATACGCATGACGACTTCTCATTAGTATTTTGCATTGCCTTCTGAGATATTTGTATCGTAAAAATGCATCTTTCAAAAATTCAGTTTTATCGCTAAGGATTTAGAATGCAAACAAGTATGTAGAGACAACAAATGAGGATAATGCAATAGGGCATATGATGACATACTTACACCGAATTTGGTTCAGTTACCTGAAGAGGTTTAGAAATTATCTATTTTCTAAAATTCGTGATATCCTATATCTCTACAGCGGCTGCCCCATGTTTATGTGATAAAAAATCCTTAGTTTTGACCGTAGAATAGGCCCCTGGATTTTTTATCTCTACGTACGAAACACCTTATATCGAGCCCTATACTTACACCGTTTCCACATTCTTGTTCACTGTGGCTTTGTTTGTAAGTTTTATTTATTTACTTATATAGTTCATCAAAAAATTACAATAAATAGAATCACCAAGTAAATTCGTAAGCTTGTCACATTTTGTTCTGAAAGTCAGGAATTGGCAAATGTGTTTATTTTATCATTTATTTATAGGCAATGCAATAGTACAAAATAAAAGTTTCATATAACATTAAAGATTCATTGTTTATCCTTATTTTACAAAAGCATGTGTATAAATCTATCTTTCTTCATGTTGTTCTGTTCGACATTTGATGATTCACATTTCGGTACATTGGCGTCGACTCACGTCACATACTTTAAAGTAACGGGAGACCGAATCGTTCGTTCATAAACTGCCATTTGTTTTATATCAAACATTGCGCATGATTAAAAAATCAGAGAGAGAGAACGTGAAAATTCCGACTCCATGCAATGAAGCATATTTACCGCAAATAAGTTCCGAAAGCGTCTTAACAATTTTCATTTGATTAAATCATCATTTTCTTAACAAATTGAAAATAGTTTTGAAAAAATAATGAGAAATCACAAAAAGTGACTCCGACC
Organism: Monochamus saltuarius; assembly: GCA_025584915.1. Classification (NCBI taxonomy): domain Eukaryota; kingdom Metazoa; phylum Arthropoda; class Insecta; order Coleoptera; family Cerambycidae; genus Monochamus; species Monochamus saltuarius. The sequence continues at coordinate 40,958,833 of CM046727.1, forward strand.
ACAAAGTGTGATTCCGACTAACAGCAACCCAGCACACTGTGACTTGCTATATATATAATGGCGGGGCGGGTGTGATATAATGAATACGTGTCTAGAAAAGTAAGCAACATTGCCATACTTCCTTTACATTTTGTTAGTATGGAATGGTTAATAAATAAATATATATATTTAACAAATTGCACTTGTAAAATTCTATTATGTATTTAAGTATATTAATATACTTAAAATTTAAAACTTCACTCAAGTCTATAATTCAGTAATAAAGTATGTATATTTAATATAAATATTTACATATTAACATCCAAGTATTCTTATACTTCAATCAACACTATTTTTTTTACAATGACACTGGATTTAAAGAATAATAATTTGTTGAAATATGAATAAAATATAATTAAATAGATTAGTCTTCCTTAATTTGTAGGTACCTATAACATTTAAATTGCGGTTGTAGTGGAAAATAATATCTATAGATGGTATTAATACAATACTTGGTGGTCATAACCAAAACTATAGAGACACAATTTTAGTATTATTCACTAAAAATTGTATTGTAAGTAGTGTGCGCATGTGGTCATGTGCAAAATTGAACAAACTTATTTTTTTGTGGGACCGTCAGAAGATATAACTATATACTGCATCACTTTTACCCGGTTCTGTCGGTTGCCTTACCTTCCGAGGTAAGGCTCATACTGGGGAAAGCTAACAGGCTAATGAATGATTTCGACAGCTTACTGTAAGTCTTTTCAGGTCTCTACTCATCTTCATTTTATAGAGATCTGTATTCTATGACCCACCTTATATAAATAATTAAATACTATAGAAATTAAATTAATAGAATTAATTTACTAACCTGCTTTAATGAAAACACTATAAATATCTAACTTCACTTTTGACAGTGGGATCACGACAATTCAACTACAATAGATGACATCTGACCTATTTCTGCATTTTTAGGATTGCTTCTTCAGGTCAAATATCAGAGAACATACATATGACTTCATTGATAGGAATTGTAGGAGATTTGATTTATATTAGCTTAAAATACCTTTCTAATTAAGTAAAAAATGTTACAAAAGCTAATAATAAGGAATGTATGGGTAGATATTGTGGGTGTAATTCAACGCTGGTTGGGGCTTTTGTCCACAGAGTAGTTAGTTTCACACAATATTATTAATACCTAAAAATATATAAAAACTTTTACATAAAGGGTACACATTATTCAAGTAGATATGTCATATTTAATTCATTGACAGGCTGTCACTTTTGTCATTGTCGATTTTTAACTTCAAATAATTTTAATTTTTATAATAATTTTTATAGTTAGATATTTGACTCAATTTAAAGGAGGCCACCTGAAGAAGCAATCCTAAAAATGCAGAAATAGGTCAGATCTCATCTATTGTGGTTTGAATTGTCGTGTTCCCTCTGCCAAAAGTGAAAGATAGATATTTATAGAGTGTTGCAAGCAGGTCAGTAAATTTAGATTAATTTCTTTAGATAATTATTGAATAGAGCTTTGTCTGTGGAATTGTCCATTAGCATACCTAGATGTTTGGTATCAGAGAACATACATATGACTTCATTGATAGGAATTGTAGGAAATTTGATTTATATTAGCTTAAAATACTTTTCTAATTCAGTAAAAAAAGCTGTTAAAGTTACCAGAAAGAATTATACATTATTAGAAAATACTAGAAAGTTCAAGTTAGGCAGTGTTAGTATTTATATTGCAAAAATGTAGCAATTTTATGCTTAAAATATTTATTGAAGGTGGCTCTTGTTATGGAATGTTTACATAAACTTCAACAATTAATTTTTCACACATTAGAGCTAAAGCAAGAGAAATGAACACAAATCTTTCCTAAGTTCTTCTTTTATGAGTATTTTGCTTCAGTCAAAATAAGTTTTAACGTTTTGTAGAAGGAAAAGGTATAAACTTAAAATTATATGTATATGTCGATATGCACGTCGTTTTGATTATCACCATATTATTATATAATATGATCATGAAAGATACAGTTATCGGTATTTTTTGAGCCATAAATAGTTTAGCTATTACTAGATAGCAGTCAAGGGTTTAAAATCTTACTGTCTTACTCTGCTAATACACGGTGACAGCGCCCTTAAAGCGAAATTACTAATTCTAGTTTTATTTTTTCTTAATGCAACGTTATGATTTACTTTATTGGAAATAATTGTTCAAATAAAAAAAACATGATTTTACTTTGAGAATAAGCATTGTTGCCTTGAGTAATTCATATTGTCTAAATAAAACAAAACAATTCTTTATACAAACGGAATATCATTTCATGTTAAGTATATTAGTTTTCTTGATTTCAAATTATTAAATATAATAAAGTCTCTGATTGTTCAAAGTGCAAACAATTACATTTCCCTTTAGGTACTTTAATAAATCTATGTTGTAGAATATTTACAAATGCCTGTTCTTGATCACATATTAATTAATATAAAACAAATGTTGTTGTCGGTTAATGAATTAATGGCAATGGAAGTTTATTGAAACAATAATCCATCCATTTATTCGTTATCTGCAAATTACTTGCAACCTTTTCCAAAAAATTCCACGCACGCTTCTGCTAAGGATAATTTTCAGGAATCGTTGAACTTTTTAATAATTTTTGGATGAACTGTGTGCATGTAATAATTTCTCTTGAGGTATAAGGAAACCAAATTATTGTTGTTGTTAAATACGACCACAGGCCGCCACTGGCGTGTACAGTAGTAAAGCGGCGGCTAGGGAGGGGAGCGAGGAGCGTTTCGGGCATATTCGTTTCCACCCCAACGAATGATGAATCTCCCCTACCACGGGCACGGAACGCGGGTGGCGAATCGATAGGCGGCGGTGCCACAGTGCGCGCGGTGTTGCCAAGCGGCGCGCGGCCCGGCGGATCGCGCCTCCAGTCTCTCTGTGACCGGGACATGGACATTCCGGATCTGCTCGCTCACCGCTTTCCGGCTACTCCTGCTGGGGATGATACGCAGCACCACTCTAGTTGCAGGACTGCTAAATCGGCCTCAGGATAGGCATATGTAAGCTTTATGTGAAATGTTGTTTTAATGTTAACGGTGTTACCCCTCCCTCCTCGCAAGCAGGCCGTCCGGGCCCCTTTCTACAGTGTGTTTGTCAACAAGGGCTGTGCTGGGTAGGGTTGATCCAGTCGGTCGACAGGTGTAGAATTCCAAAAAAAAAACGACATTTAGACAACCCGCACCTCGCCCCCTTTTGATGTGCTGTTTGTGTCTCCATCGTTCGTCCGTATTTTTCTTAAGAGTTCGATTTGTTTCGTGCACGATTGTTGTGTTTCATCATCATCCCCTCCACCCTTCCGTATCTCTAGCAGCGTTTGGTTTAAAAATAGTAACGATCCCGGGCAAGCGAAATTAGGGATATTTGATTATGAAGGGGGTAGCAAGCACTTTGGAAATCTGAATGTTGCTTCCCCGTCTGTGTCGATGTGTTTTTCGCTAGTTCTAAGTGGATCTCCGAGATGTATACCTTCATTAATTGTTCGCTAAACGTAAATCAAGTGAGTTATTTACGATCTCGATACGTCGCGAAATATACTTTCTGTTTTTGAATGATATCTATCATATCCAACTTTGTTTTTGTGTCCTCAGAATATTATGTAGTGGGGGTATCAGCTCAAAATGTTATAGAAACGTAATTTTCAATATTGCCAATATTTCGGCTACTTATTAAGCCTTCCTCAGGGCACTGCAATGATATAAATAAAATAATAGTGTTTTTATAATAACAGAATTATAAATTTTGGAAAAAGTATCTATATTAAAATCTGATAAAAACAGACAACACAGATTAATAATGTGTAGGTACATTAATTATAACTATACTTACAGTTGTTTTTGGTTTCTATTGTCAAAATTCTATTAAATAAAAAGATATATAGATAAATAAAATTTGAATCCAACATGCTTCTACTAACAGAAATACAACAATAAATTAAAATTTTAAATGTGTTTTTAACCCTTTTAGTTTTTATGATAAAAATTCGTGGTAATTAAAAACTTCTAAAAAATATACAATCGAAATTCAAAGGGATCATGAAGTGTCTATTATAACAACAATAATAATAATTATTATTATCACTATTTTAATCTGATTCTGTTAATTAAATCAAAATATGAAGTCCTATTCAAATTCTGAGTGCCTTGCTTTTTATTAAGGTTATTTTTATGTTTTTTCATGTTTATCATTTCAAGCAATAAGCGTTTTCTATAATTTTTTTTCTTCGTATCACGTCTATGGCGTAAAAATCAAAAATATATATGAACTGTACATATTCAGCAGTTTTATTATTTTTCAATATATTTTAACGGTTTTATACAATTTTTATATTCTGTAATTCTTTTTGATAAATATCTACCAGTTTAAAGTCCGTTTATATAAGGAATTTTTATGTATTTTTTATTATTATGTGTAACTTTGTTATTGTTTTCTACACTTGATATATTATTTTTAAAAAGTATTTTTATGATTAATTTCGTAGGTTAATTATTTTTAATAATGATTGAATTAACTCTAAATTCTCTTTGTAAAAATTTGGATGGGACAAACTGATAGCTGTTGTTTTAAAATTTTTGATTGTTGAGTTTTTGAGAAAAAATTGTGTTTTTATAACATTTTGACCTGAAACCATACCCCACTACATCTATACCTATGTCTTTCATTGTTGTGCATGAAACTCGTAAGTTCAACACAAACTACTCTATCCAAAATAAACCATTAGTTTTGTAAACAGCCAATAGATGTTAGCAATATTTTCAAGCCTTGTAAGCTTCATTTTCAATGAATGAACAGGAGATATGTACAGATTTGTATAAAATCAGCATAACATATACGTATATGATATTATTTAAGGAAGTATTCAGTAACTCCTGTGAAGAACTTTGATGTAAAGTTTTATTGATTTTTTTACCTCTGTGGTTTATCATTTACGTGAAAATATTAGTCTAATTAGTTGAATATTTTATATTTAGATATAAGTATTTCAGTGATATTTGTTTATCGTTTTTGATCGAAAATTAATTTCGCCAGTCCTTATTGATATCATCAAATAAAAAACTACGGATTCAATATACGAGTGCCATGCATAGGATATATTAGGAACAAAAAAAAAATATTTTTTAAATAAGCCTCATAATTTTGGAAAATGTGCAATGAAATCCAATTATTGTTGGCTATAACGTGAAACCATCAACATCAAAATTAGCGATAATGAATAAGTATATTTTTTTAATATCTGTCAAAAATAATGATTTCATACGTTTAATATTTATTTATGTGAAACATATTTTCCTCGATTATAATCTTGAAAGTTGAATGTCTTAAATAGGCCAACTTTCCTTCATTAGTAAATTAAAACAAAAAAATTGATACTTAATTTAAAATTTTATTGTCTTAATACAAATATATACGTACGCAGATAAATGTATTTTTGATTCACTATTCAAGAATTATTTTGGGTGAGAAGAATCATCACTGAAAAGCTTCTAATGTTTTTCTACAAAATAATACGAGCTATTTTGATTTAAAAAAATGTTCTGCCATACATTTTTAGTCGTTTTGAAATTCAATTGATTTTTTGTAAGACGTTTACACAAACAAAATATGTATGTTCCTTTCGATTGATTTATGTAGAATATTTTCGAGAATAGTTTCATAAATTTAAAGTACCTAATAAATAAATTTGTATACAGGGTGGACCAGTGAACCAATCATAAAGAGCCATAGAACAGGGCCGACATCTTTAGGACAAAATATTAAGATATAGCTAACTATATCTTAGTAAAATGTTGCTATAGAAAAAGATCATCAGGTATTGCTAATGTAACTCGAATTATTACAATATTACTCGAATTATTACAAAAAAAACGAAAAATTATTTCAGTTTTGACTTGTCTTTTTCTTCACATTTTGCTGAGACATATTTACCCATATCTTCATATTTCGTGTGGTGATGTGGTCCTGGTCTACGGCCCATTATTAACGGTCCACCCTGTTTCAGTTTTATCATTTTTGCGCTTTAGAAATTAATGAATAAATAAATAAATTAAATTAAAATCCATATTGTGGAAATCGAGAATGCTTCGAGAACGAATAAACCAATAAACTCAATTGTATTATCTAAAAGCTCGAAATGTCTACGTACCTGTTGTCCAAATCGACAACTTATCAAGCAATTGTTACACAAGTTTCACTGCATTTGAAACATTGAAGTGATGTGTTCTATGACGCAAATACATAATAAAAATTCTGTCCATTTCTTACCATTGTCAATTCTACTACTTTTTAGTATTGAATACCTGTTTTAGATCAATTGTTATGTTCTTACATTTGTCATTACAATGCCGTAGGAGAATGAGCCTGCATCATACACAATACATTTTTGAGTGTTTTGTTAAACTTTACAATGACTGGTTTTAGGTGTTCTTTAACATTTTTTGATAAATTGCGTATTATCTTAAAATGGTTTAGAACTTAGCCACCATAATAGCTGTTAAAAACACTGAATTCATAACAAATTTAACTACTTAATGCCTTACAATTTTATCTTTTCCTTTTATAAAAAAACAACGTCCTTAAACGTACTCAATTATTTTTTATGTGCTCCATATACTTTATCTCGTTAGTAAATATTTTCGTTTCATATGTTACAGACAATAACAATTAAGGCATATTTTAGCAGTCCTGCTGACTCATTCTTTAAAAGTCGGTCGTTATTTTGCATTTCGAAGAATATATTGAAACTTTATTATAAAACGACAACATAAAGTAACTCCATAATATCAGAAACAAACACTTTCGATTAACTCAAAAGAGTGATTTATTAAAATTCCTTTGAAGTTGCAAGAGGCAAATTTCTGCGTTTCACTCAGTAAGTATTTTAGTTTTAACAGTTATTTTCGATTAGTAAACTTATTTTAAACTAAGATAAAACTATAGATTGATTACTCATTTTCCGAATAAAGTGAAAGTCGTTTTTTATATGCAATAGACAACAGTAATAAATTTTGGTATTTATGAAATTAACTACTACTGTCTTAATAATAGTTGCATACAATATTTTTTCTACGTTCATGCAAAAACCAAAAAATGTTATTTAGTCTAGGAAAATATGACATCGATTTGAACGTTTATGTTTGTTATGATGACAAAACGCTATTGTAGAGTGACAGATGAATGTGATAAACATTTTATTGCACTAGTGCAATAAAGAACCACTTTTTCCACTAAATATAGTTCAATAAAGTTTTGTTTTTTTGCATGGACGTTAGAAAAACTATTTTAAAGTTACCATAACTTAAACTATTTGACATTACTGCGGCATAATACTGTCACGACATATTATTTGTTTTTAAACAGATTCTAACGAAATTCTGTGTAGATTGTAATACACGTTGGCACTTATTTCAGCATTTTTATGTGAATTTTTTCTACTGTTTCTTAATTTGAAATGATGGAAACATTATGAATAAATAATCCAAATATTATTTAGTGCAAAACAAAACAAAAAAAACTCAAGTTAGTAAATATACTCTTAGTATTAGAAATATCATATTATTCATGTATTATATATATTTATTAGTATAATAAAAAAGCAGGTCATCCCATTAACTGCGTATTTTTTATGATATAATATAACGATTTGATCCTACTTACCTACATATATAGAAAAAAAAACGGGAAATGTCTCCATTAAAAGAAACATTGAAACATTTGCGTAGAGAAAACTTTTTCAATTACTAATATTACTTCACATATATGACCGAATGAACATCAATGTGTAAAAAATTGAACAATATGTACATGTTAAAAACATATATACCAAAGAGTTCATCAATCAGTTCAAATATTTACATTTTAAAGCCAATTTAAAAATGTATATTATTTTTGTAACCATATTGACGATTAAAGTTGAAAAGAGTTAAAAGTTTTTACTCGCTAAAAAAAGTATCTGCTTTTTAAAATGTACAAAAATACAGATTTATTATTTACTTAGTAAACAGAATAATTTAACAAGTTTCCTTTTATACAATTTGGGACCGAGAATCTATAAGCAGTGACAAACAAATATTTTTGAAATAGCTGCGCCCCTTTGCCTTTCTACTATGTTCAGACATTTACACATTAATTTTAGATTGTTTGGAAATCTATATATGCCTCATAATAATTTCGTTAAATTCATAACAACCATGAAGATCCTTTTCCAAGAGAATTTTGAAATACTTTCTGCTCAAAACAATGTTGTGAAAAAGTTTGTTACATTATTTAAATCTTTACATGTACATCCTTGTATAATGCTAGGTTTATATTATACAATAAAATGTGTAAGTAGAAATTTCAAAGTTGTTAATACAACCAGAAAACAATAATTTGTAGACATAACTGAAAATAAAATAATAATAATAGGTAACTTGTTTTATTATTATTTTAAATTATTTGTATTTGCATTCTAATGCAAAGAAACTTAATTAAAATATGTTTAATTAAACCTTTGCCAACAACAACACTCGCAGTCTTATTTGTATTAAATGTTTGTTAAATACGGCCCTGCTAAATGTGAGAGAGAGATAGGAACCGGCAAGCACCCGTGCCGCTAAACGCGCCTGTCTGAAATAGATCAAAGTACCGACAGTAGTCGAGTCATTTTACTGGTTTCGTTATGCTGTGGTATAAGTGAGCCACCTTGTATTTCCCGGCAATCCGGGGCTCGCTGCCGAGCGGAATCGTCGTAAATGCAAATTTAATTTTTAAATATAAAAGGGTTTTTGTAGCGGGTGAAGTTCCTTTCATTCGATTTGGAACTTTAATTATGGATTTACATGTTACAATAATTTCCGCGGGATAAAAATCCATCTGAATGCGTCGGAAGCGGTCTGAACAAAAACTAATCTCGTTCACTCCTCCATACCCTTTCATTAAAATAAATGAAGCTCTTGTAGAGGCTCTTAATTAAGGTCTAGAAATACATTTTTCCCTTGCGAGGCATGACGGCCCCGCAGTTATCATTATTTTTTAAAACTAATTATGGCGGTGGATCGTTTAGGTAACGAGTTTGCTTCGAGCGCGGAGAACCCATAGATAAAGATAAATATACAAGGAGGTCCATGATGGCTGATGGTGGCGTCACGCGTGAACCTTGTAAGCTGTCGAAACGGATTTCCTCGACTCAAAATTACTTTCTACAGTCAAAAATACTATTTCTACAGATAGTCTCGCGTATAAATTTAGGAAGAGGGAGATCAGCCAATTGAGGGAGACTATTGCACATCCTGCCAATTTTCCACTCCTCTCACCCACCAATCACAGACATCAATTTGAATAATGCCATATTACCGCTTGTTTCATCATTTGCTAACATTATTGGTTGGTTGGTGTAGTTTGAGGCTCCATAACACGTTTTTGTACCAGGGCCTTAATATAATGTTGTTTACTATTACTTTTGGTACAAATAAAAATGTACTTAGTAATTATTAAGTTTTGGATAACACAATAATGTAATTGGGAATAAAATAAACTGTGATATTATTTATCAGAACTTGCTGCTTGCTTGCTGAAGTTTTATTTAGAATTATAATTTTGGATTTCTTAAAGATGAAAAACGAAACAAGTTTTGGACCCTAAGTTTAAGTAAATATGATATTTTTCAATATTCTAGTGTGTACCACTTTCACATAGATGATAAACATCAAAATATTAAAGATAAGCCTTTATCAAAATTTAAATATTCATTTTAAAGAACAAAATGTTTTTACTAGCCACTATTCAAATCTAATTAAGTTAATTTCATCTATATACGGTGTGGCAATTAAGTTCCCAGAATTTGTCAATAAAAAAACTAGCAAGTTAAATCTCACCAAAATTGTATTATCGACCTTCATAATAGTCTCCCTCTAACTCTACACAACGATTCCATCGTTGCTCCCACGATTAGAAGCATCCTTGGTAATCCTCCGCAGTTAACCCGTTCAGCACCACGGTTACAGCTTCTTTGACCTCCTGTACGCCGCCATGATGAGTTCTCTTGAGGTGCGACTTCATCTTGGGAAATAAAAAAATCGCAGGGGGCAATATCGGTGCTATAAGGTGGGTGCGGCAATGTTGGAATGCCTTTTTGCCAAATACTTTTGCACAATGAACGAGGAATGGGCTGGCGCGTTGTCGTGGTGCAAGATCCAGCCGTTCTCGGAAAATCCTGGCCGCAGTCGTTATAGGACGCCAACATAGAACTGTCCAGTCACTGTTTGGCCGGCAGGAACATATTCACGATCAATGATGCCGTGGGTATCGAAAAAAACGATCAACATTGCCTTCAGTCGTGACTTGGACATCCTCGCTTTCGTTGGCCGCTCTTCACTCTTTTCCACCCCACTACTTTGTTTACGGGTCTCGGAGTCATACTTAAATATTCAGGTCTCATCTCCAGTGACTACCCGACTCATCCAGTCTCTACCGTCGCTCCGAATGCGGGACAACAAATCCTCACAGATCAATGTTCGCATGTCTTTCTGTTCACGGGTGAGAACTTTTGGGACCATCTTTGCGGAAATCTTTCGAATATTCAAATTTTCGTGTAACATCTTGCGAATGGTTTCTTTGTTGACGTTTAACTCGTCAGATAACGCACGAATGCTTAGACGCCGGTCAGACGTGATCAGTGAACACAAACGATCAACATTCGCGTCAGTACGAAAGGTGACCGGAGTTCCTTCACGTTGATCGTCTTCTACCAATTCACGCCCCTCCTTGGACCGTTTTGCCCATTCAAACACGCGTGTTTTCAATATTAAAGGCGTTGTGTCTGAAAAATCTTTTAAAATATATCAAAAACAGTATTTGTTACTTTTGCAGTAATAAATGTAATGTTGGTCACTATTTGTTATTATATTTGTTTATTTCTTTTTTTTTCTGTTCCTGTTTTATCTTAGGATTACTAGTGTATTAATTAGGTATAAGTATTAGGTAGGAGGGGTTAAGTATGAATGGTGACATAACAGATATAAAAAGCATTTGTTATTAATTAAAAAATCTCGTAAATAATATCACATTTTGTTTTAATCCAACAATTTAACAACATTAAGAACGGCTCTGGTACAAACAAGCGATAGTATGGCATTATTCAAATTGATATCTGTGATTGGTGGGCGAGAGGAGTGGGAAATTGCCAGAATGCGCAAAAGTCTTTGGCTTGTCTTCCTCTTCCTAAATCTATGAGCTTAACTTATATCTACTCTAATATTATTCCAAATAAAATTATTATAGAATAAGTTTTCTGTATACATTATTGTTTTGTACTTAGAAACACTGATCGGGCGCTGGGAATTTAAAAAAATAAATAAATAAAATATTGTGCAAATAATTAGTGCGACATGTAGGTATCTATAGGAGTGCCTTTAAAAACCGATGGATATCGGGTATAGCCGGAGGCGGCCATCCCTGAAATTGGAGGTGTATCGTGTCTGGGCACGGACATCCGGAATAAGAATTCGAGTCTTTGTTTCCGTTTCGGCCATGGTGCTGGAAATTTTAAGGGCGTCAATTTTTACAATAATCGAAGAGGACGGAATTAAATAAATCGTATGTGTATTTTCATCTTTATGTGTAGTATAGGTATATGCAGGTTTAACTAAATGCACATTTTTAATAATAATACCCTAGGTAACAGTTAATCCGGTTAGCTACAGTATTTTGCATTCATTCCAAACTGTCAAACTTATATTTTCATTCATTACTGTCAGGATTACTTACTAATAACAAAACACACTTCGCGTACAGTTAAATAAAATGCTAAGAAAATCGAGCGATAGGAATACTAGTAGATAATAGAAAACTTTGATTGCACCCACAAAAACAAACCGGTGCGCCAATATCCTTGGCAGGGTAAATGACCTCGGATGTGCAGGGTCGAGAGGGACATCATCGCTGTAGGCCTGGACGCCTCGTAGAGGTGGGTTCCTTTCTCCGGTCAGCCTCGACCGCAAATGCGGCCGATACCTGTCCTGGCAAGCCACGCAAAGGCTTATCTTCTGTGTCTTCTCTTCTTTCTTCGCCGACTTGTATACCCTCGGGGGTAGTCATGTTTGACTGAAAAATTCAGTAAAAATGAAGGAAAATTCGAATCACAATTTGACACGCAGAATTTCAAACGTTTGTTTGTAAACGTCAATCAAACGTGTGAAATAAATAACCTCGCGGCAGACGGGCCGCCATAGTCGGTGATAAATAGGGATTTAATATATATTTTATATACAGTGATTTTTCGGGTTTAACATAGTTTCTAAAAAAAATCGCATAAATAAATTTGGAAATTTTTTTATTTAAATATTTGTACTTACTCATAGTTAACCCTATATACAAGATGTTCTACCATTTTAATGAAAAGTATCATGGAATACAATTTTCTCAAGTAGACAAATTGTATGCACTTAAAAACCATCAAATTGTAAAGCTATTCAACGGTTTGTTTTGTCTATTGAACTAAATAAAAATGTAGTTAGCGCCATTCAATTAATTTTATTTAACGATTTGTTTTCTTATGTGAACGTACTGAAATATAATTCTCTAGGTACCTATATTACTTTTTTTATACATATAAAAATTAGGTTGTACAAATTAATTTTTAATTATAAAACTATAAAACATATATAGTATTTACTTTTCTAATTTAATTAAAATATTTAGCAGGTATCATTGTATAATGTTCAATCATTTTGTCCAGAAAAGGGTTTTGCTAGCATTAAATTTGATGGTATGTAATCCTACAATGAAATAAGATAATAAGGAAAGTAATTGTTTTATGACATCAGTCAGTATTGTTTTAAAATAAATAATACAGTGTAAATCAAATCTAATCCGGGTTAAACTGAAATACACAAATGATTTAATCGTTTCATTTTTTTAATTACTGATTAATTTAACTAATGCATATGGCATTATATTTTGTAGTAAACTTCTATTTTCTTAATAAAAAAACTTAATTCTCGATTTTTGATATCATATATTTTTTAATAATACTAGATTATTGTTTGGTTCTAACGAAGATATATTTATACTCCTCCATTTCGACTTGTAACTAAATTATGGTATAAATATGAGAAAATGTACGGTTTTGTTTATTAGATATAACAATACAAAAATATACCTAGGTACTTACGTCATATATATAAATTTTTCGGTGTTTATGTAGATATTGCCTCTAAAATCATTTTATAGAAATGTGGATCGTAATTTAAATCATAACATAAACAAAAGTATTGTAATTACGCCAACACGTATTTAATCTTGGATTTAACCAAATAGGATGTTACATCAATATTTTACATACGCTACCCTTTGGAGTATAGCCAATTTGTTCAAATTTTCAACATAATTATTTGTTCACGCATGATTTCTGATGTTATTGCAGATACGTTACTTGCGTTAAGTATTTCAAATTGTTTTCAAACGTATTTGTTAAGTTATACTAACATTGTGGAAACTTTTTATAGCTGTGTGGTTACGCGTATAGACTAAAATATGAAAACTGGTACTTAATAATCGATACATTCTGCGGGTAAAATATATTTTGCTGCAACTCCATAAATGCTGCGTGGATTTCTCCTTATGTTAATAAAATAAACTTTCAAATAAACATAGTTGAATAATATATTTTTAGCTTGGTCGAGAAATAAGCCGTTCAATTATTTGACGAGCATACGCGCGATTATTGAAAATACTATAAGCGATTAATTTACAGTAATTTAGATGGGTTGCAGGGGACAAAATAGTGCGATAACAGTTCAGAGAACACAAATTTACCGAAAATAAGTTGTCGCACTAATTGAACTTAGCATTTTTAGTCGTTGCCATTTTAAAAGCATATAATATCTATAATTTATTGTATAATTGTAGTGCTACAAAAACTGAAAAAGTGAAACCGATTAACCGGGACTGTAAAACCGATTCAGAGCAAAACCGGTTACCTGAAGCTAATAATAAAATATATTTAAAAAACTGGTTATTCGAATATTCTATGAATCAAAGAACCGTTATTTAAATGATTAGTTTCTTTTAAATATTAATACCTGAAAATATAGAAAAGTATTGTAATTACACCAGCACGTATTTAATCTCAAACGTATTTGTTAAGTTATACTAACATTGTGGAAACTTTTTATAGCTGTGTGGTTACGCGTATAGACTAAAATATGAAAACTGGTACTTAATAATCGATACATTCTGCGGGTAAAATATATTTTGCTGCAACGCTCTAAATGCCGTGGATTTCTACTTATGTATGTAACAAACTTTCAAATAAACATAGTTGAGCACATTTTTTAGCTTGTCGAGAAATGCAAGCCGTTCAATTATTTGACGGTATACGCGATTTTGAAAATACTAGAAGTGACTAATTTACAGTACTTAGATGGGTTGCAGGGGACAAAATAGGCGTAACAGTTCAGAGAACGCAAATTTACCAGAAATAAGTTGTCGCTAATTGAACTTAGCATTTTAGTCGTTTACTTTAAAAACATACACAATATCTATACTTATTGTATACTGTAGTGCTGGCAAAAACCGGAAAAAAGTGAAACCGATTAACCGGGGACTGTAAAAACCGATTTCAGATAAAACCGGTTACCCGAATAGTGGTGAAAACCGGATAATCAAAACCGGTTATTCGAATATTCGGTTAACCGAATAACCGGTTAGATTGACAGATGGGGTAAACATTTTTTTATGAAGATTTGGCTACTTAGGTAATTCGATACACTTTTCAATGAAAATATTTTCAACGCTATACGACTTCCTGTTATACCAGAAGTAGGTACCAACTTTTTATTTTAATTGAAACGTCCTGTAATTACTGCATTTTGAATTCTATAGTAAACTTTAGTGTTACTTTATAATTATATAACATTTCTCATTTGGCATATACTCGTATTATCAAAATATCATAGCTAACTTTAAAAATTCATATTTCAGAAACAGTGAAAGTGGGAATCTTTATTTTTAGGTCAAGCACGTTTGAATATCCTCAAGTTTGTCAATTAATTTTGAGGAGCCTGTACATGACAGGCTAAATATGAATACATCAAGACGAAGCATAACACCTAATAAAAATAATGATCACATGTTTTATTGTTTCTAAAATATGAATTTTTAAAGTTAGCTATGCCATTTTACAAAAAAAAAAAAAATCGAAATACCTCCAAAACAGTTCATTTTAGATGATAAATGTCATATAAAGTGACACTAAACACTATATAACTACTAATAACCGATTTTCCGGTTTTGTAAAAATCCGAATTGTCCGAAACCGATTAACCGAACTATCCAAAAAACCGATTTCAGTTGTCAGCACTAAAATCGGTTATTTGAAGAATCGAATAACCGGTTTTCGGGTTCTGTAAAAAACCGAATTATCCGAAACCGGTTAACCGAACTATCCAAAAAACCGATTTCGGTTGCCAGCACTAGTACACTGTACTACCTTCCGTATGGCCTTCGTTTATCCATGATTCGTAAATGTAATATATTCTTTAATTCAGATTTGGACCTTTGACTATTTGTTTCAAATAGTTTTTTCCACAATTTCACTATTCAGTCATTTTCTATCAGCATTTTCTTTCGTTTTATAAAACGGAAATTCATATCATGTATAAGTTAAAGCCCCCTTTTAAATATTCTAGGCAAAGTTTTATCCTGCGTCAAAAGCTCATTTTTAAAAATACCATCCATCTCGCCATCCATGAATTGTTACACGACACAAAATACAAATCGCGTATTTTGTGTCGTCATCAATTTCTGTCTTCCTTTATTGCATTCTAAATGCAACAAAAATAACACACGATTTGCTCCTAAATGTAAATTTGTTTTTTTTTTTATTTTCATTTTATAAACATGGTTATAATAACTTTTAGTAGAAACACCAAGTGATCCAAAGTCGAGACCTGAAGTGTTTTGAGAACTACAAATTTTACACACATTTCACATATTCCAGCATTCCTGTAGACAATTATAGCTTTCAAAATCAAGATGTATACGTTTTTTGGGCCACCAAGTGTATTCAGACATGATTTTCTCACATCGTGTTCTAAGAAAACAATTTTGTCGGAATAATATTTACAACTATACATCAACATCACTGTTTTTCTGTTTGTTATAGACGAAGTGTTACTTATACTATATAATAAAATCTAGGACATGTTTTTTATCTGCTCAAAAAATATACACTTTAGTTGAAGAACATCTGCTGTAGTTCTTGTGTAATTTAACGTTTAAATTAACACCTTTTTTGGTGCTAACTAACATACATGCGTAGATGGCAGCGAATAAATTTTATGATTGTATGGATTGGACGTTTGTCTTTTGTTTGACGTGTCTATGAAAATAGCACTAGGGTTTTATTACATTAAAACCTACCGTTATCTATAATTTGTTTAATGTGCAGTCCCGTATAGTAATAATAATTTTTAAATTTGTCATCGGTCACATAAGTTTACAGTTTTAAGGTCGCCGTTTTTCTCGCCGTAAAATTATCAATTTGTGGTGTTTTTTAAGTACTGAAATCTCGAAAAATAAAACACGTAGAGCAAAAGTAATATCAAACATAAAATTACTGATGTTTTGTTTATCCACTTTTACTATTTTTAAACTCTCCTTAGATACTATAATAACTTTTAAAATGCATTTGTATGACACATTATTTCGTTATTCTAACCCTACTATTTCAGAAATACGGCGCCCTTAAGATGAAAAATTTACATCTCGAAATAATAGTCTAAGATCCAAAATATAAAACAAGGAATATGCAAAATTTATTTGGCAAGCAAGAGGAAATATTAAAAAAAATAATTACAGTATTTTTGATTAAGACTAACCATGAACATATTTCATTAGGTAACCCATTTGCAATACCTATATTTGTTTACATATTAGTTTGATCAAAATTATTTTTTATGCGGTAAGCAGATGGGTGAGGGACCTTAGTTGGGATCTGGTACTATAATATTTGTATTGATAACCATCTCCAATAATAGCATTTAGAACTGTTTTGTGAAATCTTAATTTTAGGTCATAAATGAGTAAAAATATATTTTTTTAAGGGGACTTATTTTTGTCCCACCAAAGAACAAACTTATAAATTTATCAAGATAACATTAACCACTATTTGCTTTTTAAAACCATCTGGTTTCCTTATCAAAACACATACACCACAAATTTACACACTAGATTGCAGCATTCTCAAATATTCTTTGTGCGTTTGTTTTGACGCAGCATTAAAAAATAATCCAGCGAAATAAACAGGATAAATTCAGGTGTAAATAAATAATAAATGTGATTCTGAAAAACATTAACAAAATAGTGGCATCAGTATTCATTGGCCGATGGCTGAAAAAGTGGTTTCTCGAGCGGTTTCCTTTATTAATAAACGTAAAAGCATAAACCTTCTTTAAACAGATGAGTCTGGTCCATTTTCTTCAGTTTTGATTTAAAGAGTTGAGGTATTTATCGAGTTTACTTACTTAAATTGGGTAAACACAAGGATAAATGTTCATACAGCTGTGGGCAAAAAGCCATTTTTGATATAAAATATTTAACGGCGTTTAAAAAACGAAATTAGTAAAACTTTACTTTATAAAAGACCACAAGCATTTCAGATTTAAAACTGTTTACTTTATAGTGTTGAGTGATACTGAAACTGTTCTAAACAGTCATCCAGTTGTATTGTCATAATTTAGTAGTTCTTAGACTTGCTCAGTTATTTTGAATACCTCTGGAATAGTTCGTTATCGGGACCAAAAAAAAAAACAAAGGTAATGTTAGAAATTACAATTTAGGTACTTATTGTGTGCTAATGACCAAGTAATACATTTGTGTGCGTGTGTTTTACACTGTTTTCTACTTTTGTGACAAACCCGATTTTGTAAAAGAAATATACCTAATAGTCCAATCTTTTCGCGTAGAAGTTAATACATAGTGTTTATTCTCAAAAAATTTTAAAATTATTGAATGCCAATGAAGAAATGTATAGCGAAACATAAAAATACATATACAATAATTATTAGTATTCTTGCATTCACCTGATGTGAACATAGTTCCTAAATGTGAAAGGTATATCATCAGTTACTGACAGGCTAAACTGTTTGCTAAGGCCAAAATTAATATATAATATCTGACATACAATGAATGAATAGTAAATATTTTTGCATAATTTATATGGAATTTTTATTACCGTTATTTAAAATGATACATGTACTACTTAGCAGTTATTACAAGTTTATTATACGCAGAGAAAAAGATTATTTTGAATCAAGGATACTTACATCATAACCGTGAATGAATAAACTCTTTAGCCAACATTTATTTATTTAAGGGAGGTAATTTTACTTCAAAATTATTGCAGAATGCTTATTAAAGTGTACTATTATACTTTCATAATAATAAGTAAAATCACTTAAATAGGTACATCTTGTCAGAAGAATACCAAATACATGTATTCTTTTTTCAAAATTATATTTTTTATGGTGTAAACATAAGAATCGGTATGTTATGCTAAAAATACGCCTACCTAAGTATATTCCTTCTTTTTTACGCGTTTTATTCAATCTTAGAGTGTATTGATAACTCTTTTCGAAATTGTCCATTTTCAAATAAAAAGAAAACATGCGACACCACAAAAATTATTGCTTGAACTGGTTTCAGTAATCATTACATCTGAAATTAAGTAAGGAGGAAAACGTAACTGGTAATTGTTATACAGATAACATGAGTCAATGCTAAAAGCTATTACGGTGTCTTAAACGTTGGAATCATCAAGTTGGCATTGGACTGACTGTCGTTATAACATTATGTTGGATTGTCACATTAATAACGGAGAAGGTATTTTTGCAATTAAAATATTTACTTATGTAAATTGTAATACTCTTGAACAGGTTTTTCCCATAGTTTCCACAAAATTACTATAATCTTTTTCTTTCTTACAGTGTACAGGGTGTGTATTAAAGAATGGACCATACTTTAAGGCTAGCTAACTAATAGAATGTTGTTCCAAAGTAACTAATAATTTTCCAAAAATCCCCCTCCGTAAAAAAATCTGAAAGCAAAAGTAAAGCGGCACATGCACTCAGGACGCTCTGTACATTTAACACAAAAATCATATATTCGTGTGTATCATACAAAAAAAACCTTCTAGTACAAAATTTGAACACGATTTTCCAATAAATAAATAATTAAATAAACTAAATAAAATAAATTAAAAAAATTACTTTCTCAGACTTATAATTTTTTAAGGAAGGAAGATGGTACTAAGATAAGTCGACTTAAATCATCTTATTTTCGTCTAAGAAGCTAAACTTAAGTATGAACACCCTGCATAAATTCACCGGTTTCCAAACTTTTCCTCGGAGCACTCTAGAAAATGAAACTTAATAAACAAATCATAAATTTGTATTGCGTATCTGCTACTTACTACACATAACGTCAAAATCTTGTATATAAAATGATTCGATTAAACCTAGTGGTGTTTTTTAATGTGGGAAAAAAGTACATGTACTTAGGGAACAAAAAAGACAATAAAAAATTACAGACCATGTAAAGGTTCAAGGTTCTTTATTAGCAATGTTTTTACAAATCTGATCAGTTTGGCAGTGTATTCAGCCAAGTGTTCTTTTGAATTTTTGTACATTATAATGCCAGGACGTGAAATTTCTGCGTTTACCCGAGCAAGAATGACTGCTTTACATGATGCAGGACATTCTAATCATCAGATATCGAACATGTTGGGCATTTCTAGATCATCTGTTGTACGAATAGTACACAGATATGAAGAATTTGATACAGTGGGAAACAGACCACGTAGTCGTCCTCGAGTATCTAATGAAAGGGAGGAACGGTATTTGGTGCAATATGCCCGCAGACGTCGCATATGTTCAGCTTCAGTTCTTAGGGCTCACTTTCAAGGTACGTTTCACCGTGTTATATCGACACCTACTATTCAAAAACGACTCCACAACGCAAATTGACGTGCTAGAAGACCATTACGGGTCCCCACTTTACTTCCAAGGCATCGTGCTGCCTGTCTCCAGTGGGCGCGAGAGCATAGGGGTTGGCTTTTACGCCAGTGGCGTTGGGTCTTATTTACAGACGAAACCAGAATTGGGCTGGTTACTGATGGCAATCGACAAAGAGTCTGGAGAGAACCAGGTCGTAAACTGCAACATCAATAGATTAGATTAGCCAGCCAACTCTCTTGACATGAGTCCTATTGAAACTGCAGATGAGTTAGTCGTGGCGGCAGAAGAGGAATGGAACAATATTCGAGATCGTTAACCGCTTTATTATCTCAATGCACAGACGTGTCAATATGCTATTGGAACGTGGTGGAGGTCATACCGACTATTATTCAAGTATAGAACTTGTTCCTTCATTTTGATTCAATAAATTTTGTCAAAAATGTCACACATTTGCTGGTTTTTAAGTTTCTAAGTACTCTGTTTATCGAACATTCTTTTGACAAAAAAAGATTCAGACAATATACTTTTATAAATGTATTTGGTTTTTCTGACAAAAATATTTCTTTAACAAGAATGAGGGGGTCCTTGACTTTTGACGTTGTATGTATTTAGTTTAATTTAAAATCTAACGCTTCATTATAAATCAGTGAGTTATTATAGTGTAAATGTACAATATCATTAAATTTAATGCCTATTTGTTAAATAAAGACAGGAATATGTTTGTAATTAGTACCTAGTAGTGAAAATTAAGAAATAAGTACATTCTTTATTAATGTATTTGTTTATCTTTGGATTTTTATATCAGTTTCAACATTGTTTCAAAACACTTGACTCACAAGGACGAACTAAATACTGTTGCTAAAATTACAACATTAAAAATATTGTTATTTCTACTACAACGGTTAACGTACTATAGTGTCTAATAATTGCCTACACTAAAATTTATTGTAAACATTTTTAATTAATTTTATGTTTTTATTACATTAAAATGAGAATAGGTTTCACGCCTGTATACAATTTTTAAATTTAAAAAAAGTCATAAGCTCTTAGTTATCAATAATTTGCGTCGAATGGCTATTATTATCTTTTTTTTTCTAGAAAATTATGGAATATAACCAAGTTGAGTAGAAGTATTATTGTTAACATACCTATTCTTTCTACGAACGGTTTGTAACAAAAAAAATGAATAACCTACGCACTGAAGATCCATTCATTGTTAATACCGGAATCATGGTGTTTACAAGTGTTTGTTTCCTGCTGTGTAGCAATTGTTTTTAAATTATAAAAAAAATTGATATGGTTTTACCCAACATTAAAAAAATATATATACATTTCATATATTGCCTGATGTTTTTATGAATCATGATAAGTTTACAAAATAATTACCGAGACATGGCATTTCAACTATAATTATAATCATTTACTGTTGAGAACCACGAAATTGAAAAAAAAAAAATAAAATATATCAACGTTTTCTGATGGATTTATATATTTTACAGTTCTCAATATTTCGAGTATCATGACTGCGACTATATAAAACCGCAAATCTTACTTTGATGTCATTTGCTTTATGAAATTCAACTTGAAAGTGATTGATACTTTAGCATCCGTAACGAGAATTGCCAATATGTAACTTTCAAGTAATATTTACTATAAAGTATCGAATGAAGCTGTAACATTATTTTAAAGTAGCAGTAAAGTTGTGACTACCACACATTGTGTGTTGAAAGTTCCCATTGCCACTTCTTAGTAGCATCTTTCCTATCAAACCTACTTGAAAGTGATTCCAATTTTGCGTCATATTTAGTAACGTTGCTGCTACGATCATTTGCCACTTTCAAGTTTTGAAAACTTAAAGGTCGAATTGGTAACTGAGACGTCTTCAAAACCAGGCAAGCTACTTAGAAGTCACTTAAAGTAACTAGAAGTAGTTGAAAATACGTAGCAGTGACTGTAACTTTGTTGTATGAAGTTATTTATACAGCAAAGTAGCACATTTGGTGGTGGTTACTCTTTGAAAGTTCCAGTCTCAGTTAGTATTACTTTTTCGTTTAGGAGGTTCCCACTTAATGGACATGTTTAATAATACATTTATTTACCAAATACAGAGAAAATGTGCAACTGAAAGAAAAAGTGTTTAGTTTGAGGTTTAGTTCCATAATTTTTGTGGTCAGTTCTAAATGATTCGAATTAAATTTGCCTCGAATTTCTTGTTGAAACTCATGAAAACGTGTTGCAAATAGCTTATTCATATATAGTGCAGTATAACTATAAATTTTATGTAACTACTTCATAAACTTTATTTCGATATATAATTTTATTAGAAACCGGTGCATTGTTCGACATCTGTCCTTTTCAGGATTTCTCTCTAATCGAAGTAAATTATACTGGAATCGGATAGGTAAAAATGTCATTGCAATTTTTATTATTCACAATTTCACATTTTATGAAATAATATTTTAAAAATTTGTCAATCGTTAATACGATAATTTATTTAGAACATTTGCTATTTTTTCTCTTTTTATCATTGTTGATTTCCTTGCTTATTTTGATTTGTTTTAAAATTCATTGTATAAATCACATTTATATAAAATTTGTAATACCAGGGACGTCTTTTAAGGAAACATTTTGGTAATGCGTAGGTGTTTAGTACACTTAGTTATGACACTCTGTAACATAGTTGTTTTTAGTTGAAGTGTCAGTAAAATTTTGTACACCGGAGTATAACTTCTCAAGTAGCAGACTAGTCTTATAATTCAAAATTATAAGACCAGAAATTTATATAAAAGATATGCAGCAGTTACATGACAGTAATTTTATCGTATTATTGATCCATTTGAGACGTTTTTGTTAACAGCTGCTATTTTCCTGTTTAAAGTTACCTGTGACAATAACGTAATCCCTACAAGAATACCGTTTTATAGAAATTATTTAAACTATTTTCAAAACGTTCCTGTGTCTGCACTTATACAGTATTTTTGCTTCACGAGGTCATTTTTCTGTATCATAGTAGCAATCTACACGGCTGAATATAAAGCGTTATAAATCAATTTTGTAGTGGTCGCAAGAGAAATATTTGAGGATCTTTACAGTAAAAATAAAAGTATTTAAATTACTTTAAGAAAGTTCTTACGCCATTTATGCAGCACTTTAGTTTCAGAAAGCTTTAGCTGTAATTTTTTTACTGTTTAAGAAAGCTATTTTCAGCTAATATGTATCAAATCTCCTACAATTCCTATCAATGAAGTCATATGTACGTTCTCTGATACCAAACATCTAGGTGTGCTAATGAACATCCACAGACAAAACTCTATTCAATAATTATCTAAAGAATTTATTCTATTTACTAACCTGATATACTCTATATCTATTAAACTGTGGAGTGGGAACTCGAAATTCAACCACAATAGATGAGATCTGACCTATTTCTGCTGTTATGATACTTGACAGTTAATCAGTTTGACGTTGTCGACATTTAATTTCAAATAATTTTAATTTATTGGTATAATAATTTTGATAGTTAGATATTTGACTCAAGTTAAAGGAGGCCACCTGATGAAGCAATCCTAAAAATGCAGAAATAGGTCAGATCTCATCTATTGTGGTTGAATTTCGAGTTCCCACTCCAGAGTTTAATAGATATATACTCTATAAAGCGACATTTGTTTTTAGTTTAGAAATAATGACATATATATATATATGTGTTACTTGGAATTTGGTACACTGTTTATAACTTAATTTGATGATAGTTTACGAAAAACAGATTTTTTTAGTTTAAACTACTTTCTACGTTTAAAGTAACGTAAAAGATTATGCTGAGTCATGCACACTAGTCCAGTCTTTTGCGATCTTAGTCTATTGCAATTTTAGTCGGTAATTACATCATGTATATTTACCTGAACGTAGACAGCTCCAAAATACTTTTCCTTAAAATATTTCCACTCACCTGTACAGATACGTAACAACCACATTATATGTCGGTATAATTAAACAATATGGTACCTACACATTTTTTTTGTTAATTGGAAATGGTCCAACATATCTATTTTAAACGCAATTTATTTCATTATTTACTTTCTCTGGACAACAAAAATCTATATTTTCTTTACAACCAGGAAACAAAAATGATATGAAATTGTAAGAATGTTAATAACAATGCCGGTTAAACTTTTTTTCGCGATTTGTCATCGACTTAACTGAAAAATAAAATTAAATTTAATAGAAGGCTGCTTTGAAACTGGCGATTTTCCAATACAATAGGCAAAGGCGGCGTTTTCTGTACATCATAGTTGAATTTGTTTACAAACGATCAAGTTTGCATTTTAAATTTTCAAATAAATATAATGAAAGGCGGTCCGATTTAGATCAGATCTCAGCAAAGAAACAATTGCGTTTTAACCTTTAAGGTATTGTTTTCAATTTTTTATGTACGTGACAAGCAAGTTTTATATCATATCTATATGTAAGTGAAGCCAGTAGCAGTACCACATGGTCGCATAAAAGCGGTAAAGGTGTTTCAGGATTGACTATGTCAAAAAACCCATACCAAAAAAAATGCAAAATTCGAAGTGCGTTCATAGATAAGTACCTTTTTTGGGAAAATATTTTCTTTTCAAATTTTATCACCCTGTATCTCGACCGAAGTGTATCCATATTTACTTCATTTTCAACGAATTCATACTTAGCTGTTTTTAGTGGCAATCTTAAAAAATCTAAAGCAAATCAGGAAAAATATTTCTTTACTGTGTCAATTATGCAAGTTTTCTCCATTATGTGTAGTATTTTTCAAGCTGACAACTCATTTACAATAATAAAAAAACATATTTTCACTTGTTATGTTTCATCATAACATGTCATGCATTTTATACGCCGACTGTACGCTGAGAAAAGTATATACGGCGTTATAAATATTATGACATCCTGCAGATTCCTTTAAAAAAAACTAGACGAACTTGAAAAACGGCAACCGATTCAGTCTATACTGTTTGCAAATGCGTGAGAGACAAAAATAAATTCTTACAAGAACAAATAAGTTATAATTATTTTTGGAAATTAACTACACAAGAATTAAATTACATAATCATCTTATATTCAATTATCAGATCATTTTGATTAGATTGCAGTTTTAATTTTTGTAATTGATTATTTCGCAAAGTGCGACAAATTAACATATATTTGTATTTTAGTTATTCAAGAATGTGAAAATTATGTAATTGATATTTAAATATTATATACATATTTACAATATTTAATCAAAATAAGGTTGACAGTGACAAAGATAGAAGTGTCTATTTTCATTAGATGGGAAAACATGTCCTAAAATATCGCATTTTTGAAGAAAATTTTTGGCAAGTAAACAGCATCAATTTATCATATGACCATATTTTTAGAAAACTAACAAATTTCCTTAAAAATAGCAAATGAGGGAGGAGAGATGATGCATTTCTACGCATTTCCAAAGTGAGCTGCCAGACATTTTGAAATATGTATTAGAAAACAAAATAAAAACGGTGGAGGGGAGGTAGGAACCACGGATAACTTAATTCAGAGAGTATATTTTTGTCTTTAAATTAAAAATAAATATGTATATTGAACACAGAGTAGGTGCCAAAATGGTGACCCAAGTTAATATGGGCATCATGCCATTGCCCTAAAATTAAATTAGTTATATTTTGAATTACACAACTATTAGAAACATACTCGTTAAAAAATATTTATATCGCTGTTTTAAAGTAAAGCACAGTAAATACTTCTAAAATTTCATTAATATCAAACAATTTTGAAGAAATTTAAGTTTTTGTGTTTTTTTGCAATTAAATTTTAACATCCTGTATATACGCAACAAAACCTTTTTAAACTATACTGTATATAGCAAACTTGGGATATTTTACTATGTAGAATATTTAACTCAAAAGTGGAACTTTCTCCAGTACTTATTCTGTAAAAATATCCGCCCTCGGATTGAAAGTTCAAGTGTATAACGTGAACTTTTTGGCTCTGTCAAATAGGTTAATCACAGCTTAGTATAATATTTCAACATCAATAACTGTCACGATGCGGATGAATAAGACATTCTTAAAATAGCTCATGTAAATACGACCCTATAATTCTTCGTGTTACAGATTACATCACAGCAGTATCTATAAAATTTGTATTGTGAAAAATATTTAGAATTTGTCGATAAAAGATACAATGAGTTATTAACGTTGTCAAGTTTTTGTGTCGCCTAGAACCTTCCTCTCTAAATAAAGTAATATTTAGAAATGAAATAAAAGTTCTATGAACAGAAAACACAAAACACTCTTTAAAAGCATCATATAATACAGGGTGGCTCGTTTTTCATGGCCCACCATTGCCATCTCTGAAACGTAAACTAATCAGGGTGGCGCAAGATAGACAAAAATTACGCTTTTTGATGACACTGAAGATAAATCAAACATATCTAAGTGTATATTTTTATTTTGACTTCAGCTTTGATGTTATATGTAAGGGTGTTTTTATATGAAGTACCTAACAAAAAAGAAACCATAGATTCCTTAGGTGAAAATAAATCGATAACATACCTATATCCTAAGTCGCATAATAAAAAAGATAGATATAGATTTAAAATTTTATTTTCGATATTTGTAAATAAATCCAAATATTTACATAAAATTTGTAAATAGGGGGATTTTGCGGGCGAGAAATACAAATTTGTTTCTAATTTTGACGTTACTGGTAGAGGGCGCCACTTGTGGCACACCATGTTTCATTTAAAGGGCAACTTTTTTGCAGCTTAGTGTATCCATCTGATATACCAGGTAGGAGAAATGTTTGTTTTAATAGTCAGATGGATAGACTAAGCAGCAAAAAAGTTCTGCCATTTAAAAGAAACATGATGCGCCATAACTGGCGCCCTCTACTAGTGACCTCAAAATTACAAACAAATTTGAATTTCTCGCCCGCAAAAACCCCTTATCTACAAATTTTATGTAAATATTTGTTTTTTTATGAAGTCTACAAATATCGAAAATAAAATTTTAACTTTGACACTATATCTTTTTTATTAAGCCACTTGGGATATAGGTATGTTAGGTCAAATCGATTTATTTTCTGTGGTCTCACTTTTGCTACTACATTTAAAAACACCCTGTATAACTTAACTTCACACAATATTTTTTTTTCGAAGACTTATTTTTAGCAATATTCACTAAATATGCTTATATGTATGCAATAAATGGGATGCACTATACTAGTCTCGTTTAGTGAAGACTCTTCCAATGATTTTAAACGTATACGTTTCCACTAGAAAGTCAAGCACTGGACTCGTTTGCATCACGGTCTCGCTGAAAATTTTCTGGAGAATCTCGGCCAGTAGCGTCAAATAATAGAGCTAATAAAGTACTTCTTCCGCAGAACATATTTTGCACCTACATAGTACAGTAGAACAAGTCGTAAATGCATAAAGAACGACATATGCGACTGATTTTGTAAAAGATCGTGATTAGTTCGGCACAGAACGGTCCGTGATGGACCTAGACCGCGACCGCATAGTACGTTTCGTTCTTCAAATACATTAGAAACAGGTAATTTCAATTAAAAGAAAAGCTAGTATCTAAAAGAATATGTTATTTGTAAAACATTTTTCTAAAACGATTCGACACGGATTTATAACATTTTTGAGGCTCTATCTTCATCTGAATATTTATAATGTGTCATTTCCTTTTTATTGTATACTTTTTTAAACAGATATTTGAATTCAATGTTAGCTAACAGATTCCTTTTTAACACGTCTCCACACTCGCACAATAAACAAACGACTTTACTGCTTTTTTGATACTGCAACATTAATGGCAGCATTTTTGTTGAAGCTCGGATTTTATTCCGATTAACAAGGACGTGAAATACGTGTGAAATGTTACATAAAGCGTACCTTACCCCGTTGAAAAATAACAATAATTAACTCAAAACTCCTCCATTGTTAACTTTTTTCATTACTATAGGAACTGGGACACATGACTTCAAGGTGACCTAAAAATGATCTATGGAAATAATAGCTGACTTACCTAGAAGCAACTTTAGGGATCGGTTGAGCTCTTTCAAAAGTATTTATAGTTCTGTTGGTGCTATGGTGCTAGGGTTAGAATTAAAACGTAAAAGTCAGGGTCGAACTTACATAAAGACCTTTATAACGACTAAATCATATAGTATAGGAAGTAATAGAAAAGCAAATATCTGCATTAATATTTACACCGATTATGTTACGTTTTTATACGGCTTGTAGGTCATTTTACTCAGGTTAGGTTAAGGAGTATCTATTCATTGTATTTGTCAAGTTTTTCATACAGCCTGTGGATTGAGCAACCTTCTATCCAGATCTCGTTTTATCCAGTGGAAATGATTTTTCCAAGATTTATCTCGTCATATTTTCAATTGGTTCATGGTAAAATATATTGATAGTGTGACACATAGATAATTGCATTCTTGTGTTTAATATCAAAATACCACGAATAGCAGCTTTCGCTGATAAATTAGAAAATCTTTGGTATTTCTGATTTAAACGCATGTAGTTTATAGTTAAGGACGCCGTATTCTTAAAATAGTGGTTTCTACAAATACAAATAATTGTTAACATTTAAGAATTGAATAATATAGAGTTTAGCAAAAAGTACGATTATGTTCTACATAATATAAAATAAAGACAGAAACACTTATTTTTGGGAAAAATCCTCGAACAGGTCGATTTTAATTTAAAAATACATATTTTAGCGTAAAATGCGATTTTCAAATGTCATTTGTTTTCGAGTAACGACGTCATCGATTTTTTTTTTAAATGGCAACACTTATTTTTTTCCTTGATTCTGAAAGATCGTTTAATTCTCTATCAGACAGTACTAAAATTTTGCCCTTTTACATAGGAGAGTTTTCGAGTAAATGACGATTGAATGTTAGAAAACGTAAATTTTATCCATACAAAAGTAACAATTCTGAGGTATGTAAAATAAAATACAATTGATTAAATTTTATACTTAAATTAAATGTTCGAATTGTCAAAAGTGTACATTAATAAACCACGTAATTTAGAAGAACTTCAAAATCGCATTCGGGACGAAATACGCAGTTACCCCAGAAATCATTCATAATGTGCAAGAAGAATTTCTTCACAGACTTGCGCATTGTCAAAAAGTTGGTGGATGGCAATTCGAACATTTAATTTAAGTATAAAATTTAATCAATTGTATTTTATTTTACATACCTCAGAATTGTTACTATTTTATGGATAAAATTTACGTTTTCTAACATTCAATCGTCATTTACTCGAAAACTTTCCTATGTAAGAGGGCAAAATTTTAGTACTGTGTGATAGAGAATTAAACGATCTTTCAGAATCAAGGAAAAAAATATGGTGTTGCCATTTAAAACAAAAATCGATGACGTCATTACTCGAAAATGAAAGTCGCAATTTACGCTAAAATATGTAATTTTTAAATTAAAAATCGACCTGTTCGAGAATTTTTCCCAAAAAATAATTGTTTCGTTTTTATTGAATTTATTCCATACTTTTGGCGCATACTGTATAAGGATTTATCTCTACTTTCCAGTTGAATAGATTTGTTATACTTAATTTTTTACTTATTTCTCAATTATTGTGGTGTGGATACGTGACATTTAAGTACATTTAGCCTTGAAAGTGTGGAGGAATATTTTGGGAATGAGGCGATTGGTGACATTTAACGAAGTTGTTGAGTAAACAATGGATTAGTCAGTTTTGTAAAATGCGTTTAAGAGCACCGTATTCTTGAAATAGCTTTTTCTACAAATACAATTAATTTTAAACATTTAAAAACTGAATAATCTAGAGCTTAAGAAATAACAGGAATATTATCTCATGCCACGTGTGAATATTCAAAGATATCGAAGTAAAACGAATAAATAATGAAAAAACGGTCTAACCAACAAATTTTAAGTTCAGAAATCTTTGAAAATACCTTTTTTTATGTAAAACAATTATTTACCTAAATTAAAATTACAAACCACCCTTCCACCCTGTCTTATACAGATTTTTAAAAATATGCTATCAAGAATACAGTGCAACAGATGTGTTAGTGAGGTATGCAACATATAGTTTATCATATTATTGTTAATACCTACCTAATAAAAAATCAGATTAATTAGTCTCACCTTTCAAGAAGCAGTTAGTTTAATCTTTTATTAGTTCAGACGTACAAGACAGGCAACAAAAAACATACAGATTGCAGTTCTGATTTGCCATAATCTCATTTTTAAAGCCGATTACAAGAGTAATCGAAAGACTTTTCTTGTATGATAATCACATTAGAAGAGGGTCATATTTTGGAACCGTTAGGATATCATTTAAAAGGCAAATAGAAACTTAACTATTCTAATTTGGCCGCTATCTTGAATGCTGTATAGTCGACGATTATGTATTAAGGCCCGCACTTCATTTGAATAGATGCAGAATTATTATAACTGTATATGAGATGGTTTTTTGTGATGACACACATGTACTGGCTGTTTATACATTCAAATGTAGGACGGCGCTACATACATAGTATGATAGAATTGTTAATAATATTTTATTTGTTTGTAACAACGACGACCTAACTTTGTAACGGATCTATTAAACATATATAACTACGGGTAGGTGTTACCTTTAGAATATGTATGAAATATTAATACATTTAGATTCTAATGAAGTACCTAGTTGGTTATGTTAATAAATTAAATGATATTTCTTTTTCCAGTAAGTCTTTTTATCAAAATAATTAAATAAATATGCGTTTGACAATATTACCCATTTTGTAAAAGCAAATGTAGAGTACAAACATTTTAACATGTTTAGTTGCTAAAAGATAGTATCTTATATTTTCTCCACCCTTCTTAACGTATTTGTACTTAATTATAGTTAACCCTGTGTTTTATTTTCGTAGTCTTATTTATTGCATTGATCTTGGTAGACATATCAGTCAAATTGATTATTTAATCAGCAGGATTTTATCTTTCCTCCTTTATGAATAGAATAATTCAATATGTTTTCTTTGTTTTCAGAGAATGGGACAGGATAATAAATTCATACTATTGTTTGAATGATATACTGGTTGTTTCTTATCTTACGAAAATTCTTGGAATAAATAATCATTGACATTTTATTTATCTAATTTTTAAAGATAAAGCACTGGTTATCTTTCACATTTAAATCAAATTTGCTATCTTTGAAAAATTAGGAACATGATAATTCTGAAATGTATCTAAAACTATTGTCTTTCTATAGGATTTCAAATTGATAATATCCCTTCTGTCACAAATTTGGACGTGCAAATTATTAGATAAGAAAATATAATAAATACAGACATAAAATAAAAATTGATTAATTTAATTAAACATTGTCCAATCTCCACCTTATCAATAAGTCTATAAGAAACACTGACAGTTGTAAGTTACAAACATATGCATATATATTTTTTAAATAACGAATTCCGTGGTGATTTTATTTATTCTATTTTATCTATTTCAAATAACAATATTTGATTGCATCTAACCCCACTGTACATGAATGCAAATTTCATTGGCAGAAATGAATCAAAAATTGATGTGATTATTAATATAATTTGATGAATATTGTTAACTGTTCCTTGATGAAATGAAATTTTCGTATTAGAAAGTACCTAAAATAATAAAAATTCTAGGATCCGTTTGCGTACGTATTACATTGTTATTTAAGGTTAAGGTTATAAACGAAGCGCGAGTTCACCAAAGACAGCGCCCAACTCACATGTCGCTTATCGATGATTTATTTTAATGCCTACTGTAATCAGTTAAATTTAATGCCCCATTTTCAAAATCACCCAGTATGTGTTCTAAATCTATGAACTGGGGTCATAGAATGATACGCCTCATAAACATAATTGGATACAGTCACAGTCGTACATAGCGAACAGTACCAACCCTTTGTTTTCATTTTTTCCAATCCGATGAACACATCTGTTGGTTTCCTGTAAAACCGGCAACGTCGCGCCGTCTGCCTTTTTACGTAGCCTGGTACTCGGTGTTACCACTTTGCAAGGGTCGGAAATAAAAATCGACGAATCTCGTTCTGGAATTAAGTGCGTCTTTTCAGTTTGATGGTGTTTACTATGAATATTATTAAGCCAGATTTATATTGCGATAATTGTGTTACGTGTTTTATAGTGGCATAAATAACCATTTCCTCGTAAAATAGCTAAGCAGTAAATCTGCGATTTCATTGGGTTTAGTTGCTACCTGTATTGGTAGCGGTTGTATCGGACATAAGACAAAAATTTTATGTCTATGGTCGGGTAATAAACGACCGTTTGTCTTTGTGATGTAATTACCGCGGCCAGCTTCATAAATTTGATTCATTATTCGTTTGATTACCGAAACAAATAACATTAACAATTCATATTTCTTAGAGGACGTCGTAACAGCTGTCTAAAATGATAGATTTTGAAAATGTATGGAATTGATGTCATTATGGAGAATAATTAATATACTAGATACATCGTAAAAAATATTAGCTATATACCTAAATTTTCACTCGATCAACACAAATGGTTTTCTGTATAGGGCGGTTGAAATTGGTTTATTTTTAAGAAAAGTTACGAATGGTTCTGTCATAGATATAGGAAATTATAAACTACAGAAGAAAGACATCAGCACCTGGGTGAACAAATTAAACGGTTATTATCAAAATAAAATTATTCTCAGACAATCCATCACATTTTTCTTGGAAGGTTGTATCTGCTTAGTAATAAAAATAAAGCTCACCCTAAGATAGAGGTAACTATTCCTATAGAAAACCTAAGATTATGGCAACATTATTCAATGATTTTTTTATAAGTGCGCCGCAAAAAATTATCAGAAATACCCAATAGGAAAAATAATACATATTTCACATGTTTGCGGAAAAACAACAATTCTGTGTATTTACATCCCTATACTGTTGATGAAATTCTTAAATTATTGAAAATAAAAAAAATATAAATACTAATAAACTTAAATTAAAAAATAAAAGATCATCTGGTGCTGATGATGTACCAATGTTATTAATAAAACGTGTTATTGGTTGCATAATACAACCAATTACCTACCTTATTAATATGTCGTTCGAATGTGGTACCTTTCCAAATGTCTTAAAATCTGGGAAAATTGTTCCTATTTTCAAAAGAGCATAATCCCTCTTGTATGGAGAATCATAGACGTGTTACTCAGCCTGTTGTTTTTTCTAAAATATTTGAATATTGTTTGTTTTGGACCGTTTACTAAACTTTTTAGAAAAATTTTACATTCTCTCAGTTAACCAACACGGTTTTCGCAGAGGAAGGTCAACTAGTAGCAATGCATCATTCTTAGAACACACCATTTTCTTGACATTGGTGAGTATCTGGTGGGTATCTTCTGTGATCTCAGTAAAGCATTCAGTTGTGTTGATCACAAAAAATTAATGTCTAAATTATACACATATGATATTCGAGGTTTAGCTTTGACATGGATAAAAACTTTCCTTGATAATAAGGTGTCCCACAGGGCTCTGTTCTAGGTCCAGTGCTCTTTCTGTTGTACGTGAATGAAATAGATACTCTTTCCAGTAGTATGCATTTTGCAATATATGCTGATGATACCTCCCAAATTACATCTGATATCAATGAGAATACACTAGAGGCTAATTGTGATACTTTATTAAGTAGGTACCTAATCTAACAGAGTGATTCTAAAAGAATTCTTTGTTGAGATTTCATTGCGCCCAGAAAAATAGTAGCACTTTTAATTTTACGTTAAACAATGTTTGTTTGAGACTACTAATGACGAAACAGTAACATTTTTAGGGCTTCATATCGATAAGAATTTAAATTGGAAAATTCACTGTGAAATATTGATTAGTAAACTCTTCTCTTACATATCTACTTCGAAATTTAAGGACAGTAAACAACGTGTGTGCCACAGACCGTGTGTGCACTGTGCATATACTACGCTCGAGTTCATTCTTGTCTCAGATATGGTCTTTGTTTCTGGGGAAGTTCTACACTCTCCTCACAAGTTTGTATTGCCCAGAAAAGAATAATGAGATGTATGGTTGGGGTTTCAAGTACTTATTTCTGTAGAAATATATTTAAGAGTCTTAATATTTTAACTTTACCATGTTTGTTTGTCGTCGAGTTATATTTGTATGTTTTTCAAAATAGAAATGAATTTGAATAGTTGAGTTCATCAGTGTAATACAAGGCAAAGTATACATTTTCACGTTCCATTTACTAAGAAACAGATCGTTTCAAATTCTCCTAATTATATAGGATTAAAAATGTTTAACAAACTGCCTGAGGAAATAAATACAATTAAAATGAATTTTTATATAAAGGTGCATTAAAAACGTATTTATTTTATCAGCTTTACAATAAATACGTATCTTAAGTAAAAAGTGAATGTCCTATTAATGTTTACCAAGATCTTATCAGTCATTCAGACGGGACAGGGGGATCCCAATACAGATCAATTTAATTTATAATTTCTTCGTATTTTTAAAAGGTTGTAATATGTATTTGTACAGTGTGTAAAAAATAATGTACTTCAAGAGGTGACATTGTTGATCAACATGAGAATAAAAGTTCTTACTATTTAATTTATCCTCAAATAAAACAATTACTTTTAAAAAGCGTTTGCAAGACACATTGTTTTGCTATTCAAACCCCACATTTTAACAATTATTTTCTCATACTTGTAAACAAAAGTGAACAATCTTATATGCAGAACCTATGTAAGTTTATGTTATAATAATACTTATATCTACAGTTAAATTGAAAAAAAAAAAATACAAATTTCTGTACCTGAAAATGTGTTGATTAGACCACATTCTGGCGTTATTTATTTGTTTTACTTCGGTACCTTCGAATATTCCCAGGTGGCATGAGATAACATTCCTGTTATTTACTAAGCTCTATGTAATTCATTTGTTGAATGTCTAAAATCATTTGTATCTGTAGAAAATACTATTTTAAGAATACAGCGCCCTTAACAAGCATTTTAGAGCATATGTTCATAAAAACTATTCGTATTTTGGATCGTTACTATGACCTGTCGAAGTCTGATACATATACACATAGTGCCCACATACTACCAGTGGCGAAGTGTGAAATTTTTTCACGGGTAGACAATGGGAATAAAAAAATTCAAATTGAGTAAAAAATTTAATTAGTATTTTGTTTTAAACTGGGGAAAAAATGTTAATAATTGTAAAAATATCTATGGCATGTATCAATTCATAAAATTAAGTTTTACTTAATACTACTGTTTATTATGCACAAAATAGAAAATATTTAAAAAGTTAAATAGAATATGTCAAATAAAACGGAAATAATACTGCACGAAATAAAACATTAAACAATATACAAATATATACATATATCAAAGTGATGAGATTTAAATTTTTTGAAAAAGGCAATTTGACTCGACGAGTTCAGTGTTTGCGTTAAATGTATTTCAGGCCGCTTTTGGAAATTGTTTAAATTAAATTTTTTGGCTACTAATACAATTTGAGAATACAAGACAATGTACTTTAAATAAGAGAATCGAATTTGCAATATTTAATTATACACTTATTTTCATGAATAATTCATTTGAGAATTTTCATTTTCCTTTTTACAAATATGTATATCTTCACACTGCTTGTTCTTCATATGGTGGCAAGATTTCGAGTTCCTACGAGATTTATTTATTGCCGTAACTCGTAAATTTACTTGTCAAGGAGATTGCGTTTAATTCAGGTCAGAGTATGCAGGTTTCAGAATGTGGTAAGACCAGATTGCTTTTCTTGATATAAGTTTTAAGAAATTTTTTGTGAATGAGATCTAATATTTATTTCATAGTCAATTCCGATAAATTCGAATAAAAGTGTGTTTTAGAATAGTGGATATTTACAATTATGCCTGAAAATATAAAATTTTATTTTACCACTGGAAATCACGAAACAGTTAACTTTTTATTGCCACTTTGGTTGTAATACGTGATTTTTAATGTGTGTTTAATGTTACATTGAAAACTGTACAAGGTACAAAATTGAAATTGGTGGTACATATTAGCAACAAAATAGTAACAAAATATCTATCACTTGTTTCTGGCGGCGGTATTTTATTTTTCTTTTTAGACGAGCACAACGCAACAACAAATTTTTAACTGACTGTCTTGAGTCCAATGGACAATTACAAAATTATATACTGGCAGAAAGTACTCGACGAACAACAAAATGAGGTACAAAAATCGCTTTGCTATCGTTGTTAGTTGCGGAGTAATTCGGTGGGCCGCTAGCGTAATATTACGCTAGCAGCCACCATTTTTCTCGAAAACGGCACAAGGTACAAAGTTGAAACTGGTGGTACAAATTAGCAACAAAATATCCAGTACTTGTTTTTAGCTGCCGCTGATATTGACTTGCCACGGTAAGAGACATTAAAAATTTTCAAATTCATCAAAACTAAAATGTAAAGTTGTAAAGAATCAAACTTTTCTATTAACCTACCGGAATGGATACAGGGCGTTTAGAAAATCAATGGTAAAATAAACTTACATTTATATTTTCATTTATTGTATTTAGCGCTTCATTCTAATTCCAAATAACATGTTCTGTATGATGTTTTATCAAATCAGTAGTAAATAGCAATAAAAAATGTATAAATTAAAAAAAAAATGTTAAATATCATTTCATTACTTTTATTATTTTTCAAATTAACAAGTAACAAGTAGTTTAATGTGAAATTAAATGGCATAATTTTATAAATACCTCAAGTAAAACCCTTCATCTGGAAGTAACCAAAGTCATTGTCGCCGTGTCGCTACATCACCACTAATAATTATAGCATTACCTACACAGTATTTACGCTATCTAGGTATGATCCAAACATTAAAAAAAAAACAGGAAACAAACGTTGCCTGTTTACATCACCAACATCGTAACCTATCACTTGTTATGGAAGCATATACCGCGCTGTTGTTGTTTACGTTGTATGGCAATTAATGATAATATTTTAATTGTTATTGCCGCCAGACACATTTTCTGACCTTTCAACATATTTAAAAGATTACCCTGTAATACATTTCAAACCAACATAAAATTCATGCAACTTTTCCATTGCTATCGTTAGGAAAAAAAGTAGGTAATTACCACTGCTTGAAATTTGTACAATGAAATACCATTTTTCAAAAATATTACCCAAAAAAATACCTCATCAAATAAGCAAATACCTCGAAAGTAGCCAAAAACCACGAATTGCTCTCAAGTGCCCAAAGGAGACCTATGACTGTTACCCAATAATATCCTTAAGAACCCAAAAATCCCGTTAAGTACCCAGAAATATCAAATAGTATCCAAAAATACCCTTAAATACCCAGATATCTAAGAAACGAAAAATACATTAAATGACCCATGATTTTACTTAATATACCTTTAATTGTCCAAAACTGTGTTTCATTTCCTTAGAAATTATTCCATTTACAGATCTACGTAAATAATATAGATTTTTTAAGGGCTCGTTTGGCTCGATCTGAATACCTCATCTGGAAAGAACATTTTGGATTACATAAAATGTATCATAAACCCATTGGAGCACCCAAGAAGGGTGCCAATACCTACACCATGCCCTTCAAACTAACTAAAAACAAACTTCTCCTTCGTCTATGAAATCAAATATTCGGTCTATACAGGGTGTCCCTAAAATTATTGTCCGGTTCCCAAATACTCATCGGGTACCATCGACGTCTCCAGTACAAAGTACAACCAAAATCTTTCATTAGCAAAAGTAAATGCATGGGTATCGAGGGAGAATTCAATTTTAGCCCTAGCTTGCTTTCCGTCATGTATGATTAGAATTAGATAATTGGCAGTTGTTTACATAAAAAGGCTCCTTTTTTATTAAATAGAATATGAATATGATAGGAAAACCTAATTTAGCAATACTTTCATTTTTAGTAAGTATAGACTTTCTGTTTGACCAAACTTATCGAATAATATGTAATATATTGATTTAAAGATAAAGTTTAAGATATTATACCATACTAAAATTTGTTAACAGAATAGGCGAATGTGCTACTATGTGAGTGGATATATTTTGCGTAAACGCCTTATGAAACATTCATATGATATGGTCCTGTACTGTACAATCTATTGCAATAATAAAGGCACTGTTTAGTTGAATGTGGCTATTTATTTCGAACTGCTGACATATTCGTAATGAAATCTACTTTCAATTTTAAACATTAGTTCTTAGTTGTTCCACTCACCCACAGAGTAGTCAAAAAACTGATTTGAGAAAGTGTCATTATTTTTGCAATTCAATATATTTAATTCGAATCACCCTATATTATTTTTTAAACTAAAGACTTACGAAGACAATAAAAGGCCACATAGTGGTTTAGTAGTGCCTCCGAAAAATTTTACAGAAAATATTTTTGTATCTATTTTTAATAATTTTTATATTTGCCATTTAATTACCTACAGCTTGTACAGTAAAATACCTCAGTGGTTTACCCCTCGGTAATTACCCAGCAATGAATTGTTGAATTACGGCATAATAAGTCTAATTTATTATAGAAAAAATTACCAAGTGTTTTTTTATCAATGTATTCTAAAATTAAGAATGTATGAAATGACAACTAAGTTTTGAACTGTAAAGTCTAATAAACAATTTTTTATCTCTAGCTGTTTGATAACAATGATAACACTTATTTCATTAAGCCCACAGTAAATCGTCTTAATTCAGGTATTACTCACATGGCGGCAAACAGTAAAAATATCACATGATGTCAAATATAAAAACATCGTTTCCGTCTCAAATTATGTTCGTAAAAGTTTGTATGTAATAGATATTTTAATTACTTTGAAAAAAATGATATCCTAAACATATTTATAACTACTGTTATTAATATATTCTTTTATTTATAACGTACAGGTAAAATTAACATTTTAATATACTTAATGCGAAAAATAACTAATTTACAGATCAGTAAGAAAAACAAATTGTTTATATTTTAATTCGTTACCTTTTAATTTTATACATTAAATTTTACAGAATAATGAATACTTATTAGAGATAGACCACGAAAACCGATTCAGATTCCGTCGTATTTTTGAATTTGTAGAGCCGCATTCCATAACTATTTCCTACTTCATATTGCGCATGAATCTAGAATCTTATTAATAAACAATTGCTACTGAAACATCAAGTCGCTTCGTACCGGTCTAAAGCAGCTTAACTGCACTTGTCAATAAAAGAAGCTATTAACTTTAATTACCAGTATTACCGCTAAGATCCAGGAAATAAGAAATCAGACGAAATCTTATCTGCGAAACTAACAACGCAGTAAAAATAAGTCTGTCTGGTAATGGAACATTAAGCCAAATTGTAGGTTTCAGGAATAGGAGGATTTTGAACTTTGTTAGTTAACTAGTGAATCGTGAAATCATTATTCACTGGTTTGAAAGAATCTAGAATCAACTACCAAAACAACAAACATTCTCCGGTGTCAGCAATTGAACCTAAACCTGCTATGTGCAAGCCAAACATTACCCAGATGGTAGATGTTTTAAGTATTATAAATAAACGGTGGTCAATAATTTTACCACAATATCCAAGGAGAATTTGTTTTTACTGTTTAAGAAAGGTATTTTAAGCTAATATGTATCAAATCTCCTACAATTCCTATCAATGAAGTCATATGTATGTTCTCTGATACCAAACATCTCGGTATGTTAATGAACGTCTACAGACAAAACTCTATTCAATAATTATCTAAAAAAATTTATATATATTTACTAACCTCTGGAGTGGGAACTCGAAATTCAACCACAATAGATGACATCTGACCTATTTCTGCATTTTTAAAGAGGTTAGTAAATATATTAAATTGTTTAGATAATTATTGAATAGAGTTTTGTCTGTGGATGTTCATTAGCATACCTAGATGTTTGGTATCAGAGAACATACGGTTCTTATGAAAATCCAGTAGGTTATCAATAAACTAAAATTGCTACTTGGCACTTATCAGTCCAGTACAAATTTTATTGAAATCTACTGAACAAATTTATAAATGGGGAAACGACCTAGTTCCGTACCGGCCATTTTTCCTCGATGTGGGAGCCGGGCGAGTAGTTAGCATGGGCGCGCTGACCGCGACCGGTTTTTTTGACCGCCTTGTATAAGCCGGGAGAACGTACTTCTGTGCCCGAGCCCAACTCCACCTACTACACAATATTGAGTCACGACGACGTGCACTTGACTAGTTTCTACGCAGCGCAACGGTGAAATGTGGCGGGGAGGAGAGCCGGCAACGCCGCACCGACCCGTTGTTTTTGGCAAGCGGAGCGCCACTTCACCGCGCGCCCGACGCGTACACGAAAAAAAATGCGGTATGGAAACCCGACCGCGTAGTCCCGGCTTCCCAGAGATAATTTTTCACGCTGTGAATCGCTCTTGCCGGGTATCACTGTTTGTTTTAGGCATACTTGATTATTGCGCAATTTTATCTAGTCGTGGTAAAATCTAGGTGGCTTATTTAATTGTTTTTTCGATTCTGATATGTACTTAATGGGGAAAAAGATAAATGTTAATAACTGTTTCCTTTTATACTTACTACAGCGGGCAATCCATCAAATCTTTCCCAAAGTTTTGTTTATTTTGCCAAACCGCTTAAACCACATACATAATATTAAGGATAACATAAATGCGCAACTTACTGCTCAATAACAATTTTAAAACCATGTTTTCTGAGGATTCTCCAAGAATATTTTTATTGCAGTAACACAACACTAAAGTAGACAGATTAAAAATAAGATTACAACATTTCTAATACTTATTTCCGAAGAGTTTGATCAAATATCCAATAGAAATGAAATTGAAACAAGCCAAAAAATAACTACAAATAAAATATAAGCCGCCACTGCTACAACAATCACGCTGAACGTCTGCCATATGCCGCGCACCCCCTTATGGATAACTAATAAATAAATGCAAGGTATATAAAACAGTACAGCATTTATAACTGTATTAAAAAAAAATCAGATTGTTGTTTACAGTTATTTACTACCTGTCAGTTTTTTTCTTTTTTTATATAACGCAATATATACGGAGAGCAGTACGTTCTGTCTGTCACGGGTACCCCTCCAAACCGGACCCCCCCTTCAAAGTTACACCCTGTATACATATATTTAATCTACTATTTTAAGACTGAAATCACGCCACTGATAGGTAGTATTCGAATTTTAATTCGCCATAAGTTCCAATTACCTATTACATTTATCAAAAATAAAATACTCTCGTACCTAGGTGACGCTTCAATATCCCGCCGTTTTTACCTACACGGGAAGTCTCGAGTCACCCACCAATCTCCCCACTACCGTGAAGCTTAATTTGCGTCATGCTTGCCTTCCCCCACCATGCGAGACGGTTAAAGTCGATGATTCCCGCCCGAGTTTGAGGCCCGATAACTGGCGCCTCTGCTCAGTTTCCCGGCGAATGAGGCGGTATAGTGTTGTCTGCTGACTTGGTGACTAGATTATTTGTGTGTGACGCGATTAATCGATTGTTAATATTTTATTTGTGTATTAAATTTCCAATAGTTGATTAGTTGCTACGACTGAACGTGATTTCTTAGATATTCTCAAGATTAGGTGGTAAGGTTTTAAGGGCAAGCAAGTATTAATTTAAAATAAATAAAAAAACAACTTTCTTAACAAGGTAAGACTAAATTTAACATACTTAGGGCTGATATATATATTATCGATAGGGTAATAATGAATCCCTCCAACGATATTATTTTATCTCTATTTGAAACGCCTTTTTC
Organism: Monochamus saltuarius; assembly: GCA_025584915.1. Lineage (NCBI taxonomy): Eukaryota > Metazoa > Arthropoda > Insecta > Coleoptera > Cerambycidae > Monochamus > Monochamus saltuarius. The sequence goes on from CM046727.1 coordinate 41,000,719, forward strand.
AATGCGCAATGAAGTAGAACAAGGACAAATTTTGAATAGTCGACCAACGCCAAAAATAACGGCAATTTTTAACGAAAAGAGAAAAGGTCGGGAAAGTTCGCGAACATTTCAACTTTCTTGGTATGATAATTATGAATGGCTATGTGGAAGTTCATATAAAGAGAGTTTGTATTGCTGGCCATGTATTTTATTGGGTAATGCAAAAAATGCGTGGTGTTCCAAAGATGGTTTTAAGGATTTAAAAAATTTTTGTCGCACTGCCAAAATGCACGAAGGTTCTAAAGAACACATTAAAAATTTTTTGGCTTTAAAACGATTACAGCCAAATAGAACAGCCATTCAAGACGCATTGAGGGAAAACGCCAGTTTGAATAAAATTTTATATAATGAAAATGTCCGCAAAAATCGATTGTTAATTGGCTATTTAATTGATATTACTATTACGTTGGGCAAACAAGAACTAGCTTTCCGAGGCCATAATGAAACTATAGAGGCTTCTAATCGCAGAAATTTCAAAGAAATATTTGAATGCCTGGTTAAACGAAACCAGGAACTTACGGAACATTGCGAAAAATTTAGCAATTTTTTTACAGGGCAGTCTAAAATAATACAAGACGAATTGATGTTTTGTGTTCATGAATATTTAACAGATTTTATTAAAAATGAAGTAATCGACAAAGAGTGCTTTTTTTTCGCGGTAATTGTGGATGATACTACTACAGATATTACCGAGCATTCGCAATGTTCGATAACCTTACGATATGTCAAAAATGGGTGTTTGCACGAACGATTTTTAGGATTTTTCGATGTTAGCGAAAACCGAACTGCAACTGTTCTATATGAATTATTAGTGACGATTTTGGAACCATACAATTTTAAGGAAAAGTTGGTGGCTCAGTGTTATGACGGCACTTGTGTTATGTCTAATGAATTAAATCAACTTCAGACAAAGATTAAATCTTCTGCCCCGTTAGCTTTATTCACCCACAGCTGTGCGCATAGGTTAAACCTTGTCTTACAGCAAGGTGCTAATCAGATTGACAAAAGCCGAATTTTCTTCTCTACTTTGTTAAGTATACCAACTTATTTTCATCAATCGCCAAAACGCGCTTTGGTTCTTGATAAAATGGTCAGAGAAACAATCGCACTATATGGAGAACCCTGTTTCACACGTTCAAAGATTGTAAGTTTAGTTGCCAATGAATGGCATAATTTAATTGTAGTGTTTGAAATTATAATCAAGGACAAAACTTCAAGTTCGGCGTCTATTAATGCGGCGAAAGGATTTTTAAAACAGTTTCAAGACTTTGAATTTGCTATTTTGACCAAGATATACTACGAAATTTTCGCGTGCACGGACTTACTTTTCGAAATTCTGCAAACTCAACACTTAGATGTGAATTACTGCTCTGAACAAATTAACATCGCTAGTCAGAGAATCTCCGAATTAAGAAAAGAAGAAAACTTTAAACATATTTTTAATAGTGCGAAAAGTATTACTGAATTACCAAGTCAACAGGGCAAAGGTTGTGACGAATTAGAAATATTTTCGAACTATAAAATGCTGTACTACGAAATTATCGATTGCATTTCCCTTCAGCTTAGCACTCGGTTTGGAAATTTACATAATTTAAATTTTCTTGCATTAGTAGATTCCTCAAAATTTCCCGAGTATGCAAACAAATTTCCAGAAAAGTCGTTTGAATGTTTGCTACAAAGGTATCCAAACGTTTTTGACATAGACAAGTTGAAAAACGAACTTTATGTTTTGTACAGAGACGAACAATTTCGTGATTTAGAAGTTCAAAAAACTTTAGAAATATTATACAAGGAATTTAAGATGATATTTTCGGAAACATACAAATTGTTTTCCTTAGTTTTAACAATTCCTGCGACGAGTGTTTCAGTAGAAAGAAACTTTTCGTGTCTTCAGCGCATTAAGAATTACTTGAGAAATACGACACAAGAGCGCTTAAGCAAGTTATCAATGATGGCCATAGAAGAAGAACTATTGCAAAGTCTTAGTGCCGATCCTCAATTTTACGAGGAAATTATAAATAAATTTGCAAATTTAAAAGACCAGCAAGTAGACTTGTTCTATAAAAAATGAATGTTTTATGAAGTTAGAGTAAAAGAAAATTTGTTGTTTTATATGTAAATAGGTAAGTAGGCTGGCTGACCTTAAAACATGGTTTTTATGTTTTTCTCATTTTTTAGTGCTCTTAAACCAAGTAGGAACAATTTTTTTAATTATTAGATAAGTACAGTACAATCTCGATAATGTGAACACACGATAATATGAACGTCTCAATAACGTGAACATGATATGTTAATACACTGAACGCCGTATACTGTGAACAACGTGCACCCCCGATAACGTGAACATCACGCATTTGCGCAGTTACGAGATGCAATTCTTCATTTGTCATCTGCTTGGGATAAACTAACACCACAAATCATTATTAAATGCTGGAATAATGTAATGCCTACAACTGTCACATCTATGAATGATAGATTCGATGATGCAGATGACAATGTGCCTGAATATTTTGCAACATAGATGGAGAAACGAAACTGAAAAAGAAACTTTGGATAGTATTGATAGTGTCATAAGGGATACAATTTCACTGCTAGAAGAAGTAGCACCTGTAAGTTTAATTTTTATTAGAACTGTAATTTATAGAATAATATTATTAGACATTACAAGATACCTACATGCTTGATTACAGACTCAGTACAAATCCACAGATGTGGAAGAGTAGAATGAAGATGTAAATGAAGAAGAAGATAGAACAGAATCACAGGAAGAATCAGTTACTAGTGAAAATGAAGAGAATCACTATACCTCATGCTACAGCTATCAAAGCTTTGGATACTACAATAGAATGGTCTAAACAAAATATGATTCATATTAGTGATATAATTACCTTGAAAAGAATCCATGAAAAAGCTGTGATGGCAAAAATAAATAAAAAAAGGGAACAAACAAAAATAACTACTTTTTTCAAAAGAATAAATGAGTAAATATCCTATATTCATATTAAAACAATGAAATACATATATAGGGGCATATTATGTACTTGTTATATTTTTTTATAAATACATATGCTACAGATATATACCATTTTATTAACACCCCCTTTATTATGAACACTCTCGATAGCGTGAACAACCGGCTGGATTTTTCTGTTCACATTAGCGAGATTGTACTGTATATTTTTATCTATTATTTCTATTGTAGGTAAATAGAATCCTAAGTTCAGATGTAATTTAATTTTTTAATTTATGTTTATAGTAGGACTATTGACGAATACCTCCATAATAAAAAATGGTCAAGGAATATTACCTCGGGGGTGACGTGGATATTTCACACATTCACTTACATCATATCTGCTAATTCTTGATTTGAGTAAGGTGCGTCTCAATAAAATAATGTAAATCATCCAAATAAAGTTTGAAGTTGCGATCTAGGTTAACGCAATATAAATAATGTGTTCAATTATTTATATTGCGTTCGCCTAAATTTCACGTAAAAATTATTGATTTTTGGAGTATATGACACTACTGGTTGCTTAATGAAAATTGTTTATTTTTACAATCCTTTCTAAGGAACATACTTATTTGAGAAACACCCTATACAACACAGAGTATAAATCTATGAAAATCAGGATCGTATTTAAGTTTCATTACGTGTAAATACATATAATAAAAAATAAAAAAGCTTAAGGGCGCCATATTTTTGAAATGGTGTTTCTACAAATACAAATAATTTTGAACATCTAATAAGTGAATAATCTAAGGCTTAGCAAATAGCAAGAATGTTATCTTGTGTTACCGAATTTTTAGACATACTGAAATAAATAACGAGAAAAGCGGCCTAACCAACAAATTTTTAGGCACATACGTACTTTGAAAATTTTACTGTTCATGTAAATATTGTTATAAACTTTCTTAGTATGTAGGTACTACTACTATAAGATTGTTCACTTTTATTTATAAGTATGTGAAAAAATGGCTAAAAGGGAGGGTTAGAATGGCAAAGTAATGTGTCTTACAAAAGCTTTTTAAAAGATTATTATTTGAGGAAAATTTAAATATTACCTAATAATTGATAAATAAGACATCAAGCATTTCATTTTTGATATTACTTGTGTTCTGTGTGTTATATTTTTCGTGATTTCTGTACCTGAAAACACTACAAATTTGATTATTTTTCGGCGACTCTAAGCACATTTTCTGTTGCCATTGTTAATAATAAACGCAGAATTATATGTATGTATAAAATATTTAGCGAGCAATGTCGATAAATGATTTCTGTTGCCAAGAGAACTTTCGTGATAAAAATATATACAAAATTTGGGAAATGAGAAAGTAAAATAAGAACCAAAATATCCAATGCGATACATTTGCAAATTATTTTTCTATAATCAACTGATAGATAGTTTTTTTAGTTAATATAATTCAGCTAGTTCTCATAAATCTACAGTACCTATTTTGTTAACAAACGCTGTTGTGGGTCGTTTGATCTTTTGACAGTGCCATTAAAACAATTTTCTGCCTGGATAATTCAGGAACCTGAAGAAATACCAAGCTCAATTTTCGAATAGCGCCATTTTGCTGATTTAACAAGTCTATATTTAAAATAAAAATAAACCATGCATGGAAACAGTAAATGAACTATATACAGTGTCACAAAATTCGACGAAAAAATGTCTGTTTATATTTAATTTATAATAAAAATATTTAACACGTTTAGTATATCAATAACAAGAGTAAATTTAATGCACTTTTTTTAGTACTTTACTACCAATTATAATTATTATTCGTTATTTTGATGTTGAAATAATAAAAAAAATAATATAATTAACCTAATTATATTTTTGAATAAGTGGTTTAAATAGTAACCTTACTTTTTATTTTAATAATAAAAGGTAAAGAAAAATGGTGCGTATTTATATAAAAACACAAGGCAATTATTTTGTAAATGTAAAGAATAACATGAAACTTGTTCAGTTTAAGTTTCATGAAAAATGAACGGTATATTGTGATAAAAATATGACCATACCTTTTAATACTGTGTATAATAATAAATTTAGTTATTTTAGAGAAAGACGGACTTTTCGAAGGAATTAAAAATATATTAATCGGAAAATAATAAAAACACAGGATTTACTGAAGCAATTGTAACAACTTTCACTATTATTTAAAAACATACAAGGTCAGGGTTCTCAGCATCAGGGAAAACCTGAAAAACCTGGAAATGTCAGGGAATTTGAACTTTGTCAGGGAAACGTCAGGGAAAGTGCCAATAATTGTCAAAAATCAGGGAATTTTTATTGTCGTCAGGGAAAATTTCTGAATGCTACTCATGCCGTGTCTAAATTCTTTATTTAATGAACGCACCCAGTTGCCTATTTCTGTTTGTTTTAATCACACGTATTCGCAGATTGATATAAAGAAACGGATATGTCTGGAGTGTATAGCTGTTTTTTTGTACATATTCATCGCCTGTTTCAAAACGTATTCAATGGTGACGTTACTTATGTAATACACCAAGAAAATGTATAGTTTCAAAACGTAACGTCATCAAATATTTGTTTCTCTTTAACATCACACTCGCACTTTTTGATTAATGTTTATACAATTTATTTATAACAAAGCTACATTATATTTGGATTAAAATAGAACGGTTATTAGTGGTAGAAATTATTAACAATATATTTCTTGTTCATGTTTTTGTATATATATTTTGAAAATATGAGATCTGCAACAAAAACCATGGAATTGATTATGGCAACTTCAAATCAAAAACAAATAATTATCTACATGTTCGTGTGAGTGATAGGTTTAATGAAATTTGGAGAGAAAAATAATTGGATTATGCTTATGTAATGTAATTTAAGATGTCTAAGAATACGTTAAAATTTGTAGAGGTACATACAATAATCCACAACCAATTCGTTTTTAAATAAACAAAATAAGAAATATAAAAGTATCAGCCATTTTAAACATAAAATCTGAAAATTTAAATCACACCGATTTTGAAATCTCTATCTAGCAACTGCTGCAAAGCATCTAAAGAGTTCAAGCCGGGCTCAGTGGACATTTTAATCACAGTTTAAAAAGCGACTTGTGTGAAAATATATGATATTTTGTACGCTTTTTGTCAGGGAATTTTAAAAAAGTATGTCAGGAAAAACCTGGAAATGTCAGGGAATTTGGTTCTGAAAAATTGCTGAGAACCCTGAAGGTGTCCGGAATATAAGTGCCTATATTTTGCTGTATGACAAATTCCAAACAGAACATATTTGTCTTAATTAACATGTCATGCAGCTGGTCATTGTTACTATAATTGTTGAATTTTTGTTTATGTGTACTCACAAATATCAAGCAAGCATTAGGTACGACAGAACAATGAAACGGACTAGCCACAACACCACTACCAATAATCAGAGCCGTGCGGTGGATTTTGCCACTCTGATGCAAAGTTTTGAAATGGTTCTTAAAAGTAACCAACAAAAAAAAGGTCCATACGCCAAAAAAAGCCTCCAGACCATTTATATGCTTTTGGCAGCCTTCTTTTGCAGCCTCCTCATCGCATCATAATACAGCACGGCACTGCTAATAATACTTTGAGGTTAACACCAGCAGGTAATAAGTTGCAGTGTTGTCGTACGGTACAGTTTTAAGGATTTTCTGGGAAATTTTAATTGTTTGCTTCATTAATACTGATAACAAAGAACAAATTACGTTACAGAAGCTTTTTTTCATTTTATTGCAGTTGTAGGTATTTTTATTTTCTGAAATGTATTTACAGAAAAACTATTTGTTTCAGATTTTTTTTCATAAGAGTTTTTTTGTTGCTTTTCCACAAGCTCCATTAGTATCAGCACTTATATCATTCCTGAGAGCCTGTATATTATTATTCAGAAAATATACCTACAGTAAAATTTGCTATTTCGATTTCAATAATGCCACTGCATATTTTAAATATTTATTTGAAATTTACGTTCCACAACGTTTTTTTATTCAAAAAATATATGTATTAACTGTAGAAGAGTATGGTCGTTTTTATTGTAAAATATTTTATAGTGTTATATTCTTTACATGACTTGTTTTTTTGAATATTACACACAATTTTATTATACCCGTCTGTCTGTCATACAGTAAAATTTCTCGATCGTGTCCTTTTATTCCAGTATTAACGTATTGGAAAGTTAGCAGACCAGTCGGTCTGAAAAAGGAGCCCAGACAAATAACATAAGTAATGTGTCGGTTCGAGATTTTTAGTGCCTACACATTTTCGAGAGAGATTGCATCACGTATACTCGCTAAAAACGTCGCCCACATATCTGGACAATAAATAAGCTTAATTTGCATGGAAAAAATACGACGCTTTGTACTCGACCAGGAAGTGAATACCTACCGTTCTTTTTTTTTGTTGTTTTCCATCGAGCTGTGAGCGGAACGGCGTGTATCATGGCACTAAACAGAAAACCATTGACATGGTGTTGCATATACCATAGAAAACGTAGAATAATTAAAATGCAAATGTTGGATTGAATACATTTTCTTTATTGATGCATAAAAATACATTTACTTAATATGTAAATTTGCTACTACAATTATATTACGCGTACTTAATGCTATTAAGATTCGAAACAACATTTATAAGGGTTTGTTTACAGTCGCAACATCGAGCGTTTCCAATTTTCTACTGAGTTCTAGCACTACGACACGATTCTTCCTGTCGCATATCGAAGATCGTCGCTATTTATTCTACATTTCATATCGAATCAAAGTGTAGTTAAGTTGCTAGCCTAAGTTTCTTTGCCTATCTGAAATATTTTCCAGTATTTAGGTAAATGTGATATATATTGAAAGAAAAACATACGAAATCCGTTCAAAACAATTCAGATCCAAGTTATTTTCTTAAATAAAGTACTTACATTATAACTGTGTGAGATGACTAACTTTATCACTCTGTATAAACTTTAACTTGGCTTTTTGATTTAATTTAAGTAATTTTATAGTTATTTAGGAGACTTGAGTAAGTATATCTGCAAACATTGCACTATAAACTGTCTTAAAAAGTTTTTTTTTTGAAACAGTACTACCTGAGATCACGTACATCACTTACAGGTGTTTTTTTAATTTTGAGGAAACAACACTTAACATTAAAATGTTATTAAAAAATCTTTTTTCAACACATTTTAACATAATCCCTCGGTTTTCAAACATATGTATATTTACCAAATTCTCTAGGTAGATATTTTGGAGAACAAATTACTTGGGTATCTGTGTTATAATATTTTGACTTACTTGACGTTTAATATTTTCCTCATGAATACGCAGATATACATACATGCAATGAAACTTCTGAATTTGATATTCCGTTCAGATTAAATATTACATTCCAATTTGTTACATACTATATATACATATAGATATCAATAAAATGATGTATTAATTATTCATTAATCATTTTCTGACATCTGTTGAACGAAAAGAGTTATCAAAACAACAGGTGCAATAAGTACACGTCGTATATTTGTTACAGGGGTAAATACTGAACTAAATATTAATATTCTGTTTTTTCTTCGGAATGGTTGTACCGACATGGGCAGCTAATTTAGTATTTTTGATATATTTTCCACAACAATATGTAATTTAAATGTATCGACCTCAAAATTTTATTCTGAAAATTATATCCCGATGTATGTACAATCTAATACAACAATAATGGTACCCCATCAAAACAATTTTCAACTTGTAGAAGTTGCTAATAAAAAATTCATTAAATGTCTGTTGGTGAAAGGCACTAAGAAAGAGTACCATTATTATTGCAATCGATTGTATCTTAAATCACTTAGAAGATACAGTGACTTCTTATATTTTTGGTTCGTTATTGTAGGGTTAAATGCATAACTTTATTATAAAAATTTAGTCAAAACGAGTCCAAAAACAGCTCTGGAAAACACGAGAAATGCATTAAAAATATCTCTCTATAGGCAATCGTCTAACCCTCTTTTAATATGATAATAAACTATTTTGCATTTATTCTCAGATATATACCATTTCATCCAACTACCTAGTTATTTTAAAATTATATTACAGGTAGATAGTTTATTGTAATATTTCGTGGTTTCTGAAAAGTTATTTGTTATTACGTTAACGTTTAATATTATTACGCTTTTGTTCGAAGTTATCTAGATATCTAATCGTTATTTGCCAGCCTTTTTGGATTAGTAATTCCTCGTAGCCCTGACACATTGCACATAAAAGCGTGCAAAGAAAGAAAACGGGGTAAATGACAGCATAAATGCGTTATTGTGCACTTGCGATAAATAATTAAATTTATCTCATCAATATTCCACACCATAGGCTTTTGTCTAGTTCTGTATTATTGCAAAACAACGCTACTGCATCCGACCGCAGCCTGCTACATAAAAATAACACGGTCGATATTTTCAGGCCGGGTAGTATGGATGAGTCAGCAGCCATTATATTAGTCGCAGAGTGCCTTGCAAAAACAAGTGCCACCAAGATCTGCGTTGGCCGACCATTCACCTAAGTCACGTAGCCTAGGAACAATCCCATTTCTATATTTTTATATTTGTGCCGTGGTTTCAGTAGTATTGCTTTTGTGATTTGAATGTTTTTGTAACCTTTAGTTCGAGTACACATCGACAGCTTAATACTTCGTTAAACTAGAAGGTTGTGGCGTGGCTCAAATTGCATAGTTCGGGCTAGGTACCTACCATATCGGTGCATTTTCCACTAAAAATTAGGTACCTACTAAGTGAGTACCCTTTACCTGTAGCGTTGTTCGCTTTCAGAACCCTAGTTAAATTCTTCGATACGCTTTATCGGCTACATGACTTTTTCCTCTCGAACTGAATAATGGGATACCTACCTACCCATTGTTTTTGTATAAAGTTTTTGCATCAGGTGAATCGAATTGTTGAAAAAATGCAATGTTTATAGGTAGGAACCTACTTACCAACCAAATAGGTACTTACGTGGACGTCCAAGGTCTACTTATCCTACCTAAATATAATAAAATAATGACTGTCAAAAAAGAAATGACGGAAACTTGTTATCACAAACACAAATTTTATGATGCCTATCTACCTAGGTATAGGTATTTGTTCTGATCTCCAATTCAACAAAAATACTTAACACTTACGTAGGGGGGGTACCTGTCTAGTGTCATATAATTTTAGTTGGGTACCTTCACCTACTGTGTCTGTATAGGTACCTTGCCTCTGTAGATATTTAAGCATCTGTGAAATGTTGTTTTTCAACAATTTCGATACACTGAAAATTAAGTTCAACACTGACGGCAAATTTCGTATCAATCCTGCGTACCAATATTATCAAACCTACTTTCTCTCCAACTGGACTCTTTATTACTAAATCTTGTAACTGGGTGTACCGCTTTAGACTGGCGTACAGCAACACGGCTAAGTTGACGACGTGCCAAGAGGCAGACACGGTGAAAACTTGTCTGAGCAGGCGTGCGGCGTTGCCTAACGTCCCATTGACGTCACACTACTCTTGTTGATTTATAATGAGAAATAACCAAACCTGCTCGAAGAGATGCGTGCGGTAGAAAAAACAAACTGAACGAAGTTTCTCTTCGCGTAGTTTTACAAGGAAGTGGATTTGTTCGTTTTATAATGTCACATAGAATATTTATTGTTATTGTAGGCACCTATACCATGTATGTGTAGGTCTGCATATGTATGAATTTGCTAAAATATTGAATTTATATCTATAAGAATTCCTGGGTAGGTACCCCCCAGTTGTTAAATTTCATAAAGTAACGACTCATTTCATTGTTTATACTTATTCAGTTTGATACAACAGTAGTTTCTTGTAGGGTTTATCTTGTGATTATTATAAAATAATCAACGACTTTCAAACTACTTTAAATAGAAAAACGGTCCAATGGCAATAGTATTTATTTTTCACTCTAAACCAAGCTTCAATGCTCAGACAAAGTTTACCGTGTATTAGCAGAGTAGTCTACAAATACGGTAAGATTTTATACCCTTGATAAATAATGCTATATATTAATAGTTAAAACTATTTATGGTTAAAAAATACCTATAACGTGATTGTACTGTGGTAAATATGGCGATAATCAAAACAAAGATAATTTTAAGTTTACCTTTCTCCTCTACAAAAAATTTAATACATTTTTTGACTCCAGCAAAATAGACTTAAAGGATGAACTTAACAAAGGTTTGTGTTTATTTTTCTTACTTTGGCTTTTAAATCGGTAACTAACAGGGTTTAAAAATTCCTAACTTTAAAATTATCGATATTTCTATCGACTATTTTGGCCACAAATACGGCCACCTCAAGTTTTTTTTAGCATATTTTAATTGATTACATATACTGTAGCAATTCGTAAAAAAAGCTGTAATTAGATATCCAATTTTGTGATAAATTGGTAATTTTACGGACTTCGGTACTTGATACCTACATTTATTTCATGTCATGAGTATCGATTGTGTTGTAAAAATAAGTACCTAGGTATTTGTCTGAAATTCTAAAAACAGATTATATCTTCGTATTTTTAATCGTACCTACTTGACAAATAATCCCAAATAGGTTGTTGACTGTATACCTACGTACATATTGCAAAAACTGTAAAAGTTAACACGTTGAATCGCTGTCGGAGAACGCACCCATCTCTACCTATCTCGGCCTTAAGCAGTTATAAAAGATAAAAACAGTGGACCAGTACAAGTAGCTGACGGTAAAATTGTGAACAGCAGGATTTTATTATGTAGGATAACATGATTTTAATGTGGATAAGAATTAATTATTTATTTCGAAGGATTCGTATAGCGAGTGACTTTCATTTTATAAATCAAAATAAAACGTTCAACATGAAAATAAAGTAAGTAGGTAGGTACATACTTCCTTATTAGAGAAAAATAGGTACCTACCTACCTATATTTTTCGAAATTTTAGAAATACAGCAATACCTACTCTTGTTGGTAAAATATTTTCTCTTCTACAACTATTTTTCTTTCTTTTTGATGTCTGCTGATTTGATTTTTTTGTGTAGTTGAAATTAATGATTTGAAGTTGAAAACGTGACATAAACCACAAATTATGCCGTTGTTATTGTTTTATTTATTTTAAGTATTAAAAAAAAACAGTATTAGATACCATAGTTTTTTTAGCATTGGTATACAGGGATTGAGTTGAAACGAAACAGGTCTTAAATATACATGATATTATAATAGAAGTGTAATAATAGACAATTGAATAAACTGGTCTTTAAGCAATTGCGCATATTTGGTTTATTTTCGTTCGAAAACTGCCATTAAAGTATCCTTGACTCTAGTTCGATAAATATTTATCGAACCAATTGGCTTGTTTCAATTCATGTTGAATAATAAGTTTATTGATAAAATGGAGTGGACGCGTGTTCTGTGCGATTTTTTTTGCACTATTAATATTAACGCGCATGATGGTGAAGTGGAAACGAAAGGTCAATCATCAACATCGATTAACACGGTGTTTAATGAAGCGTGCTAATATTGGGTGTATATTTACGGACAAAATAATTAAACGGAACACTCGTTAACATATTTTTGCATAAGAACACGTTCTGTAGTTACTTACGTGTCCGAGGTTCGCCCAAAATTAATCATAAACTTGCCATTCGAAAATATATTAATATATAAAGAGTGACAAGTATTTTCTGCTATGACCTCTGTTTTTATTGTTAGTAGGCGTTGCGTTCTTGGTTTTAAATGGCACGATCATAAATTGACGTGTTAGATATCCAATAAATCCATATTAATGACAAACAACAAATTACACGCATTAGCGCATAATAAATATATTTATTCCAGACTTTGTTTTTGCTAAATGTACGTTTTATAATATATCTACTATTGCTTTACGAAAAGATCTGGCAAACTCTCATGTCATGTAACACAATATATCGCTTAATGTGTTCGACCTTTGTATTCAGACGTGACACAAAAAGATGATAAGATTATCTGGTGTCACACTCGAAATTTTGTTTATTTCGAGGCTAAGTAGGTACAAACATTGTAAACATTTTCCAAATGCGCCACGTTGTAAATTTGATAGTTTTATTTATCTGACTCGTATAGGTTCATGCTTTTGCAATAATAATGACACTCCAAAAACAGTTTTTGAACCTCTGGAAGTTCTAAGTAGAATTAAACCTATATTGGTGAGTGAACCACTATGAACTAATGTTAAAAGTTTAAAGTAGATTTAATCAGAAATGACCAAATTCATTTTAACGAGTGCCATTATTATTGCACACGATGTACCTATGATCATGTAAAGCCAAATGTTGAAAATTGTCAAATATATTTTAAGATTTGTATAAATATAAACTGCCTACATTATATGGCGTTGTTTCTGTTGTAGTTTAACGGTATCATCCTGTTGAAATTCCTATATGTAAAATACAATTTTTAAATTTGTAATTATAAATAGGATAAAAAATAGGTTGTAGTTACTGCTACGTAGTCTTTTGTGAATTTCTTAGTCATTGTGTCGAAAAATCGTGGTAGATTTTCTTCACCGAAGCGGGTCGAATTAAGCAAGACCGGCGTTGTAATTTAAGAATAAAAATTATAAAATATAATTCGCGAATTTCTCCATGCCCTAGTTTTCAACGGTTACGACGACGTTACGTTAATATCACCTTTTATATGCAATAACCGTTAATACCGCTTAGTTTCAAAGAGGTTTCGTTAAAATTTCCGAGGACGTGCAGCGTTATTCCAATATCGTAAAAGGCCCGAGCTAGAATGAGACTATAAAACGAAATAAAAACGGATCCTGAATAAGAGAAAAAGAAACAAACAACTTTTCAGTCAGACTGTCCTATAATACGGTACAATGGTTCGATCGCGAAGCCGGCCCCGAATCGTGTTTTTTAAACCCAGGACTTGTCTGGTCCGCTGGAGCTACACAACGATAGCAGTGGAAAGCTGGTAATGCTCCAAACTGGCAACATTGCCGATGCTTGCACAATAATGGCGGGTGGGAAAAGGGAGGGGAGTGGAGGGGGAAATGGGCTTCGGGATAGTGATGGGAAGACCCGGCTCTTTTTCGAGAACCGGGTCGTATCAGGTCAATCACTGAAATGACCCGTTCACGATGATTCGTTCAAATGAACGATTTGAAAACCACATGCTCGTTGTTTTAATATCGGTCATATTGGAATCATTTTTTATATTTTATTATTGTTTATGATTTAAACTTTATATGTTATATTCCGCAAATAAATGCACATTGCCCCTATACCTAAGTTGTAAAACATATTTATTTGTATTTATTTTGCCAATAATTTTGGAAAGTTTTTCAGTTTATTTAGTTACATACAGACAATATAATGGAAATTGTTTTTAATAAATCAGCCTCCTATAAAAAATGTCAGTAAATAAAAATGTACTATAGCAAAATGGAGAACGACACTAGTGGTAAAAGTCGATCCGTCCGGATTCCTATCTCGAATCATCTCATCGATCGTGAGCATCCTGTATCGTGAACTGAACTGTGAACGCGAGATCACGATCACAATCACACCACAGAAATAATCGGAGACCGGAACTGCGGACGGATCATATGAACGATAGGGTCGCAGACCAAGATTGAATCGATCACGGGTCTTTGGAATGATTCGGTCATTATGAACGAATCGTTCGTGAACGACACATCACTACTTCGGGAAACGATACGGATTCTCCGCTTTCGACGGACCTAGCAAAAATCAATTCAGCCGAAAAGGTCTTAATGGCGTAGTTTTATTCGTTAAAATTAGATACTTGTAATTTGATAAGTGGTTAGTAGGTATGGTGGATTTTTCAGTAGAATTTGCCAACTTACTCGAACGTTCATATCCATTTTTAAATGTAAAATAATCCATCTTGTGTCATTTTTTACGTAGGTACACTCACAATTTGTTTCTATAAAACACATAATGGTATTCCGGTGTGAAATTATATACGCAGTATTGCCTATTAGCAAAGAAACCACACAATATGATGGGATTCGGCAGTTGCAGTTGCTTATGTGGCGAGTGGCCACACCCTAGTCAGCAAACCAAACGGAAATAATCCCATTCAGCAATCGTTTAGTTTTTATTTTTATACTTAAACATTTTTTAGAGTTTATCGAGTATTTTAAGCATGCTGGCGACACAAAATAACACTTCACTTATGCTGAAAAAGAAATGTTAGCAGGAGAGACGCTGGGCGTTATCCAAATGCGAAAGATCGAGCTAAAATAGGCCGGGGATCGGGGATCAGCGTCAATTTATACCGAGCGCTCTGCGCATGGCCAGTTGCCATCCCCACCCTAGACGTTCCACAGCTAACTCAGCATTCCGGATTCCGACCAGTGTCCGGGCAGACACAAGTTTATTTCTGATAGATTCTTTTCTACGTCACTGTTTTCCGTCTCTCTTTAATGAATTTTGTTGATTTGGTAGTTCGTACGTTCCACACGAATCACAAATATAGCAATATCGATCCAACTTGAAGCGTTCCAAGGAACTGTATTGAAATTATGTTTCTGTACATTTATCTCTTCCACATAGAAAACTCATTCGATGAATATTTAAAACATTGCATCTTGTTTGCTTTAGTGTCGCATTTTCAATTTTATAATACTTACATATCTACTCTGCAATATTGTGCAATAGGTACCTGAATTTATTTTTTGCTATCAATATGTAACTTAAATTTAACTTGTCGCCGTAGGTATTTCTCTCTGCAAAATGATGAAATTTGTAGTGTACAGAAACCTCGAAAAATGAAACAGGTAAAACAAAAATAATAACTTTTAAAACTTTTTTTAAAAAGCGATTCTAAATAGACACATGCCTGTTATTTTGCTATTCTAACCCTACATTTTAAGGTATTTTAAGCTAATAATAAAGAGTGTATGGATATATATTGTGGGTGTAATTCAACGCTGGTCGGGGCTAGTTCGCATACTAGTTAATTTCACACTATATTGTTAATACTTACCTAAAAATATATTTTTACATACTTGTAAACATTTTTATATGTAGAACTATGTAAGTATGTTATAACAATATTTTTTACAGTTGAATTGAAGAAAGTACATTGTTTGGAAAGGTTTATGTACCTAAAAATTTGTTGGTTGGACCGCTTTCTGTCGTTATAATATTCGTTTTACTTCGGTACTTTTGAATATTCGCAAGTGGCATGGGATAACATTTCTGTTATTTGCTAAGTTTATTATTCGGTTCTTACATGTCTAAAATTATTTGTATTTGTAGAAAACACTATTTTAAGAATGCGACCCCCGTAAATCTGTACTTATTGGAATATCTAAATAAACAGGATAATCAACTTGCATGGGCGTCGTTACCTCAAAATCCAAAGGGGGCAATATAGGTAATGTCAGTACAAAGTAAAATCGAAACAAACTTTTTTTGAGAAATACTGGTCAATTTTATTTGAAAAAAATACACATTCTTTGCAGGGAAGTCAATTTTCAACCATCATTGTGTGATGACTAATGACGCTTTAACATTTATTTTTTTCATTATTTTCAGATTCATTCATTGTCAAACTTACAGTACAAAAATATCAGTTTCTACAAAAATTTCTGTACACAAAACACAGTTTATTAATTTTAAAGTTGTTGCTTTATTTTAAGTACTGATTTCTAACTCTTTAATTTTTATTTACTCGAAAACTTATGTCACAATGGTAACATTTTGATACTATCGGCTCAACAATGAAAACAAGAAAAAATAGGGGATTGTCATTAAAAAAGGCGATGTTGCCATCACTCAAAAATTACAAACTTCCATGCAAAAATGTATTTTTTTTTTAAATAAAATTTGCATGTTTTCTTAAAATTTTCTTAGGCTCAGACTGTATCAACTACTCCATTAAAACCATAGATATGGCTCTGCTGATACTTGTGACAGAAGTGCTAATCCCATGTATTTGTGCCTTTTCCTCATTAAAATCGCAGTAACTGAGAACCTGTATGAAATCCTTGTCTTCGTGTTCTGAGTATCATATTAGTTAGTGCTCACCCTAAATTGACAATCCTAATGATCTACTTAGCATGCTGATTTTCCATTTGTGCCAGCCTATAACCAGGCCCATACCATTTTATCATTGATATAATGATGAATAGACTTTTTCATAATTTCTGATACTATTTGGTTCAAAAAGTTAACTATGTACTTTATTATTACAATACGCCATAATATAGAAAAGCAAATTGATTTTATATATACAATATTTCATATTTAGTTTCATACAGTTAGTTTTAAAAAGGTAACAGCAGGCAACACTAATTGGCGTAGGCACTAACACAATACTACCCAGTGGCGGTGTAAAAATTAGTATTCTGAGGAACACGCACCTCTAAATACTAGCATCTACTATCTGTGTACCTATTCCATTTGCTGACTACGGTGTCCTTACTTGGTGTCGATTGTTGCAGGTATGGCCGCGTGCAGAGTGTCAAATTGTTGCCGAGGTGCACCGAGGAGAAGACCGGCGAGATCACGATGGCGTGCACGGTGGCGTTCATGGACATCAAAAGTGCGTCCAAAGCTCATAATGCCGAGCTGAAGATCGACGATAGGACTCTGAATACGGAGTACTACGAACCTGCTGCCATTCCGTCCGCTGCTTCACCGCAGACCACGTCCTCCCCGTATTCCAACTTTCCAAACGGCCATGGGTAAGTCACCAAATGCTACTGTAACGAATTTATTGCCACCAATTTTACCGTTATCAGCTTACGACTAAGAGGTAAGTGTAAGTGTCGGAAAAACATGAATACATAGATCAAATCAGATGGATTTCCTTCTCCCTCCTATTCTTCCTACTCCTCCCCTCTCTCCTATTCTTCCTACTCCTCCCATCTCCTTCCAAAAATTTAATAGATATGTGCAGAGGAGATCAGAAATTTCTTGACACAATCTGTGTATTTACTTGATAACTTCATGACTAATGGCAGATACGATTTTATTCGAGTAAATTTAGTTGTTGATGATTGAGATTTAATTAAATCCAGTTTAAACTTATTCTGATAAACCAACCCTAAATCGTCGTTATGTTAGTTGATCGTTTATGATGAAGAGACTGACTCTAAACATCTGTTTGTGACACCATTATGTTTTGAGGTCTTTTATTAATGATTTTACTGAAAATGTGCTCCGCACCAAATACTGCTATACCGAAATTCTTGCGACTATTTTTACCATTATCAGCTTACAACCAAGAGGTAACTGTCACAAAAATCATGAATACAAAGACCAAATCAGATGGATTTTGAGCTATTTCTTCTTTCATCTGCTCTTTTCTCTACCCTTCTCTCTGTCTCTCTTCTTCACCCCTTCCCTCGTGTTATTTCTACTCCTCCCTCGTTCCAAAAGTTTAATAGATATATGCATAGGAGATTGGAGGTTTCTTGACATGATCTGTATTCACTTGATAACTTCATGACTAATGGCAGATACGATCTTATTCGAGCCAACTTAGTTGTTAATGTATGAGATTTAATTAAATTTAGTTTAAACTTATTTTGATAAACCGACCTTAATTCGTCGTTATGTCAGTTAGAGACTGATTTTAAATCCCTGATTGTGTCTCCATTGACACTGTTAAGGAAATGTTAGAGAAATACAAATTTAGATTTAAGACTTAAATATAGAGTCACTCAAAAGTAACACATGAAAATTGCTAGAACTATGCGTCGCATGTAAAATTCACTAGTTATAGGCCACACAAATCACAATAAAATTTTCTCCAACAAAAATTGCTTTTGCAAAGTGCAGTAAAACGCATAAAATAATATTAAGTAATACACCACATAACATTCCATTTGCAAATATTGTGATTAAACAAAGATGCTCGTTACTTTATACCAGTTGGATAACTGATTTGTAAAATATTCCTAAAAAATTCATTATAGAATTCTGGAAATGCATAATAGCTAATATTGACATTCGACTGAGTCATCTAGTAGATAAAAAAAAATCTGTGCACAAAAGAACAGTGGCGTTTCGTTCAAGTAACTGTAAAATTGCCCGATCTCTTCATCCACACATCATTGTTTTTCATGGTACACAATTTCGATTATAGATTTCAGTTAGCTAACGGTTATATAATTGAAACGGGCCTTCTAGGTTAATCATCGTGACCAGGCCGATTCGGAGCAACACTATTTAAATTACGAAATTAGTTTCGACGTTGTTCTGTAACATTTTGTCAACCGTACACGTCGGGGTCTGCTACAATTTCACACACTGTTAGCGCAAATAACTTGGATTAATTTCAACGCTGCCGACAAATTCAAGAAGTGGATTTACAGTATTGGAATAATTTCACGGTTTTTTTAATAGTCTTCAAGGTGTAGACCGTAGAGGAAGTGGAAGTATATCCACCACGGAGTAATGTCGACACCACTTACATTTAAAGTATGAGCAGTTTTCTTAAGGGCGTTCTATAGTCGCCATATTGAAATTAGTAAATTACTAATTTTGAATTCCATACTTGTCGTAATGAGCTTATTTTTGCCAAGTAGCTTTAGAATGAAAGTTCATACAGTGCAAAGTTATTATCTTTTATGTAAAACAATTACGTTTTTAAAAAATGAAATTTCTTTATATTTTATTTACCACGACGAGAGGTGCAGCCACCATGCTGGATGTCTTGCAATTACAAACGTTAAATAAAAGCTCATGTAACGTAATTTGTTTTTTGTATCAGTATTAATGAAGTAAACAATTGAAGTTTTTATTTATTTATTTATTTAACAAATACACTAGCCTGCATTACACAACCAATTACAGGGTAGAAAAAATACAATTTGCCAAAAACATAACATATACAGTACACATACAGCACACAAAATACATACATTATCAGATACACTGAAAAAACCAGTAAAAATTAAACTAACACTTAAATGTACCAACATAAATATGTTGCAGTAAATTAATAAAAGTATCAGAGAAGTTTCAGAGACTCCTTAAAACTGTAACGTGCTGTAACGTTCAGTAACATTGCAATTTGTCACCTGTGGCTTTTAACCTAAAAGTAATATTAGTCATAGTAGTATTGTGGCTAGTGCGTTTCGTTTTTCTGTAGAGCTTCTTTGATACTTGTGAGTGTACATAAATAATCTATAGTAACTATGATCAGCTGCATGACTTGTTAATTTAAGGCGAATCTGGGCAAAACTCTAGCTACCAGACGTTTGTATGGTAAACGCTTCTCACAAGTAACAAGTAATTTTTGAACACTTGTAACTATTTCACATTTTGTTGTGTTGTGAAGCTCTAAAAATATTCATTGTAAGCACCTATGTTTAGGTGTATCTATTTGTAATTATGTACTAATACCTGACAATCCTGACATGGTATGTGAGCAACGTTGTCACATATTCAAGATATATTTGCTGTAATAATTCTGTTGGGCAGAGAGAAGATTTGTTAAGTCAATTAAGTTTTATTTGGTACAATTTATCATACAGCAAAATAAAGGCACTCATATTCCGGACATGCTGTATAAAATGGAACCTCTGTCCTCAAATAAAAATCAAATGTGTCGTTTTGGCTTCAAAGCCTTATAAGTGCAAACAAAAATAGAACCTCTGTCCTCAAATAAAAATCAAATGTGCCGTTTTGGCTTGAAAGCCTTATAAGTGCAAAACAATTATTTAATAATTAATGCTAATAATTTGTTGTCAATACCGGTCATGCATCCTTAAAATACTCTACGACCCAATGCTAATTAATCCCACAATACTGTTCTTTTCTGGTGAGAGGATCTCAAATTTTTACTTCATAAAATTTCCACACCCATTGCGGGACATTCAAACTAACTCAAAGAATCGCCGGTAAATCGTTCATCGATATTGCGTTAGCAGGTAGGAAAGAAACTAGGCGGAAAGTAAAGAGTGGACCAACTTATTTAATATATTATTGGGCGGTAGGTGTATACACATGAATACGAAAGCTATATCTATTATATTTTGTATTTCTGTTTATGTCAACAACGAAGATGAAGCTAACAAAATAAAATCTAGCAAACAAACAACTTCACAGTCTGGCAACGCTGAATGTTTTTTTTTTCTGTCGGACTGTCTCAGCACAAGAGTTTATTTCTTTCTAAGGAGAAATGAAGGTCCTGTGAAGTAATGTATGTCATTAGGCCAATGAATTTTTAAATGGTTATTAGCAGTTATGTCAATAAAGTAACCGTTCAAATACAATTAAAAAACATTTAAGTAACTTCGGTTCAGATGCCGGAATCTTGATAAATACAAGTTAACAGCTAACATTAGGTGTTACTATGTTGATTTGAGTGTGGTGGGTTTGGAAATATTCCTTCGATTAATGGATGGATTTGCGTAAACAAGTGAATTTTGATTTAGGTGGTTCCATCGTCTAGAATTTGATTATCATTTTCTTAAAAATAACATTCCTGACATTTATTTAAGATAGCTCACTTGGTGTACCTAATCCTTAATTTACACATATTTCTTATTCTCAGCATGATTCATTAATAATGTAGTACACAGTAGGAGGCGAAGTATTAACATTTAGCTAATCACGCCTTATTGAAATGACGGTAGTTAAAGTGATACATAATGTAACAATATCACATTATTTTTTTTATTTAACGGATTTTTATAGTTTTATTTTATAATAATTAATTAATTAAACTTGTATTTTCTTCATAAAAAGAAAATAATGATATGACCCAGCTCCTATTTTAAAATATAATATCTAAGAGGTCTTTAATACATATCTCCTGGAGGAAAACTAACTAGAAACAGTTTCTTAAAATAAAACCATATGATCTTTGCTGCTTGATTTGGATACGTTAAGGTCAATTCGTTTCTAAAACAGCACAAAGTCTGTAAATTACTTAAATAATTGAAACAAATACTTTCATATCTCCAAATGGCAGATTATTACAGTCAACTGCTTGGCAGATATCATTGATAAACAGAAGAAATCGTAAAGGGCCAAAGTTGAGCCCTGAGGAACTCCAGAATAATTAAATGATATAAAT
This sequence comes from Monochamus saltuarius, assembly GCA_025584915.1. NCBI lineage: Eukaryota > Metazoa > Arthropoda > Insecta > Coleoptera > Cerambycidae > Monochamus > Monochamus saltuarius. The sequence continues at coordinate 41,022,816 of CM046727.1, forward strand.
CCATTATATGAGACAGTGAACTCTTATCATTTAAATATAATTCGACAAGTTTGTTAAACATTCACAAAATGATTTAAAAATGTCAACAGGTGCATAATAAGGTGGACTATACTATAACTGATATAGTACAGTTTTGAAGAAAAATAAATGAAGATAATCAATTATTGGGTAATTATTACCTAGGAAAGATATATCCACAATTCCAATACAACAATTTTGTTTTTTACTGTTAATAATGACACACCTTTCTTTCCAAATTTATTGCCAAGTTTAAGATTACGGAGTTTATGATAAACAAATATACAAAGCTGTAAATAATTCAGACGCATCACATCGAATTCTTCAGATTCCGTTGATGAAAATATATCCATTTTAGTATTACGTCATGATGAATACAGGGTATCCCTGAAATTCGTGTACAGGGAACCTTCTTAATAATATGGCGATTTATACTAATTTACCTATATGCAAAAATGGTAGCCTTGATGCAATTAATGTTAATAAACAACTTGCACAAAATGTCTGTTAAAAAAATAGTCATATAGTCATATCTTTTTTGTCTATTATCTGATCTTATAAGTAACGGTGCATTTTCTAGTTCAACGGATAAAATACATTTCTGCGCTTAAAGTGGTTGGTAATTTTACTGGGATTCGATTGGCTCAATATCCACTTTAAACGAAGAAATGTATCTGAATTTCTTACAATTTTATCGGCTGAAGAAAATACTAGAAAATGTACTCCTATTTATAAGAAGAAAAATCTGGTTCATGCACGATGAGGCTTCTCTTCATTTTACAATAAATATTAGGGCCCTGTAACTTCTAAAGAGGCACTTTTGGACTAAGCTAAGTTCTATTTAATCGCAAGAAGCTATGTTAAAGCTGGGTCGTATTACTTTCCGGACACCCTGTATACAAAATGAGACACGAATATGTCTGCATCTCCAATATCCACGGTCCTCGTTCTTGCTACGGGCGTGCACAGGTTTTATGAAATATTCAGTAACTCGGTTTACGGCCAGATAAAATACAACGCATGGCAGATCCGTTACGTCATCCTTTATAATGGATGTTACAGCGCTGGAACAGGTGTCTGTATTACATAATAAGTAAATAAGGCATATAGGAGGATCGTTTCACAATTTTCCACGGGTAAATGAGGCATTGTTTTTACAATTATTTATAATGAGCAGATACGCAACTCGAATCAGCACGGTGGTATCTACCGGTGCTCCTTGGCTTTTGCATGTATGTTGCCAATAAATATCAAACCGCGAGATGCTATAAGGGTATTTCTGCTTGTGTACAGGGTGGAAAGATGAAATACTTATACTATTATTATCTTGATATATAGTGATTTTCCGGGTTGTTATACTGTGACCTCGGTAGCTTGTCGCTGCCAGTAACTGAATTAAAGTGCACAACCTGCCCTGGTTGTTCTCGGGCTACGCTCTGTAGGGGCAGACCCGCTATCGGTATCTCTGGGCCCAAATTTGAACGGTGACATATTTAAATTTACTACAGCATCATTTAGTATTACCTGGATGATTTACCATTAAATTGGGTCTTAAAGATAGCGCTCGTCTTCATTTTCTAAGTACGGCTTGATCAAACATTTCCCCATCGTTGGATAGGTCATGGGAGTCAAATGTCCATGGCCTGCTCGTAACTCTGATTTTAACCGCATGGATTTTTGGGGTTACATGAAATCTGTTGTTTATAGAGAAACTGGAAACATCCGAGTAGATATATAGCAGAAAGTTTTAAATATTGCTGTCATTTTTCGATAAGTATCTTTACTTTCAAAAACTATTTTTGATGAATGTACTGAATTGGAAGTGGACTTTTTGAGCAATTATTGTCACAGAGGCATTTAAAATAACGTTGAAATAGATTTTATTGTTCAAACATCAAAATTGAGATGATGTAAATTCATTCATGCAGTATGTATTGAAGTTCGAAGGATGTCTCATATTAACAGATACTGTGGGGAATTTCATGTTTGATATGAAGTAAAAATAGAACCAGCTATATACATAAAAACCAGAGAGTAATTTCTATAAAAATTAATGAACTGAGTAATTTGTGGTCGATCTGTTAACAAGTTCTGATAGGCCATTAAAAGTTTCATACTTGTTTTATTAACTGTATAAAATATTAATTTGAAGTTTAATTTTGGATTTAACATAAAATGGTGACCGAAATATGAGTAAAAATATCTACAACCAATAGTTTTTCTACAAATTCCTAGATTTGAAACATAAAAATATAGTCTGTTAAATTCCAAATTGTAATATGAAATTGCCAACAAAGGTGCAATTAAAACTAAGTAAAAACCTCTCTTTTCTTGTACTATTATTAATTTTTATTTTGGATAATATAGCTTTGTCTATGGAATTGTTTATTAGCATAGCTAGATATTTGATATCAAAGAACACACATATGACTTCATTAATAGGAACTGTAGAAAAATTTATTTGATTTATATTAACTTAATACAGTAAAGAAAAATATGTGTTCAGATTTAACAACTGAAGAAACACTTGGTTTATTTAAATTAATACCTACAATACTCAATCAATGTTTGTGGTTAAGAAACAGCTTCTGTAAATAAGCTACACCAACGCTAGTGCCCTCAAGTGTCAAATATACCTCGTCAGAACAGTCAGGTGCGAGAAAGGCTGATGCATTTGTAAAATAAGGATAAACAATGCATCTTTGAGTTCTGTTCAATAATATCACTTTTGTTTCAACAGTTCTTTGTTTTATTATAAGTAAAATAACAAAGCAATGATTTTTTATCAATAAAATAACAAAACCAAATAATAATATTAATGAAATATCAAAACTAAATAGAAAACAAATTAAACATAAATCTAATGGATCAAAATAATTATTTCCTCATAGTTCACGACACGCATTTCTAATACGATTTATGAATCAACTATATATTATATCAACTGTTAAAATCCTGCCACAAAAATTGCCTCACTCTGTATATGTATAAAGTTAAATGCTTTTTATTATAATATTAACATAATTGCAAGCTTATTACCTGATATTAGTTATACATTTGCTATTATTATTTCTAAAAGTGATCCACTCTGTACCAACATGTCTATAATATCAAAACGCGCGTGGTCGAGCTCCAATCCGAGTATTTATAGGCGTTGCGTAAGGCATTCCTCACAGGTAGGACTTGTATACGCCGCGGTGTACAATTTACAATGCCATTTGCGATGTAATGCCGGATGACCTATAAATAGGTTATTTTTTTAAGCGACAAATCTTTCACAAGCGGTGGTGACACACCTCGATCCTAGACAACGGAATTGGCGTGCTTTTCCTTGTGGTAACGCCCACGAAATTACGGGGGAAATCTCGACTCGGCCCACGGGGAATATTTGAATTTAAATCGTGCGGATGATTAACCGAGGTTCGTAACATACCGACAACGAAACATTGACTTGTACGGTGCAAAACATTGTTTTATAAACATTGCGCAAGTGGATTTCATCAGTTGATATGGGAGATTCCTATGTAATAGTTATAGAGGGTGATTCAGTCAATATGTCATTAATTTTAACCACGTACTCGGTAGGTCTAATGACAACAAAATCGAAAAAAAAATGTACTCGTCAAATCACCCCATAACAATCGGTAACATGATGCTCCTGGTACGCTACAAATTTTCTGATGATGTGTACGAGTATTGAAGGTATATAGAAGTCCAGCAGCGTTGCCAGTCAGGATCACATACATACAACGGCATGTTCGGTACTGAAGGGATTGATTTTGTTTGCAATCTAAAGTGTATGCATTTTGTATATTCTTAGAGATACCTTTAAAAAATGTTGCATTATTAAGGTGTTCATTAAGCCTTTTGTCAAGTTCTGACGTAAAATTCATTCATCATGCCCTCGTAATGCAAGTTCAAAAACTCCGCAACATTTTATACGGTAAATAATTTTGGATAAAATATAAAAACATACCTATTTTTTGTCACCCATTCGTTATGTTCTTGAAAGAATAAGCAAGTTGAGTTCGTATGTTGATATTTCCAAATAATGCTAGACCGCGGTCTTTTACTACTTCACTTTACCCAGTTTGAATTGCATTTTTATGTAGGGCAATAGCAAATTTTATTAATAATTGTAAACTACACTGGCGACACAAACCCACGAACTTCACCAACTTCTACCACGTGAAAATAATTACTGATGGATGAAGAAGGGAGAGAAGTCGGGCCGCGTGCATCTGTTCGACTTATCCCGCCGGTAACATATTGAACATAAATTTGAACTGCCAACTTTTTAGCTGTGTCGAGTGTGCCGATTACAGCTTCAGATGTCGGCGCTGATTACTGCAGTTGGCATTTATTATAAAATCCTCATGATTTCGTATTGATTGGTGTTTATAAAAATAAAAATTTAATTATTCCATGTTTCTGTTATTATTTAGCGGTTCTGCAGCGCTTGTCATTGAGTAGATATTGAAAACGTCATTTTTGACATTGTCCGAGAACAGTAAATTACCCTTACCGTTCTTAATATTTAATATACCTCTATTTCTAAATTAGGTTATCGTAGAAACACTTCACGTAGACAAACAAACTTTATTGTCACTCTTGATTATACAAGAAATATCCTTCGAACAAATTTCGCAACTGTCAACGCTTTACTTTGACATTTGTCAATCGCCTTCGACTGCCCAATACAAACTCCACCGGCGAAAATGATCTGCTTATATAGGTTTTTAGGGTTCTAGAAGTTTTCGGCGGTGTCGAGAATCAAATAGAATGTGGGCCGAGCAGAAAACGTCAAAATAAAGGCATCACAAAAATTATAAATTCTAACATAAACTATTTACTGGATGGGTTAAAAAGAATAGTAAGTTGTGTATTTTCATGCAAAATTTTTCGTGAAAACTCTATTTTATTCATCAGCGAACCAACTACGTAACCTTCTGCAACAGATGACGAACGCCACCCACCGTGTCTTTTAAGGCCCAAAATATCAATATCTTAATTCACCAAAAGAGTAGCTGCAGTTCTTTTAAACCTATTCCCAGTATAAAGATGCGAATGCGCTAAATACAAACATTTTGCGGTCTTTGAAAGCCATCTTTACATTTTGTATTTTTGACCACTATTAGATTGGTGACTTTGCCATTGCGCATTGCTAAGAAAAAAGTAAGTAAAAGTTCGCACAATATTAGTCTTGGTATTGGGAATGTGGAATAAATAATTCACTATCCTGGATCTTGTATTTTCATCTGATATAATTCTTATCTTCTGCAATCGCCTTCTATTCCCATAATTATTCCCATTTTCACATTTAAATAAACTTAATCTGGGAATTTTTTTAAAAACATATTCATATCTTCCATGTTTTTAGGTCGATATTCAACATTCTTTCTTTTGAGAAAACAATTAATGTTGCAAATTTTGAAATAACAATAACTCAATTTGTATATGTGTGTAATGTGTTACTGTCAAGCTATTCCTTGTGAGTGAAAGAGTGAAAGAAATGTTGATCATAATAATTGATTACAACTTAGTATAACAGTTCTTTTTAAGCTCGAATCAAGCATAGTATATTTGCGTTTGTTGCAATTTACATTTATTTACTTGGAACTTTCCTCCGTGAATTTTTTATGTGGAAAATTTTAAAATTATGCATAAATAAGGCTGGTAGACATGCTGATGTTAATTACTGTAATGTTAGGTACCTGTTTTCTTCCTATTTTGCATGTATATGTATACGTATTACAAAAAACTAATGAAATACATCCAAAAGTATCTATAATGCGTAATTTTTTAAAATAAATTGTAGCGGTTTATACGTATTTTAATCAGTTAAACCACTTCAGTGGACAGGATGATATAATAAGGATTAAAAAATGTTTGCGAAGATAATTCAAACAAATTCAGTGACAGATGTCAAGTGATGCTGTCAAGTGTCAGTCAGTGCATATTAATTAAGCAAGTGAAACATGTAGGTGCTTCGAAATAAATATTATTGCGCGATTGTCTGAACCCCAAATTTAAAACAAATGAAATTTTATTGACAAACAGCGATACAACTTCCAAAACTAGAACGCGCCTTTAAATTGTGTATGTTTTAATATACTAAGTTGTCTAAAATATTTGATATCATTATTTGTGAATGTGATACTCTAGATGGTGAAAGCTATTTTTTTGTTCGTTGTAAATTACATTAATTTTAATCCATAAACATATTCAAGTTGATGCCGAAATAATGATAACAGCTTTACTTGTGAACTTAAAGTTAGTGTGTGTCTTGCCTATCAAAATGGCGCATTTCGCAAATCTTACTTTGAAGTTGTTTGCTCTAAGAAACGCAACTTGAAAGTAATTGATACTTTAGCATCCGTAACGGGAACTGCCAATATATAACTTTTAAGTAATATTTACTACAAAGTATCGAGTGAGGCTGTAGCATTACTTTGAAGTATCAGTACATTGTCTGTACAAAGATTCCACTATCTCTTAGCAATATGTTTCCTGCTGTTCATTCCATGGTACGTCCAAATTTAGATTGAACACACCCCTTGAATTTTATCTTCTAGTAGTAGTTCAGACTACTTATCCTTACGTTATTATTTTTATTGTATTACTTTGTGGCTTTGGGTGTTACTTCTCTTTTAATCTTTGGATTTTTAGTGGTGTTTTGATGTTCTTACTTAGCACTTAGTTAACAGTTATAAAAGATGTGATATATATTCAAAAAGACAAAAAATACACTCCACACGTGACATGATCAAATAGACAATGACGATCAGTATGAAGGCTACATGATGAAATTTACTTCGTGGTATATTTAAAGGATGATACACATTTGGTAGTTGCTGTGTTCGATGATTCTTAATACTTCTACGAGTAGCGATAACGCTGTTTATGGTTCCCGTCGCGGCAACTATCATAGCTACTTGAAAGTGACTGCAACTTGAAGTAATATTTTAGCAACATCAGTTAATCGCTCCTACGATCATTTGCCGCTTCCAAGTTCTGTAAAGTAAACTTAAAGGTCGTTCCAGTGGTAACCAAGGCGTCTCTAAAACCAGGAGCTACTTAGATGTCATATAACTGTAACGTAAGCAGGAGTAGTCGAAAATCCGTAGCAGTGACTGTAACTTTGTGGTATGAAGTTATTTATATATACTCGCAACAACTGGTGAGGTACGTAGCATCTAAGGATAACTGATCGTGAGAATTCACAACTCTGAACAAGAATTCAGACGACTTACGTCATACGAACAAATGAATAATTCATTAAAATTTCATCAAAATATTTAAGAAACTGCAACTGATAGTAATAAAACTATATACTACACTAAATGTTTGTATTATATACTGCACTAAATTGCCAGAAATCATTATCTTTAACGCGACCAAATATCGAAAATTACGTTGACAATAAAAACAAATGTGTAACGTCAGCCGTGACGTAAGACGTCTGAATTCTTGACGCGAGTATAACAGTAGTAAATTTGGTGGCGGTTACGTAGCAGTTACTTTTTGAAGGTTCCAGTCTCAGTTAGTATTACTTTGGTGCTAGTTGGATGACAAAACTACTTTATTATTGATGTTCAGATTGACATTTTTATATTAATGATGAAAACAAGGCCAAAATAAGAGATTTAAATATTACAGACTGTTATGATGAAAGTTTTTTTTATAACTGTCTCGGATCTGGACGAAGTGGAGTGCGACAAATATAAATTCCACAATATTTTACCGCAACAGCCCCGTTCCTGATATTCACTGCACTTCATAATAGCCATTGCAGTTATAATTAGCGCAAATCGTTGGTAGGTAGACAGTAAACGTCACTTCCCAGAAAAGTCTGCACAGTCTTATAATCAGAGTAACCTAAAAATTATATTTATCTAAGCGTGTTGGTGTTATCTCGAGCGTGACTAAAATTGCGTATAAGAAAATTCCTGGGGAAAATCTAAGTGTTATACAGTGTGGAAGAAAAGTATGGAATAAATTCATTATTTCTAAAACAACGAAGTTTCATGAAATTTCCTCGGACCCGTCAATTTTGCTTTTTAAAATGATTCTTTTTTCTATACCAACGCATTTCCGACATTTATTTGTTTTCGCGTGATGACGTCATCGGATATTTTTTTAAATAGAACCCCTATATTTTTTTCATCAGATTCTTGTAGAGCTTAACTTTCTGAATTCAAAAATATATAATTTTAACACTTTATTCCTTCAACTTTCCGAGAAAAAAAATAATCGATACAAAAAACGCTGCAGTTGACAGATGTCAATTCTGATTAGTAATCCATTGAAAAGTTACATTTGGGGTTACATTTTTTAGAGGACGCAATTTTATTGTTTAGATGTGAGGGGAGGGTCAAAAAAAGCTTAACTTGAAGTTTGTGGGGTTACAACCCTCCAACTTCGGCCGCCATCTTGGAAAAAGGGGGTTAATTGTTTTTAGCATTTATCAGATAAACTATTGGTCATACATGTCATTTTTTTAAATAAAAAAATAAATAAATTATGGCGTCCAAAAGAAAATTTGTCCAAAAATTTTGATTGTTTTTCTTTAATATAATAATAATATCTGTACCCCTCATTCTAATCACGAGGATTAGCCCAGAAGTCGAAGACTTGTGCGGGAGAGGGGGCGGCATATTATTATTAAGCAGGCCGCATTTGCGCCCAGGAACGACTTACGCTGGTAGGCCCTAACCACCATTCAGTGCAGGAATGAGGGAAACCTGGAAAACCTCATTAATTAGGGGGGTAGTCAAATATCAACCGGTATCAATCTCTCACGTTGACCCAAGCTGACATTATTCCACCCTACCATACCCGCAGAGAGGGTGCCAATCCTCTCCACGAATATAGCTTATATACGGTCTACCGGCAGCTGGGCGCGAACCAACTCCGATCTAGTCACCTCGATTCAAGTAAAGACGCCTTAAACCGCGCGACTACGAAAAAAGCAGCCCAGCCGTATTGTCAAATGTTTCCGCTAGTCAGTATTATACTAAAAGTGGACAACATAAATTTCAAGAATGAAGTGAATAATGTAATTACCGTTACTTTGCGGACCCTTGTTTATTAAGAGTTTTCTGCTTATTTTGGTCCATACTATTACCTCCTGAAATATTTTACACTCTTTTTTAACACCCTGTATAGCAGCCAGTTATGGAAACGTTATATTTGTTTAAACTGTAGTTGTTTTTAAGTCCGCTTCGCAGAGTATCCTGGATTTTTTTTCATCCGGTCGTTCTTATGATTGGTAACAGTAAAAAAAAAATGTTAATTTACACGTCTAATAGCATCGAGCGACGCAACCAGTTGAGTTGCAGCTGCCAGTTGTAAACGTTATGCATTAATTATTTCACAAAAATCAGTTCCCATCATTTCCCATTTTAATTACTTACTTATTTCTCATGTTCGGGCAGATTACTTCAGTTATTTATTAGTTAATTATGTGCACAATAAGGAATTTCATATATTAATCACCTGTTGATGTAAATAATAATTACTTTGGTGCATTACCTGTCAGCTGTCCATTTAAAAAATAATTATAAGTATGTCCGTACATTCTATTATGTGGAGCATGGGGTTGGCCACTGATATCAACAAGGTGAAGTTTATTTTGCTTTACTGCGTTAAGATAGGGGATTTAGTGCCAGTTGAATTTAGGTATTTTAGTATTTCTATAAACTACACATAATTCAATTAGACAAAATTTCCTGTATGTCTTGCTCGCAAGACAGGTCTTGTAATTTATTGTGCATGCCGCTATTAGCAGATTTTAAACAAGCCTGTACTAAATACGTACGAAGACAAGCATTAGCGCTGCTGAAGTTTCTTTGATATATTGAGGTGAAACAAATAAACAAATGTTCGTATTGCATCTATTACAAAATGCTTGAAAATTAAATAACTAATGAGTTTCATAATTATATTCATCTTTAGGCAGAAGCGTGCTTGTTATTTATTTTTATAAGGTTACAAATAACTTGTATATTGTAAATATATGTGGATGGATCTAATTTAATATAGATAACAAGGCTGCCTCTTAATATTTTCTGTTAAATATAATGCACATCAATGCCAGAAGCACCAGTAAAATCTAAATTTATTATGATTTGAGAATGTATTGTAGAATATTAAAATCAGAAAAATCGCCCTTAAACTTATTTAAAACTTACATTATGCGGGGTGTAGCTTTGATGGAAGTTATATTTACTGATTGTTTTAACCTATATCCGTGATTTTTATACCCCTCTACTAGACAGGCTAGTTCACTAAAGACTTAAATAAATAAGTTATTCACGAGACACTTCACTTAATACCACTTTAAATTTAACTATAAAATTAAATCTAATAAAACACAACACTTGTACTGTACATTTTAGACGTATACTTTACGCTGACATTCGCAAAATTTCTCACTCAAATGCATTATAAACATCATTATTATATTGCTAAATTAACGTTGACCGTTTGTTTATTTGTCTGCCTCTACTACCTTCTTGACATATCATAGCAGGTGTTCACCTAAATTTGTGTCTGTTGTGACTATTTTGACATTTTGGCATGTAAAGTCAACATGACATAAGTCATTTATAGATAACTTAATTTTTGGATTTGCTGAGAGGCCCAAATTAGTTTTCAATTTAAATTTGAATAATAAGATTTATAAACTAAACATCTACATATTTTTTATAGTTATTCGTGAAATTGTGGTTTTATTTTAGTTAGAAGAAAATTCTGTTTTCATTTAAACATGAGCTGCACTCCTAATTGTCTCGTAAATATTTTTAATATTTATAGTAAAAAAATTGTTTGCTTATACATCCTAAATAATTATTAACCAAACTTTAAATTACCTAAAAATTTAAAAAGACCAACTGATAATAAAAAAATAGATATTGTCACGGAATTTGCCCCGATCGCCCCTACGCAATTCTGATAAACAAAATGCCGTGAATCGAGGCGCGACTGGAAAAATGGGGAATCGACGAGAAGCCTTCGAGTCATTCGAGAAAATGGATCTAGAGATGCTAGAAAATACCTGGAATATTCGTTTGGTCTATAAAAGAAGAATAATCGGCTGAGTCAGTCAGTCTTGTATTACAGTCTTGACTGGAGTGTTTAGAGCGATTTAGATAGCGATTAAAAGTGAAATAGTGTTTAGTTGAGTTGTAATTAGTATTGAGAATGTACAGAGTAGTTAATAAAGATAAGTGATTAATTAACGGATTGTTTTTCTGCTAAAAGAAAAAGACGAGTTAGGAAATCCGTGACAATATTTTATATTTTTGTAAAGTGGAGCGTAGAAAATTTTGTGCATTTATTTTAGGGTATTCATTGACGCGGAAAAACAGATAATTGCATTAAGGACAAGGAGGCATCTATTTCGCCAGATTCATCGCGCGTTTAATACATAATCGATGTTTCTGACACTTTTACGTGTCTCACCCCTGCTTCGGAAATGTAAAAGGCTTGTCCGGATGCTTCGTTTATTCACAGTTTTATTTTTACTTCTATCCGAACGATTAAAAATATCTCCGGACCTAATTGACAAGTCCTGTTGCGACTTTTAATGTGATTCGGTACGCAAAAAAGCCTTTTGATGTGCTGGCCAGAGGAGAATAAACGTACACTGACTTAATTTAAAATCTTTTATTTATATTTGACCTGAGCTTTCTTGTACAGCAGTTAACAGAGACAAATAACGAAACAATTTTTTTTTTATTATAATGTCCTTGATTTATAATACACTTGTAAAAACGTTCTGGCAACTTGCTAATACCAATAGAAAAAAAAGTGTTTTAGTTGTGTTCGCACCGCTTCCGTTCGCCTTGGACTTGGATTCCTTTAGCTCCCAAGGTCTCCTTAAAAGAATTCAAAAAGGTGGTAGCCGCAGGTGGTAAGTCTGGATTATGGTGACGAATTAGGTGACACTTCCTATCCCATTTGTTCGAGGGTTTCTTGTGTTTTGTGCTACAGGTTACTAGTCCGCTTTGTTTTGTTCTTACATAGTCTCTGACTTTTGAGAAATTGACTATGCAAAATGCATTTTATGATCTGTGGATTAATTAAGAAATCTACCAGAATTGGACCTTGGATATACTAAGGTGTGGCGTCTTTAATGCAGAATATTAAAAATCTAGATTCCTGACAAAAAATGAAGAAAAATAATTTAGGTTGGTTATGAGATATAAATATTAAAAATATTCTATAAGGAACTACAAAAAGTTACTGCCAGTCCTGGCCGCATTATCAAAGTGCTTTTTAATAAGTATTTCAATTATTTTTGCTTGTACATTGAGGTTTCTGTTATGTGAAGAAATATTATAGTCAAGTTCTGTGAAAAAGATCGATGTATTACGTTATTGCATTAATGGATTTGTATTGTGTTGTGTTTGTTTTGCGGTTCTGATTTGAGTAACAGAAGAGTGTATAATAGTCTCATTGTAAGTCACATTAAGAAGTGTCAGGTGCTATTTGTTCGGCTAAATTGAGTGGCAGGCCTGCCTTCGAGCTAATGGGTCATTTTCTATAAAAAACCGTAAGTTTGCACTTAATTTTGTTTATAAAATTCCAACTTATCACATGTTAAGATAATAGTAATCTCTTCTGTAATACCCTGTATTTTATTTATACAAACATCTTTTGTTGAATCGCACATTACCATTTACAGATAAATTAATAACCGATTAACTTTTATAGTTTATTTCTCTTTATTAAAACAAGGATTCTATCAAACTGCCTAATATGATTAATTATTGCCCACATTTATAATGATTTTGTACTGCATTTCATATGGGAACATAAACTTGTTGAAAAAAAAAACACTTGTTTTGAACTTTGCCGACTTTTCGCAATTAATTTTTATTGACTCTAGTCTAACCCTGAAGAAACAATAACAATTATTGTGAGATGTTGGATTTTGTAATTTTTAATAATTATTTATGAGAATTTTTTATATTAAACAGATAATCTAATTCTAACTGAGATGAGTCGTACACAATTTAGTTTATTTTTAATTTACAGGAGTCTAGTCAGAACAACAAGGGCAGGTCAAAGAATCTCAGCTATGCTAAGTTTTTCTTGATACGTTAATTACTGTCTTGTACCGTTTAGTAGCAAAAAATTATTTTCATGCAGATGGCTCTAATATGTGCTGTAAAATGGGGAGTACCATCGTGCATGAACCACATTTCCCTTCTTATAAGTAGAGGTACATTTTCTAGTTCATAGCTTGGTCAAAGCATTGATTTTTTAATACGTGCACTATTGTATCATTTTCCGTATTATCAAGCTACGAAGCTTAATAGTTATTTATTGTATAAGTGTTTTAAGTAGCATTTTATCCGCGCAAGAATGTTTAATATTCTTAAGTGGATAAAAGGCAATTAAAACACGAATGCAATACAACGTTTTATCTATAATCAAATCACAATTATATTGGTGGCGTCAGAATTATTGGAATTTAATAAAAAAATATTCGCACGATATGAAATTTCGTAGTACTCAATGCAACATAAACTTGATATGGCAAGGAAAATATAGCGGTTCCTTACAAGAAGATAAATCAATAACTTGTGTAAATTCTTCACAATCTTCTGCAGATGCTATGCGTTCCGAAAATGATGGCAACAATGCTACAGGGTTGTTATTAATGAAAAGGAAGTTAATTGTGATACAATAAAAAACGAAATGTGTATTACTATAAATGTTAATGAGTAAATAAATTAAATTTGATTTATTATTTTTTACATTATTCCACTAGTGAAATAAAGCTAGTTTATTTTTTTAGTGGATAAAATATCACTTAGGCGGTTTTTATGTGAGGATAAAAGTGCGGTTATAAGGTGATTGTGGATAAAACAATTTTATTGAGACAATTGCAATTTAACTATACAGAAAGATTGTTCTGTAATTCGTAGAAGGAATTCTGTCTTAATTTTGAACGTGTATTGTTGTTTAGATAGATAATTTTAACTTTTGACATTCAACCAACTTACCGGTATTTATAGAAAAAAATGTGTTTAAAAACGCTGTCGCTTACATGGTTTTAGAATATGCGTATATAATTATTTTAATTGCCGTAAAATATAGACTATAGGTTTTTATAAACCCACGTCAAATAATAATAATGCCACTAATAGCGTAAGGTAATTTTCATAAACTGATGGGTTAAGTATCAAGGTCTTGCTAATTATACACGACATAGCTTTTAAATTTTAATAGTGGTCAGTAACAGTCATTGGGAATTTCTATGGTACTTTTGACATATATGTACCCGTCCTGTACAATTAATATACAGGGTGGACCATTAACAGTGTGTAAAGCAGAGACGACAACTTTGGGACAATTTATGAGTACCTAAAATGTTGCTGTGGAAAAAGATAGACGGTGCCAAAGTTGAAATTATTTTTTCGTTTTAACTCGTGTAAAATTAGTATTGTGATACGACAAATGAATTAATTATTTTATGATTACTGAAAATAATGCTGAAATTGATTAATTTTCTCCAACTTCAAAGTAGTTTCTATACAAATCATTAAAATCGTATCCTTGTATGCATGATATTTATATGTTTGAACAGATTTACTATTATTTTAAGTAAATAATAAGCTTTAAAAATTTTAACCAGAGAGCAGTATTTTATACATTTAATGAAATACTTACATACATTATTAAAGGTCGGTGAAATATTTTTTAAAGATAAAATGGACATTCAAAAAGTAAGTAACTTAATCAGGTAATGAACTATTATAAAAATGCAAAATAGCAGTATTTATGTAAATTGTGTAGTATATTATTTAAATTTTAACAGAAGGATACAAATGAGGATATCATTCGATTTTCTTCGTAACCCCTTCATATTTTCGACATTAAAGTGGAAAATTCAAATTATAGTCTCAAAAATTTTGTGTTAAAGTCGAATTTTGGATTCGAAAGTTTCATATTAATTATTCCCTAATTTTCTTTTCTGTTTATACTGGAAAATTATAGAAGTTACAATTTACATTCGAATATTCAAATTAAATATATCATTTGTAAAAGACAAGTCACAAGATGTCGTTAAAAACAATTTTCGCGCTTCTTATTTTCTCACAAGAGGACATAATAGCAATGGTCGTCAAAGTAGTCTTTTCGATAAAATAACTTTTTTAAGGGATTCTTTGTATCTCAGAAAATAACTGAGATATCGGAATGGTGAACATTGCTTTTGACAGGGTTTTTTCCTAGAATTCAGTGGCGTACTTGTGTCTAAGGAAATGGAAGGCTCTCCATGAGAATGAAACCTGGTAGGACAACACTGGGCATATTATAGTTTATCTCTTTAGAAAATTAAATTTGATTTTTTTTTATTTTACTGAAACCATCATATTTAGTATCATTTTATTGTTTAGACTTTAATCTAACACCATTTCGATAGAACCAATTTTTGAAAACCAAAACTGACACATTCTCCAGTAAATTTCCCATTTTTAAATAGCCGGTTATTTAGCCATCACTAGTATTTTCCAAAGTTTCACGCACGTCGGTGGTTTGAACTGTTAAAATAACGTACTAGATTATTCTAAGTTGCTCCCATATTTATAAGAAAGTAGAGTTTAGAACTTATAATTAACGTCTTAAAAAATATAAAAACGCAACAAACCGTTACCTCTGTCTCTATTTTATCTGCATGAAGGAACGGAACGTCCTGAGAGTTAAAAAAAGGATTTACTCCATGCATATTCCGTTGGCGGGGTTAACGAGATACCGGACGGTAATTAAATTACAATGGCAACGCTTTAAGTAATATTTAATAACCGTGTTGCATGTCTGGTATACGTTGCGCTGTACCGTAAAAAGACGTCTTAAAATAATTATGCTCCAGAGGTGGCAAAAAATGGAATAATAATAGTCGTTGGCAACAATGTCTTGCAGGCGTGTTTCGGAAAACAAAGAAGACGCGTTGATGTCTCGAAGCGCGAGAGAACCGTAATTTTAGTTGGTATGTACTGAGTGCAAGAGGATGATAGTACACGATAAAAGCAGATTTGTTAGTTCAATTCATTTTTGTCAATTTTATTTTGTTGCCATAAAAATAGTCCTATATGTGTGTGTGTTCCATTATAAAATATTTGTTAAATTGATCAACAATATGCAAGTGCATGCATAAATAATGCTTATTAAGTAATTATCTTATAGTATAGTCCTTATAACGTATTTAAATATGTGTACATTTGACAAATATATATGTTTTATAAACAAATTCCTTATTGATTTCAAAAAGCTTCCCTGTAAACTGTAAAACTAAACATTTCAAGATATTATAGTTTAAGATATTGTCTAAAGCTATTTATTTGTGGCATAGTTTTAGTTTTTTTGGGTTTTTGCCACACTTCTGAAAAAATAATAGAGATTAATTAAATAAGCCCTTGCGCCAAACGGAACAGTCAAGGGTTATTTTTGAAACTATGTTTGCCTAACCAAAAAATCTCACACTGAAAAAAACAGATAAGTAAAAAATAACAAAAATCACATCACTATCGCGCACTTCCGTATTATTGACGTTTCGAAAACCTCTCTGTTTTCGTTCTCAAAATCGTATTAAAATATTAAACGTATGTCAAGTTTGACAGTTTAAAATTTATTTATCTGCTTCCATAGAGATGTTAAATGATTTTTATTTTATTGTTACTTACTTCTTCTTGATACAACTGTAGCCAACAAGGATCGATGTTCACTGAACAGTTTGACACACTTATCTCCGTTCAACAAAATAATCGCGGTCTCTTTTAATTTTCTTTTTGTTGTGTTATCTTCTTTCTCTAAAATTTTTGCCGAACCCCATTGAATTAAATGACCGTTTTCCCAAGCGTGTTCGCAAATTTTGGATTTTTCAAATTCCCGTCTTTTTATGTAATTTTTATGTTCCTCAACTCTAACATTCATAGGCCGAGACGTTTCTCCAACATAGTGTTTATTGCATTCACAAGGTATGCTGTAGATGCAATTTTTTGAATTTTGTATATCATTTTTTGGACGCGTTTTAGACAAAAATGATCGCAAAGTATTAGTTGTCTGAAAAACTGTTCGAATATTAAATTTATTAAATTTATCAGAAAAGTTAAGAAGAATCGGTAATAAATTTAATATTCGAACAGTTTTTCAGACAACTAATACTTTGCGATCATTTTTGTCTAAAACGCGTCCAAAAAATGATATACAAAATTCAAAAAATTGCATCTACAGCATACCTTGTGAATGCAATAAACACTATGTTGGAGAAACGTCTCGGCCTATGAATGTTAGAGTTGAGGAACATAAAAATTATATAAAAAGACGGGAATTTGAAAAATCCAAAATTTGCGAACACGCTTGGGAAAACGGTCATTTAATTCAATGGGGTTCGGCAAAAATTTTAGAGAAAGAAGATAACACAACAAAAAGAAAATTAAAAGAGACCGCGATTATTTTGTTGAACGGAGATAAGTGTGTGTCAAACTGTTCAGTGAACATCGATCCTTGTTGGCTACAGTTGTATCAAGAAGAAGTAAGTAACAATAAAATAAAAATCATTTAACATCTCTATGGAAGCAGATAAATAAATTTTAAACTGTCAAACTTGACATACGTTTAACATTTTTAATACGATTTTGAGAACGAAAACAGAGAGGTTTTCGAAACGTCAATAATATGGAAGTGCGCGATAGTGATGTGATTTTTGTTATTTTTTACTTATCTGCTTTTTCAGTGTGAGATTTTGGTTAGGCAAACATAGTTTCAAAAATAACCCTTGACTGTTCCGTTTGGCGCAAGGGCTTATTTAATTAATCTCTATTATTTTTCAGAAGTGTGGCAAAACCCAAAAAACTAAAGAAAAATATTATAGTTTATTTTAAATTTTCTTGAAGCGACAAAATGATTTTATTAAATTTATCACATTTACATTAACTTAACAAATATTCAGGTTAACTAAACCAATTATATGGGATAATTTTACATCATAATTTGTTATATAACCAAAAAATAGTGCTATTAAATTTGTTAAAATATTTATTTAATTCAACAAAATATCTCTTATTTCAGCCTCATTAAGTACTATAATTATAACAATATTTTTTTACCAGTTGATTTCAATGTACGAACATTAAAGATTTTTATTTTACAAGCAACTTTCGTCAATTACAAAATTTTCTACTCTGTATAGAAAATTTATATTAAAAATATTGATTAAATTATCAACGCATTTCATCTTCAAAATTGTATATAATAAGAATTAGATCATATATTGCGATTATTATTGAATTCACATTTTCTTTCGTGCATAGACATATTTAAGAAACAAGAAATAACAAGTACGCGGTGTAGAACTAACTACATCTATCGGCCGTTCGCTACTTCATGCCGGACTGAAAATGTCACAGGCACGAAGCGTTCTACATGCAGTAGACACCATTGAAAGCTGTCGACCTTTATCGCGATCGGCGAGAAACGATATTTTGCAAACACGGAATTCCAGGAAACAACTACTCTGCGGGCTAATGCCCCGACCAGCATTGAATTACACCTGGAAAACCTATAGCAACAGAAGGGTCTGTCGGGTTAGACAGACGAAAGCAGCTAGGATTATTCGTCAGATACCTCACCTATGGCATACTGATGAGAGCTAATAAGCTCGAAACCGGTATATGTCTGGTGGGCGTCTGACGAATGACTCTAGCTGTTGCTATAGGTTTTCCAGGTGTAATTCAATGCTGGTCGGGGCATTAGCCCGCAGAGTAGTTGTTTCCTGAATTCCGTGTTTGCAAGAAATAACAAATTGATTTTTCTTTTGTACATTACTGACAATGAGTTGAAATAAAATATTTACAATGACGTGAAAGTTGAAATCTAACTTTTGTCTACTTTGTTTTTGAGTTATTTCGAGTTTTTTTTTTTAATTTGTAGCCAACAACTAGATAAAGAATTACTAATAGTTACCAATTGGATAAGGATAGAGTAGTATACTCTCGTATACCCAAAGAGACAGTGGCGGCAACGGGATATATTTTGACATGCAAAAAATTGACACATATTTTACTTTATACGTTAAAGTGGCATCTTATAGTTTACTCAGTATCTAATGTTGAATGGCTCAATATTTCTGTAATTACAAATATTGTAGAATATTACCCAATACATGTATTCCTTTCAATCTGAATATTAAAAATACCACTATTATATCGTCAGAAAAAGCGCACTCTACTGACCACCGCGTCCAACTAACCCGCATGTGTCACTGTCTCCAAACTTTCGTCGATGAAGCATTGTTGACATTTGTTAAGGCATGTTCGCAAACAAAACCTGAAAAGCTTTCTTCTAAGGGTTAGAATTCGTTGAGGTTTACCGAGTTGTTTTTGGACGTAAATCGGCATGTCAAATGGTAATATGCCACCCCTTCTTCCATACAAGTCTTCCACTTCTGGGACTAATCCTTGCGATTGGAATAAAGGGTAAAGATTTTACTATCTTTTCTGAATTTAATTTTATTTCGTTTTGTCATTTTATTGAATTGCTTTATAATGAAATAATGAAGGCATTGAAAGTGCTCCTATTAAAAAATATTAAAATTAAGAATTGACACAGTCTTTATAGTGTATGATGGCTGGCTAACTTTCCAAATATTCTGTCCTCGATTTTCTCCTCTAGGAGTTCCGTAGTAAAATACGTTTTTTAAGAGGTTTACGGACTTTAGATTCGTAAAAAGTACTTCGATGTCGGCGTGTGCAGTGCACATGGTGTAACATTCCGAGAATGATTAGCTCTGCTCTAAAGAGCGAAACAAATGTAGATTTATTTTACTGGTTCCCACTCGAGAGTTTATGCGTGCTGTCTGGGGTTAGTCCCACGATAATTTCTTATCGGCTGTGCCAGATTTTTATGCCTTACTGTGTCCTTCAGGTCAATCGTTCACTTAAACAAATAAGTACATGTGGATTATTCTATAAGATAAAGCTACAAGTCAAAACAATTCCATTTCGAGAAAAAACACACTAACGCATAACATTGTTGTGAAAATTGTTAATTCAGTTATACAGGGTGAACCTTAAATAAGTACAACAGCTCACTGTACTTCTCTGCGGTAGAACAATAGACAAACTATCAAAACGGTAGATCTACCGTAAAAACGGTAGATCTGGCAGCACTGCCTAGAGCCTAGAGGATGGGGCTTGTGCGGGACAATTCGCCTACTGGTCCTGACACCTACCTGTTATCTGTGCCTACAACACACACATCAGTTTCTTTTTGCATGCGATTGATGCTGCTAAATATTTTACTTTGCCTTCTCATGATATTTAACTCACACATCAAGCTAGTCATTTTGTTATTTCATGTTTTGTGTTTATTTTTAAAAGCTGTCACCCACTACGAATCTACGAGGTAGGAAATGGTTAGCACTGATACGTTTTTTGAGGTTATGTGGTGGAAATTAACTCTAAGATGTTATGTGAAAATTATAGTGTTTTGTTATTCTTCATAAAATAATTTAAGGGAATAATTTGTAATAATCTTTCTAACAGTGTACAATGGTATTAACTGAAATATGGATAACTGTTTAAATAGTTGGTTTTTCAGTAAGTAGGTGACCTTTTATTCACGTTTATGGATATTTTTTTGAAATCATTTAAGTAACTTCTTAAACTTTTAACTGACAGTATCGAACTTGAGAAAATTCATATTTTAATCGTTTATTTTACTTTACTTATCGCTAAAAACGAGTGTTTTAAATCTAGAAACGTAAAAATTGGATTTACTTTAAAAAATTATTTATCTTACAGAAGATATGGCAACCTCGCCTTCAGTAAATCATATGGTTTATTTTATTACGTTACGCCAGTGGTCTATTTGGTCAGCGGTCCTCAAAATGTGGGTATTTAAAAAAAATATCCGTAAATATTAGACATTTTTAAAAATGACTGTCACTAGACTTATCTATATGACAAACTACACCTGCAATTAAAGTATTTGTACTTATTTAAGGTTCACCCTGTATACTATTGTCTTCTATAATATTTTACCTATTTTACTCCCCATTGCAATTGTATTTTACACGAAAACTTTTGTTGGATTGTCCTGAAGAAGGCGTGAATACGGCCGAAACATATAAAACTTTGGGTTGCAAAATTTCCAGAGCATTCCTGACTTGATTGCAATATTGCACAACTCATTGTCCTAGTTGCAATTTGTCAATAATGGGTACATACTGAATGATTTATGATAGATCCATAAATAGAAATTCAGTGGGTTCATGTCCGGAATCTTTGCAGGCGAAATATGAGGGTACACCACCTTTTATTCAATATGGATTATAATAATTATGTATTTATATAAGTAATTTCTTATATATGTAAAGCATAATGAGCTGGGGTACCATTATTAAATATTTTTCGAAAACTGCTTAAACTGTCTGCAATTGATTGGCTCTATGCTAAAAGTCCCTAAGTGACTTTTTAAGTTTCGATGTATCACCCACATTTTCCCAACACCCTGTATATTATAGATCACTCATATCTGACATATTCGGTATAATTTTTTCATGAAAATTTATAGAGTAAATGCAAGTTAGCTAAATTCTTAAAGTAAAATTATTTGTTAAATCCCTATACTTCAGCTTTAGTCGTAGTTTTGTTTTTTATGCTTTTACTATAATTTGACATAACTCACCTATTTTAAGTTTTGATAAATATAGTTGTGTACAGATGGAGCCCCTGCATAAAAGTATTTATATTTAACGT
Source organism: Monochamus saltuarius (assembly GCA_025584915.1). Classification (NCBI taxonomy): domain Eukaryota; kingdom Metazoa; phylum Arthropoda; class Insecta; order Coleoptera; family Cerambycidae; genus Monochamus; species Monochamus saltuarius. Next base: position 41,044,607 of record CM046727.1, read on the forward strand.
AACTTGTTTTCTCTAGTTTCTATGTTTAACCTACTACAAAGAAAAACGTTTGGAAACGCTTATTTCACTTGATATTTTCTCGGAACTCCTAAATCACCGATCCACTAAATATAGAGTTCTCAAATCGGTCACTAAAATCGAGACAAAACACTGTTCTCTAAAATATTTCGTTAACGATCTCTATGTAAATAAGAAAACAACAGGAAATCGTGGATACCTAGCATTTTTGTTAAGTTCACAGTTATTTTAAGCCTGAAGTTATCAAGGTTATTGTGGATAATACAACATTGATGGATGGAGATAGTTTTGTTTAAATTCTTATAACAAAGGGAGATTGGTATAGATATTTTTCAACGAACCATTGTTTCATTATTGAGGTGAAACGAGGAATGGCATCAGTGTAGATGATTTGATGGTTGTGCTTTTAGTCTGATAGTAGAAAAGTCAAGAATCGGGAATATCGATAGCGGTTATTGTCCGATCAATCAAACTGGTTGTAGAGGAAAATACACGGTGTCTCTGCATCAATCATGACTCAAAACGAGTTAGAAACCCACATCACAGGTTATTCGAAGAAAAGAGAGTGCATTACAAACGTACAAAATAGATTTATATGTTCATATTGTCGATTGAATATTGTTTTTTGTAGCTAGAGCAAATAAAAAAGAGACGTATCCTTAGACATATGTGAAATCATTGTTGCATTCTCAGCAACATTTCAAACTAAGTATTAAAACTAAATAGACGTTTTAGTAGATATTCGGGCTCTAATCCTCCATTCAAAGACAATTGTAGCTTTTTACTTTGTATATAGCTTATACCGTGAAAAATACTTAAACATTGACATAATTTCAAGTCATACTAGTTTTTAAAAGCCTGCTGCGTGGTGTGTTAATGTTTGTAATGACGGATTTAATTTCCCCACTGTGTAGTTGGCGTATAAAAACTTTATGATGAAACATAACGGGCGATAATATGCGTTATTTCGTATTCTAAATGACTTGTCAGTCTGTAAACTATTACACGCCATGGAGAAATCTTGTACCATTCGCACAATGAAGAGATATTTTTTGCTTGACTTGTTCATGTTTTTTTAGACTGTCTCTAAAGAGAGGTATGAATTTGTTGAAAATTGCGTATAAAAACGGCACCTTTATACAAAAATTACATACTAGACTGTCCCCACAAAACGATGGCCGCCACAGCGTAGATCTGTGACGTCAGACACCGTTCGCGCGTGTATACGTAAATACAGCGGTGTGCTTTAGTTCATATTTTTATACTATATCCATGCTTTCGAACAACGCAGTATACAGGATGTCTCATAATTAGCTGCCAACCCTGAACAGGCCGATTCTATGATCAAAACTAAGTAAAAAAGTTCATATAAACATGAGTCCGGAAATGCTTCCTAAGGGCACAGGGACCCATTGAAGAGGGAGGAATGGAAATAATTTTTTTGCAATATCTGTCAATCGCGTTGCGATAAATGAATGAAATTTGGTATACATAGCTAAATTTTGATGAGCAATTTGATGGACTAATCCATTTATTTCCACAAGATCCATTGGGGTGAGTACGGGGGGGCCCTTGGTATTTTGCGTGTGTAACTTTTTTGCAGCTTAGTGTATTCATCTGACTATCGAAACAATCGATTCTCCTACCTGTTTTATTTGAATAAGGTATACTTTGCTGAAGTCGGTAGGAGTAACCATTTTTGAAATAATCATATGTGAAATGCTCAGTGCACCGAGTAAAAACTGTTTTGGTTTTAGGTAAAGTGCCTTTTCTGCTGAAAATATAGCAAAATGTTACTTGAAAAAGTTGTTCAGAATGGTAAATTATGGAGACGTATTGAGAGATATTGCAAAAAAATGATTTCCGTTCCTCCCTCTTCAAAGGGTCCCTGTGCCCTTAGGAAGCATTTCCGGACCCATGTTCATATGAACTTTTTTACTTAGTTTTGATCATAGAATCGGCCTGTTCCGGGTTGGCAGCTAATTATGAGACACCCTGTATACGTTTAGAAGAGTTAATTTTGTCATTTATGATATTATTAGGTGTTATTGTGTTAAATAGACATTGGTATTGAATAAAGTTGCAAAATAGACTCGTAAAATGCATCTCACTGCGCGACGAAAGAAAGCATTGCAATATTATTTGTTTGTGACGACCATTTTAATGTAAGTTCAATTGGAAATACAGGTAGGTTCAAGGTTATCGAAAATAGTAAAATGGAAAGTTGTTAAGAATCAATTAAACTTTTCTATTAAACTATCAGAATGTATACAGGGCGATTCGAAAATCAATGGTAAAGCATACTTACCATTTTTTTAAATTTATTTATGAGATATAGAATGTTATTTGAGGTATTTATAAAATTTTGCTATATGACTTCACTACATTAAATTACCTGTTTTATTCTGAACACATGATAAACGAAAGTAATAAATAAGGATTTTCTAAAATGTTTTAAAGAGAAATGAAATCAGTAGTAAATCAAAAAAACATTATGTATTTAAAAAATTAATAAATGTTAAATATCATTTTTCATTACTTATTATTTTTCAAATTAAAACAAGTAGTTTAATGTGAAATCAACACATAAATGCATAATTTTATAAAACCATCTAGCTGGTATTTACCCAACAGCACTGTTCCGTAATTGTCACGAGCGTATCTATATTGTAAACAAGGAATACATTACCTTTAACAATATCGTAAGTTCACCGCATCACCACTAATAATTGTAGCATTACCTACACAGTATTTACACTACAGATCTATGACCCACAAATCGGCCACGTGGTTTTGTTTACAATCTATGGCAATTAATTAATGTTAATATTGTTACGGAAGCTCACCTACCCTTTAGTTTGTTAATTACGTTCCTATTTGCGTTAGAATTTGTAATTTTTGTGATGCCTTTATTTGGACGTTTTCTGGAACATTCTCGGTCACATTCTATTTGATTCTCGAGACCGCCGAAAACTTCTAGAACCATAAAAATCTATATAAGCGAATCATTTTCGCCGCTGGAGTCACGCTAACCCAGTTTCGAGGTTACAATATTTTAATTATTATTATTGCCGCCAGACATTTCAATATGTGTGAAAGATTCCCATTTCAAACCAATATAACATTCACGCAACTTCTCTATTTGCCCTGTTATCTAATATGTACCGTTTAAATCCCTCAGTGCTTCGAACACCTTACGTAAAGTGAAATAAATATCCGATACACAGGCCACGTGACGTAGGCGGTGAAGGAACTGCATAAGCACCTGCAGATGACGCCACAAATTATATTACGCGAAAACAAGTAGCAAAATTAAATGGGTTACTGAAATGTTATGCCTTAACTACTTTCGTCACGTTGTTTCGAAAATAATCGCTGGCACAAACGTCCAAACCGGTAGTCAGAAACATGTGAATGGAAAGCTGTGCTGCGAATTATTTTCTCCAATACTCGAGGTAAAAATAAAAGTGTTCTTCTAAAAATAAAAAAATGTTATTGAGTAATTAGGTATTAACCCGTAAGAAGTGTTTGTGAAGGAAAGGAAAGTTATTAGAACTTTTATTATGTGCCAGTGTAACACAGGGCGGTTTACTTTTAACTGTAGTTCGAAGTTGAATTATAGCCCATCTAAAATTGATAGAGGGTTTAATAATGTATCCTTATGCGTTATTTACACGAGCTTAGTGCTAAACATTAGTACTAACCACTCGCACTTATATCGTGACGTGTAAACCCAAAGTATTAGTACTAATCGTTAATAAAAATGCGCGTGAGAGTGAATAGAAGTGGATCCTATTTTACTGACAAGTAAGTATTCCGTCACTACTTCCGGCGTTTACTAACACTGTGCGCGAACGGCTAGCCTTGGGATGGATAAGTGATTAGTGACAAGTTAGGACAAACTTGTATCTCTGCAAAGTATTAACTAACGGTATCGTGTACACTCTTCCCAATAATGTGAATTTCTCACCTTAATAGTGCTTAGTGCAACTGATTAGTAGCATTATAGTAACGAAAATTGGTACCACAACTTCAATTAAGTGGCTATTACGTAGTAATCATTAAATCTACCACCTTATAGCAAAAATAACTCCTATTTGTGTTACATTGTTGTAAGTACGTAATCCTCACTATTGAAAATCACTTAATGTCTTTTGTAACTTTTGGTAGGGCGGTTTGGTGTCTGGAACGTTATGAAAACTAAGCAGAAGCACCTTAAAGTTGCCCTAACTTTAAAGTAAAGATTGAAGGTAACGGTAACCAAGCCATATCACTTACATATTATTCTTAGAAGTGACAGTAGCTTTGAAGTGTTTGTAATAGTTTTGGCGACCTTTAACACACCTTCAAAGTTGGCACTTGGTTATACAATTAATTGTGGCAGTTATCGCCACGTTATTGCATCATCCATAAGCGATTTCCACATTTTTGACCCCCGCAGCCGGTAGACCGTATGTAAGCTTTATTTGTGGAGAGATTAGCACCCTCTCTGCGGGTATGGTAGGGTGGAAGAATGTTGGCTTGGGTCAATGTGAGAGATGGATACTGTTGACATTTGACTACCCCCTTAATTAATGAGGTTTTCCTCATTCCTGCACTGAATGGTGGTTAGGGCCTGCTTAATAATAATATGCCGCCCCCTCTCCCGCACAAGTCTTCGACTTCTGGGCTTATCCTCGTGATTAGAATGAGGGGTAGAGATATTATTATTATTAATATGGGTAGCAACAAAAAATCTCTCAAAAAGAAAACTGGCATTCGACTACGTTTTATAGAAAACAAACAGAAAGTGCTGCAACTCTTAAATATTATTGTTAGAAAAGCGTCTTTAAAATTTCCAATTTCTATCAATGACCAAGTGTCTTTGGTAGCACTGGATTACGTCTTAAATTTTCTCTTTGAGAATAGTTGAAATGTTCTGGCCAGAATAATGTGTCATTTTCCCACTCGTATGGAACGACACAGAAACAAATACCTTTCTTCTCTTTTGTATAACAAAAACAAGTATGTATATCTAGTAAGCTTTCTCTGTTTCAGTTTCTTTTTTTAGAGGCGCAAACCACATCTCGCTATTTTCGCCACGTAATCACAACGTGTTTTAAACGTATTTGTATATGTTGCAAAAACGTCTTTAGAACGTACCTGTCTTCAAAAAAGTGTTACCTCTTTTAGTCGCCTCTATGGGCTAGAACCGTTTCTATGGGGCAGTGGTTTTGGAAATACGCTTTAAAGTTTTCAGTGTCGTGGTTGCTACGTTCCATTCACTAAAAATGCTGCTTGGGACTAAGCCCATGTCAACAATGCATTAAGGCAAAAGCGTGCATGTGGAAGGTTACAAATAATCATTATATGGTAAATATAATCAGGTGCCAAGTTCACATAGGCGCTCTAATTGGCTTAATATTTTCAATTTCTTTGTTCTATATGAAATTCACTTCAACAACACTCAATTCTGGTGTTGTGGCAATTAAAATGACAGGCACTATCCTGCACGTTTGCACCTTAGCTATGCAACCATCAACATAATAATGTCATATGTCTTACCAACCAACTCTAGTAGTGAAATTGTTCGTGTGTGACGGATTTTTTTCTCTAAATTTGTTCTCTGTGGAATAACCATCTAATTGTTCACAATGTCCTCAATTGTTGACGCCTGTAGTCCGTCAGAAATGTCAGGCATTACGATCGCCACACTAGCTTATAAAACCAATGGAATAACCAGTCCCAGTCAAATTCTAACTAAGCGTTACGATGGTAATTGAAAGTTGGAGACATGTCAGTATTGCCGTATACAGTCTAGATTAGGCATGGACCAAAATAAATTACCGTGCAGTCTAGCTCCGTCCATTATAGTTATTTAAGGGTGTATTGGGCCGAATTTAGAGGCTTAATTTGTTCCTTAATCAGTTTAGCTGATTCCTCAACGTTTTCAATTAACGAACTCGGCCAGCGTGAAATGTATTTTTTGGGGTAGATTACAGGACTAGTAGTTACATATTTTTTCGTTGTTGGGAATTTCAGAACAAGGTATTTGAATAATGTTAAAGTGAGAAGTGCTATTTCATAGTGTTCATGTTGGGTTGTTGGGTTTTCTATTATTGTCTGTATATATTGGTTATGATTAAATTTGGTTTGTTAATACTGTATCGACATGCGTATGTCTCATATTAGGTTTGTTTGCAACCTATTGATTAAAAAACCCTAGATAATACCCATTAATAATACACCGTTAGACAATATGTTGAGTAATTCCAAGGTAAGTATTCTGTATCTACATAGGTCCTAGTTTTTACATGTACATGTATCACGATAACGATTGCACGATGTTTTACGGGTATATATTATTAATGCCAGCAATAAATGTATATATATGAAGTCAATAACAATTTATTTCTTTTGATAAGACATATTCTAGTAAAATTTAAAAACCAAAACAGTAATTTTAGCTTAAAATAGTGAATTTGGTAAAAATATTTTAAAATAAGTTTGCTGTACTGTTTACCAATAATTACAGATTAGTAAAAATTACTACCAATAAGAAATTTTTTATATAATTTAGTGGCAATTATTAATATATTTAACAGACATTTTTTACAAAACTTGTGAAAGTTGTAGTGAAGGTTACAAAAATGCTGGGCTTTGTGCCAATTAACGAACAAACGTTTTAGTACAACATTTCTGTTGTAGTAAAATAATGTTTAGAGGTATAATGACAACAAATTTTAATACATAGGTCTACAATTATTGTTGTATAAGCGATTACTATTCTGTTTTTCAATGGAAATTCCAAATGCCTGAAAAATTGATGAAATTTCGAATACCTTCCTCTATCTTACAGTAACAGAATTTATCTAAGTCAGAGCAGATCATAAACATTACAGTTAGTCATGGTGAACGGCTCCGTTAGACCCGGAATAGATATCGAAAAACAGTTGTGCAAATTTAGATTTACTGGATTATTATTATGTTAAGAAACACGTTGCTACGGACATATGCCATTACGTTGTAAGGTCAATGTTGTTATTTATTTATTAATGTCCAGCAAATTCGTAATCATATAATCGGAGCGCTTGCCGCTTACAGGAGTTTTCTCCACTATGTAATGGTCTGTTTTAGATGGACAACTCCATTTTAATAGCCACTGTAATTGCGTGGAACATAAAACCTGATTGCCCTGAAGGTAAGGGGTAATTATTATTATTTTTTTGCTAGAATACATGACACTCGGCATTTCCATGATACGTATGTTTCAACTGAACATTGTTTGTTGGAATTTAAGGAAACTTAAATAATATTGCTCTTGTACTCGTATGTAACAGGCCTTGAATATAAACAATCTATTTGCTGTCGCATTTTTAATTGCTACCTCGTTAAGTACATCCATTAAGATTAACATATGTGCTCAGGGGAAACAAGATTATTGTTGTTTTTGTTGATTTCTGCATTGATTAAAAATAAGATCACCTTAAGTGAAATCATGTTATCACAGACGCATCTAAAAAAGTTGTTTTGTGATGAAAAAATAGGAGAAGTTTCAGTCCTCGGTTTAACAGTTTATTTTTAAATGATAAATAGATATTGGATATAAAATGTTGTCAAATTGTGTGTAATAATTATGTTTCTCATCTAGTAAAACATTTTCAATACTGTAATATGTATCCATAAGTCATTTCCACATTTTACATGGGATCAAAGTTGCTACTACCTTCAAAATCTACTATGGAGTAGTCTTTACCTAATAGTGACCTGTGCTGTGTGTGAGATGGGTAGCTACAAAAAACCTCTCAAAAGAAGGCTTCGACATTCGACTACGTTTTATATCTTATTTAATCTAAAAGAACAAACAGAAAGTGCTTCAACTTTTAAACAAACATTATCGTTTTTAGAGTTGAAGAGCAACTTTAAAATTTCCTAATTCTGAGAACTTTAAAATGCACTTAAGCGAAGACCAAGTGTCTTCGGGAGAACTTGTTGGATTGCGTCTCTCTTTGAGAATAGTTTAAATGTTCTGGCCAGAATGTTCCGATAAAATTAAAAACATTTTTTGGTTTTCGAATTTTACAAAATTAGTTGAAGTATTTTTTAATCGAATTTTTCAGCCAAGTTTGTTTATATTCCGGGCTGTAACATCCATATTTGACAGTATACTTTCAATCGTTCTAATTTTGGAATTACCTTGGAATTATTCTAATTCTATATTACATAAATATATGTATGTTACACTATTATAATTAGTATTTTCCTAAATATAGTAGAAGAAGCAGAGATAAAAGCAGAAATAATATGTAGGAGAGACCGAGCTACATAGGAATATTTATCCAACAAAGACAAATATATCTAGTAAACTTTCTCTGTTCCTTCAGTTTCTCTTTTGGAGGCGGCAACCACATCTTCCCGTTTTCGCCACGTAACTCTTTGTATTTCAAAAACGTGGTTAATGAGAGAAACGTTATTCCTAACTAAGTACTCCCATTATTTTGCCCCAGTTTTATGTACAAAGGGAACGTGCTCTATATAAAAATATATCTCTTATATACGTAAAGGATTTCTTAATCAATTTTGTAGGTATTTTTATATTTAAACATAATATTCAACGTCTGAGTGTTACGCATATAAAACCTGTAACATTTTACGCCTCGTGATACAAATTTTAACAACAGTGACATTTCATGAAGTACAGACATCCATAAATAGATCCTACATTTATTCCAGGCAAACTATTAAATCTGAATCACCCAGACTTCTCAGAAGTGCATCCTATTTTGCTTCTATTATTGCCCTATGTACCTGCCTGGGGTATAGGTCGACGGTCTCGAAGTCTGCTGGCCTGAAGCCAGTGGCAGTCGGCTTTTCAGTTGAAGTAGATAAAGTGCTTAGTTATCATTTTTCCACACGTTCTGTATTGATTTTGTCGTACCTGTATTAAATTAGTGAATGCATCGGTAGAAACATACAATTTTGTACAAACTGAGGCGTTTATGATGTAAAATATTATAAAACACCTTCCAAGTTCGATATTTACGTATTTTCGTGTAAACTATAATTTTTGCAACGAATATTGGATCTAGTACGGTCCTGGAAGCAGCGGTTATAAGCAATTTCATGAGTACTTGTACTGATTCGTAGACCAGAAACAACACATGGACGTTGCCAAATGGCAAGAGGTTTTAATTTTTTGATGATTTTTTGAAAGAAAAAGCTCAAGCTATCTAAAATATAGCTATAAAAAAACGTACATTTTATTTATTTACTAGTGAATTTAAATAACCAGGCACAAAATGAAATTAAAACTTACCATTCTTACAGAAAATGTCGAATTTCAGAAATCACCCTAATTGCACACATTGAATCAGTTTTAGTAACTGTTTAAATGGTTTACATAAATTGTAAAGGCCCATCATTGAGTAAACACTAACCACTAGATGTGGGAGACTACATCTCGCGTATACTCATGACCTTCTGTCGATTATAACAGAAACCGAACAGCCGAAGTTATTTGTCACTTCGTCAGTAATGAGAGCTAAGAAGCTCGAAACCGGCGTATGTTTATGTCTGTTTCTGATAGCTGTTTGCTACAGGTTTTTCAGGTGTAATTCAATATAGATCGGGGCATTAGCAGCAGAGCAGTTGCTTCCTGAAATTCTGCTTTTTCAAATATCGTAATCGCCGAATGAAATGTAGTTCACCAAAATTGCATTAGGGGAAATGATGAGTATTGTATAAGAAGTATGTTTTCTTGGATCTTAGATAAAATTGAACAAATAACCATAGATCTGTTATACGTTTTTTAAGTACATCACTAATTATGTCTTGATGAATGATATCTTTCTTTCAATGCATTATGCACTAGTTATTTATTTATACTAATTTGACTAGATAACATTTTCATATTTATGAGATTTATTTATTTAGACGTTTCTTCCATTTCCTGTATATTGTACAGAATTTGAGCCACAGTTTCGTCCATCCTGAATTAACCATTTTATAAAACAAATCGAGCAATTGTGTCAAGCAATCCTTTTTAATTCTGTTACAATTGACAGACGTAAAAGAAAAGGTAGTGCGGCATAGACGGCAGTACCAACGAGGGCCAATAGTAGCGACTAACTATAATACACAGGATTCACGACTGGAGTTGGTTGTTAAAGTATGACTGAATGTTAAGGGCGCCGCCGCCGTATTCTTGAAATAGTGATTTCTACACAAGTAATTTTAGAGATTTAAGAACTGAATAATATAGAGTTTAGCAAATCACAAGACTGTTATCTCATGCCACCTGCGAATATTCAAAGGTACAGAAGTAAAATCAATATACAACGTCAGAAAACGATCTGTCCAGCAAGTTTTTAGGTACTGACATCTTTCAAAATAGGTGTTTTTTTTAAATTCAACTATAGATGTAAACATTGTTATAACATATACTTACATAGTTCTGCATATAAGATTGTTCACTTTTGTTTATAAGTATGTGAAAATAATTGTTAAAATGTGTGGATAGAATAGCAGAATAAAGTGTGTCTTTCAAACGCATTTTAAAAGTTGTTATATTATTTGAGGAGAGTTTAAATAGTGAAAGTGTATAAACAAAACGTCAATAATTTTATTTTTGATATTACTTTTGTTTACGTGTTTTATTTTTCAAGATTTCAGTACCTAAAAACACCACAAATTTGATCATTTTATGGCGAGAAACACGGCGATCTTAAGGGATTTAATTTAAACCATTTTTTGTAATCTGATCGAAAATCGCAAAGAAATATGAACGCATATATCTCATTCTAGTAACAAATCTAAAGCTGGAATCGATTGTGCATGTGTTTTTAAATTTCGACAAAGTGCATGTTTGGTAGCTCTTTTTGCGCAAAACTATAGAAATTGAAAACTCTCACAAAATATGTACTTAAATATTTTAAGAAAATTTATCGATAAGCATAAAAAAATTAAAACAAAACTGGTTTTAATATATTGGCCAATATTCGGGATTTTTAATGACTATTTGTTCAATAGTACTAATTTTAGTTACACATTTAGACATTTGTAAGTTTTCTAAAACTTTTCTGGTGTGAAACTAAGCAGAAGGTAGAACATGTCATTTCATGCAGAACATTTTTTATAAGCATGTTTATTTTATCTATTTCTGTAAAAAAATGTATGGGGTGAGGTGAGGTATCCGCAGAATCAACGTTGAACAAGAACTTTTAGAATTTGATTCCTTTTGTTTATTTATCGCTTTAATGAAAAATTTGCACATACAACACAAAAGAAGGGATTGTCTAAAGACACCTCTTTGTTTGGATTTAAGAATTTTAAGCTTTGAAATTTTATACCCACCCTAAGGGGATTACGAAGGGTATTGGAGAATCGACGATTCCCGCTATGTTTCGTGTGTATTCGTTTAAGCTTTCTTAGTATCAGTTCTCTACAGGTAGGTGGTAGACACGTCTCTTCCTGTAAATTCTATTAGTCCACGTTTAAGTACAGAATATTCGAAATCATTACTTGACGGGTTCAATTAATTTCTTTTTTTTTTTAAATATTTTAAGTGTCGGTATTGATTTCTTCGTCAGTGTTGTTTTTAAATTAATTGATATTTTGCTATAATATAAACTCGTGGACACAGTCAATTTTTTTATATATTTGTTGAAATTTGAAATTTTTCATGTTGTTCTGTGCTATAAAATATTATATAGTTTTAGTGGTAACTGTTGATTTTCTTGTTTTTATGCCTGGATATATTTTTCTAATGCCAATGTACAAGTAAGTAAATTGCTTTTTATAATTATAAAATTAAGTGTTTCGTCGAAGAATTTACTAAAATGAAAAAAGTATGCGTGTCTAATTAGTTATTTTTTATATATTTATTAATTATTGTTTACTATTAAAAATGAATAAAATAAAAATATGTGACAAATAAAAGTGGAAGTAGACACCTAAAAAAGAATTCATATCACATTATTTCTTGGTTTCTCTGTGGAATATTCGTGTATTCTTGAATTTTGTCCTTTAATAAATTGATATTCTGATGGTGATTAAAATTCTTAAAACAAGTTGTTGAAATCAGAAAAAAAATCCGTTGGGCTGGGAATTCTCTATAAGGAGGTCTCTAGATTAACATAATATTTTGGTCGTATAAAAATGTGTAAGCGAAATTAATAACTTTCTCACAGTAGGAAAAAAAATGTAAATGTGTAATCATTATGTCGGTACTGTGAAAGAAATTTTGGCAACAAATGTCAGACATGACATAGTGAACGTATTTTATTTGCTTAAATAGGGGGAATCTTTTATATCTCCCTGAGTTCTTAAAACCATGAAGAAACTCTTTCAAATAAAAACCACGCTTTTTTATTAGTAACATATCTTGTGAATCAGTACAATTTAATGCTAGATTTTCAAAACACTCAGTATTTGTTGAGGACTTTTTTTAATCGTTAGATACGTAAAATTAACGGCGATGAACAACAGCTATCGTGAAAAAACGTGTTTTTTTTCACAGTTCGAGTACTTTTTTTACGATCATGTCACTTGACGTTGATACTAAGATAAAATCTATTGAAGAATAATAAACCTACAGTGTCGAGTATTTTGGATAGTTAGACAATAGTTATTTATGCAACAAGTACAAAAAGTAAGTGTTTATTGCACGCGACGTGAAATTGTCCAACGAGGCCGTCAGCACTTTTTGTATGAGTTGCATACAATATTTTTTCTACGTTCGTGCAAAAACCAAAAAATTATATTTAGATGACACGAAGTCTAGGAAAATGTGACGTCGATTTGAACGTTTATGTTTGTCATGATGACAAAACGCTGTAGTAGAATGACAGATGAATGCAATAAACATTTTATTGCACTAGTGCAATAAAGAACCACTTTTTCCACTAATTATAGTTCAACGTAGTTCAATAAAGCTTTTTGTTTTTTGCATGAACGTAGAAAAAAAATATTGTTTATATTTTGTGCACGAAACCAGTGTTTTATGGCGCTTTTGAATGATTTTTTGTCTCAATCTACGGTCCCAACCAAAAATTCACATTTTCCTGTGCCGTTAAAAAACAGTGATTTTGCGTAGTTACTGAGAATGATTTTCATCTGTAGATGAGAAAATATATGGTCGATTTTATACGAATATACTCGTATACATTAACATGAAAATACCTCCTTTTTCTATTCTCAAATTTGTCATTTTGCCTAGCTAAAATTATAATGTTACATTAGACATCATTATTGGAAAAAAATAAATTTCAAATATGGGGTATTATAAAAGTTCGAGCCTTCGATCATACGAGTATAAACTACCATACATTACAACAAAATTGCAAGATTTTAATTTCATATTTAACAAGTAGTTTATGGCGAATTCCAAAACTCGATTATTTTTGGTCTTCAGGTGTACTGCAAGGTTCTAATTTAGGACCACTTTTATTTTTACTTTATATCAATTATCTCTCAAATATTGTTTCATGTGAAAAATTATTTTTTGCTCATGACTTTAAATTGTACTCTGCAATAAATTCTAATAAGTTATTAAGGAAAAACTAAAATAAACACTGTATCTCGGAAACTATAAAATTTTGAAATAAAGTATTGTTCTAAGTTTTGTACAATGGATAAGTTGTTTCACAAGGTGTGAGGCCCGAAGTTAACTCTTGAGTTAACCTTCGAATTGACCCGCCGCCCAGATACAGGGTGTCCGGTTTTAATGTTTACAAACTTTTTGAGAAACTAGTGGAGAGGGCATTAATTCAAAAATGAACGTCGAAGTGCAAAGTCAATAAAATGAAACAAAAAACGTTAAACTTTGAAGATAAACGGTTTTCCAGGCCAGTAGTTCCAAACGACCGTGATACGTTGCGTGAACTTCAAAAAAGTAACGTTAAAAATGACGCAAGGTGGACAGTATTGTTAGTCTACGTAGTCTACGGGAAATTTACCTCCAGGTGACGCGGAGTTTTTCGTGATTTCGCACGATTTCAGGAAGATTTGTGACAAGATTTCCATGAGTGGTTACACCCTCGTAAATTTCCTAATTTCGGTAAATTGGTCAAGAAACGCGTTTTTATTCGTCGGCCAATTGTAGGCAATTTCAGTGACATGTGCTTTGTTCCAGGTCCTCTGACGAGCATGGAACTTTCCAGGAGCGCTTCTACGACAGATCGACGACCAGGGTGGCCGCCGAAGGCGAGTTCATCCGCCGAACGGGCTACCACGACACAAGCAGGAGTCGAACCCGCGACAGATCCTACCGCAACGGCCCCTACAACTCCCTCATGGACCGCCACTCCAGGACACTCAACAGCTCGTGGTCGTACGATTCAACGAGGTAAGCCTGCGTTCGTTTGTAATGCTTTTACTTTCTCCGTAAGCTCGAAAAAAATACGCGAAAGTTGCCTGAAATCGCAACGAAGTGTGTTTTCCGCGACTTTGGAACCTTAAGTGGTCCACACACGATCGGTTCTACTTGCGAGAAAGATGCATTGTGAAACGATGGGAATTAATGCTTAGTAAGATATAAGGCTGTTGGTATATTCCATACGTGTACATGAAAATGAATATTTTGAGAAAGTTAACTTGTTTCTATTTTTTACTGATTTTTCTTTTCAAAAGATACAAAACATAAATTACCGTGTTGACTGACATAATTTGTGAGAGTTTGCGCATTACAACGAATTTTTTAGCATCTGTAAAGACAGATACAAAATCTTTTCTATGATTCTGGAACATAGAAACCATTCCAGTTTACGATTATTTTATAGAGTGAGAAGTTTGCGTTTCATAATGGTTAACAACTGGTCTAACAGATTAAGTTTAACGTACGAGATATTTGGTGGTTTCTACACTGATAAAAATTTGTTTGTAATTTCACATAACTTTACGTTGGCAATGTGTGACCAGCGTAAAGTTATGAAAAATTACGTAATGATTTTGTAAACGAAATAAGTACACTGTAATATTACAGAAATAAATGTGGATAAAATTCCATATTATGTTACGTGACTTTACAGCTGGTATGCTAAATTCCGACGTAAATTTCCGACGCTATTATTTATATTGATTTATACATTGTAACTTTTCGGTTGGAATTGTAGAAAATAAATATGTAATTTTACTGAGTAGATAATTTAAAAATTCTTATACTTACCTTTATAACTACATTTGAAAAATATGCATAGAGAACTTTTCCAATAACTAACATTATTTCACATATTATAACTGAATATCAATGTGTAAAAAATATAACAATATGCACATGTTAAAAAAAGTATATACCAAAGAGTTCATCAGACAGTTCAAATATTTTCATTTTGTTTGACCTGAATAGTGTAACAGATACCAATTTAAACATGTATTATATTATTTTTGTAGGTCATGTGAATGTTGAGTGTTTTGACGGATGAAGTTCAAGAGGTTAAAATTTTTTACTTTTAATGTCATGGAAAAAAGTCTACTTGTTAAAATGTACAACAGTACAGGTTTGAGCCAGTAAATATAATATGCAGCATATCTCTTACTAACAAATTATTAGAAATACAGTACACTGTATTATTTGTACAACATGCGAGTCACATTTTTATTGGCCTTGTCAGGAGCAGATATAACTTCTGTGTAGGAGATTGTTTTAGTGGAATTTGTCCATCCATCCGCTTAATGCGAATTATCCATCCTTTTCTGTAAAAGTGTATTGTTCATCCATCATCTAAAAATGTATTGCAATGTGGGTATTTCATTTGCATTAGGAAATATACTGCATATTTCTGCATGCTGAAAATATTACATAATTATTCCGGAAACTCCAGTATATTCCTTGGTTTTTTCAAATATTTGTAGATTACGTATATGTATGTAAATAAATATTTTTAGTTCGAATTTTTACAATAAACTTATAATTATTGTAATTATAACTAATGTTATCTATTGTAAGCTATTACTATTTCTAGTGTCGCAAGGATAAATATGTTGTTTGACATAAATGTTGTAGGGTTTAGAGACACAAGCGTAGGATGCACACATTTAAACAACGTACCGTTTCAGTTTCTATTATATTTATGAATTGTATAACATTTAAATTGGCATAAGCTGCAAGTGCACACGTAATAAAATCCCACAAAAAGTTTGTTATTAATGAACCATACATGTTTGTCTACCACAGGTTAACAACACGACTAAAACGTAGGTTAGAGCTTAGATTGATGTACCTCTTGGCAAGTGCAACAGAAATCACAAGAAAACTTCTGTAAAATTTCGTAATAAATTCAGTAAAAGTAAATAGTTCCATTGTAGTACATTGTATTACCACGACATTTCTGAAATTTCGTAATTTTATTACGTAAAAGCACATACACTTGATTATTCCTTAGTATATAATTTCAGTAAATATTATGTAAAAAAAGCATAACAAAACATGAAAATTTCCACCCATTTTTATCAGTGTACTACTAGATTTAATTAAATCTAGTTTAAATTTCCTTTAATTGATGCATGGGATAGGTTTATCAATAGCAATTAATCTGTCAGAACAATTTCAAGAATTGTAATCTCTTTTTTGGTTTTTTTTCCACGCCAAGACCTTCTGTTGCCTCAACTTGTATGCGATGCGATTTTTTTACTTGTGCCCTCTCCACCATGAATTATTTTTGTTGCTATCTTAATTTTATTAGCCGCAGTCTCTTCCAGATAATTTTCTGCAACAGACGACGAATGCCAACCTCCATATTGTTTAAGAGTCAAAATATCTGCAGAAGCATTAGCCAAAAATGTGGTTGACGTTCACCGAAAGCAATGTCCGGTATATATGGACAACCTTCAGCTTCAGATAGTCAGTCGCCAATCTGGGTACCTTGTACAGTATGTTTATACCTACTGGTTGCACTGTACATTACCCCGAACGATAACACAAAAAGAATCTTCCCTCACCAAGATGTGAAGGGCGCAGCATATTTTCGATAGGTTTCTAAACTATTAAAACCCTTTCCTTCACCACCAGACACATCAAAAGAACGAGGTTTGTAATTTTTAGTTTTCAAAATATCTTCAATGTCGGTTGTTTTTAAATTCACTAGCTCATCACACCGACAAGCGTTCATTACTCATAACCACCTTCATGAATAAGAAAAACCTCATCGGGAGCTTCATTTATAAACTTGTCAACGTCTTTATGATCAAATGTGTTCGCCTTCTTAGATCGGTACTCTTTAGACGCTTTTCAAAACCGCAAACAAGGTCTTGAACCCATAAATTTTGACGCGGTTACATCTAATAATTTTAAAAATATACTTGCTAATATCTACTTTCGTAAACGTTGACCTCGGCATCGAGTATGTAGACCACATGCATAACCATAAACCAAAGTAGCAGTCATTACAATGTTTTAACATCCAGTGGCAGGATTAAATAAAACGCTATATAGCATTCGTGAAGAAACGAATTCGCCCACTTGCATTGCGTTAGCACTAATAAAGTTATTCGTACATTTCTTAAATCCCTCCTATCGTGGCCGTACTCGATGCGGTTTACCGGAAAGGAGGGCTTCCGGTTAGCAAACAGGTCGCAAACCGTAATATTAGTGGTTGTATTGGCCGTAAGGTTCAGCCTGAAGTCGAACAACATGCAAGTTGAACCTTGTATGTGGGAGGAGTGGGTACAGGCCGAGATTTAGAATGACGAAAGCGGCCTGGTTAACATATTCCATAGTCCTCTGATAAGGAAATACTTATTTATGTAGAAAATGTCTAACATGAGAACCTGGTCTGTTCAAATCTTTGAACTTACCATAATATGTTAGTGGAAAAATTAAGACTGTAGATGCAGTATTATTATTTTTGAAGTAATAGAGAAACATGTTGATGTAACTCCGTATATCAATTTTCGTCCAGTTCGTCAAGAACATTTTCCATATTCATTTTAATGATGTCGAAAATCACTAATATTATTGGAATTTAACTAATAACTATTTGTTTTTTCATATATGTACACTCGTATCAAAATATCCACACGGTCGCGGAAGTTGGCTTGCTACCGTGATAGACTTTTTAATGTCACTACTATTTTAAGTAGAACTACTATTTTCAAAAAAAAAGAAAAGTTAAAGAGTGGTTCTACGTATTACTGTATGTAAATAAGGATATTCAAAAACATTTTCGTAAAATCGCTGCATAATAACCACTTTTTGATTGTCATTTCAGTATTGAAGTATAGTTTGTAAACATCATACCATAGCAACAACTTTATACCCAACATAGTTCAATTTGTTTAAATAAAATAGTCTACCGATCATATTAGCAAATGCAATCGAAGATTATGTCGCGACTATTTTGAATATTTATTTGACGATTTTACGAAAAATCTTGTACGATACATGTTGCTAAATAAGTGTTTTAGGCACTTCCCGTCGCGTGCACACATTAGGCTTGTTTTTGCAGCAGTTGAAAACGGTTTGTTGAGAACGCGTTACCATTGAATTTGACGCAATAAATAGTTGGACGGACATTTCTGATAGTTTCAAACCGTTTCCAACTGCTGCTAAAACAAACCTATTATTTCACAATTCGTATCGAAAATAGCTATTTCGGTCTTGGTACACCACTATCGTCAATACTAAAAAAAAACCGCCTGCGCCTTTCTGACAAATTTTGATTAATGCTTTAATACCATCTAGGGTTTTCCTTTCTAATACTCGAAACGGCTTATCGATTTCCGAATCTGTCCCTGACTTATCCTTAAATAGAACAATACGGCATATCGAACTGTATAATAATGATTTACTTAAACAATGCGCTGTATACGTTGACACATAATTTGTTATGTGTAAAAAGGACCACACAGCAATATATTTTAGGAATATGTTTCGCAATTTTAAAAAATCAACGGATATAAAATAAATTGCGAACCGTATTCGGAATAATATTTTAAATGCAGGTAATTTTGGGTTTTCATTTCAATGCTAATAAATTACTGCTACAGTTTTATTAATGTCATACAAATTTATTCCTATTACTTTTGGTTGACAATGCTAACCGTATTTTGTCGAAATGACTACTAAATCAGTCTAGGGGTCATATTCGACAAACATTTTACATTGACAATTGTAAGGCGTTTACCTAAAAACATTTACATTTATTTGGTAGAGTTAAAACTCACGCTTCGATATTTTATTAATTCAAGAAATAATAAAACATATTTATTGCAAATCCTTCAAACAGAAATTTATAATGGATTAAATAAATGTGTATAGAATGAGTAATAAAATACAGTATTAAGGAAATTTCCAACATCGGCATCAGTACGATTATTAACCGACTTTAAGTAGAGGGTTAGGTCATTGACAAAAACTTTAATTTATATGCAGACCAACTGTTGCTTGCTTGATCTGTTGGAGATAGCGCATCGTTTCACAGATGATTCTTAATATTTACTTAAAAACATAGAAACCAAGACAGGTTGAGTTTAAATAAAGATAGTGTTGAAAAACTCGTTAATTTTTAATACATTTAAAAAAAAAATAGAAATATTAGGTTTGTATTGAACATATATTTGTTTACTATAGGGTGATACTTTACTTTAATTTAACTTTAACTAAAACTAGATATTTTTGACCTAATAATTTTCGAAATAAAATCGATATTTCATATTGAATAGGAACAATAATTTGAAATTTGCGGTCTGTTTCTAACATTGTTTTTTTATTTTAGTATAAGTAGTGTAATTTATTAACTGAGTTCGAAGACGCCGTAAAATGATCAAATTTGTAGTGTTTTTAGATACAGAAATCTCGAAAACTAAAACATGTAGATCAAAAGTAATATGAAAAATAAAATTTATGATGTTTTGTTTATTCATTGTTTTTATTTAAATTTTCCTTAAATAAAATAATAACTCTTAAAAAGCGTTTGTAAGACACATTATTTTGCTAATAATATTCACATACTTATAAAACAAAAGTGAAAAATTTTATATGCATAACTATATGTATAAGTTTATGTTATTAACAATATGTATATCTACAGTCTAATTAGAAAAATGCATATTTTCAAAGATTTCTGTACCTAAAATATTTTTGGTTACATCGTTTTTGTTCTTGTATATTCGTTTTACTTCGGTATCTTTGAACATTCTCAGATGGCATGAGATAATTAACCTGTCATTTACTAAGTTCTATATTATGCAGATCTTAAATGACTCAAACTGTTGTCATTTGTAGAAAACACTATTTCAATAATACGGCGCTTTTAATTACTTTTATGTTTTAAGACGCCGTTTTTATATGCAAATTTCAACGAAATTTTAGCTGTTTGTTGAGATAGTTTAAAACAAATCTGAGTAAGTTAGAAAGAATATCTCCACTGTGTTAGTTATACAAGTTTTCTCCAGGATGTATGACAGGCTGACAAATCATTTAGAATAAGAAGAAAAGAATCATTTTCACCTGTCATGTTTTATCATTAAAATCTTATGAATTTTACCTGGACATTGAGAAAATTGTATACGGCATTATAAACATTGTCAGACCCCGCAAAATTCTTCAAAATTTTACTGAACATTAATAATTGTATGATAATGATATGACGGTATGAAATAAATGATGCTTATCTAAACAAGAAAAAGCACTGCAAGGCCTGCCGCTTCCCTGATTAGATTAAAATAAACGTCACGACCTTGAAATTGATCTTGTAAAGGATTTCGGAAACATGACTACTAAAAAAGAGATAATCTGTCAAATTTTAACACTGTGACACATTACTCCAAGTAGGCGTGTGCAATAACAATAGACGCAGTTTTATCAGGAGTTTTAGTAATGTTGTGGTCGCCGTACATTTTTATACAGGGTGTTTAAATAAATTTTTGACTTGAAAAATATTTTTCAAGACTCATAAAATACAGACAATTTTCGAGTGCCAATTTAGGTCATATAAACAGATTTTTACTGTTAATTTTCATTTGCTTTTTATAAGTTCGAGACGCGAACTTTGGAACACTCTGTAGTTACAAACAGAACACCCTGTATATATTTTTTATGTCTAGTTGCAGTATTTTTCAATTTATTTTTTTTTTGCAGATACAACAGCACTACAGGGTGCAGTCAGACGGATACAGGGTATAGCACTACACCATCTGATAGCAACGAGAGGCGAAGTTCGGATCAAAACTCGAAGAAAAAGACGAAATCGAGATCGGGATCGAGGTCGCCTTCACCGTCGGGGAGCACTAGCAGTCGGTCACCATCTAGGTAGGAATTTAAAACTGGTTCCCTTCATATATGCGTAGGGTCTGTTGTTGTAAATGAGTAAAGTGGCGGCGCATTACAAAAAAGGGTATGTTTTCCTGTAATAACATCATCCCATCCCAACGTTTTTGGAAATTATTTTTTAATACTTTTTAAAACATGTAAATTATTTCCCAGTCATCTTGTTTTTGTTTGCTTTTAATACTAAACAACAAATATCCCAACGATTTGCTAATAATATAGGTTACAAATTAAGCAAACAATAAATTATTGCGATATCTCAAGCCTCATACTATTATTGATTTTACACTTATGTCACTTAATGTAAGTCTTCCTGTTATTATTATTTTGTCCTTGTACCATAACCAAATTGAACTTGGACTGTTTACAAAGCCACTTTAGGAGGTCTCTATTACTAAATTATTTATTCAGAATTTACTGAAGTACTTACGTACTTATTCATATCTCAGGCTATAAAAGAAGCGGTGAATTACATTTTTTTGAAGGTCGAAAAATTACTAGGAAGTTTTGTCGTTCTATTTTGAAGATTTTGAAATGAAAAAAAGAACTGTTGCATTTTATGGATGAAGAAATAGTTTTCAGGTTCAGTGTATTTATTTCAAAATATAAGAAGGTAATTCAGTTATAATGTCATTAATTTTAATCACGTATTCGGAAGGCCTAATAAAGAAAGAAAATTGAAAAAAAGGTTTTTACTTGACCTTTCAAAAGAGAAGAAAATCAACCTATAACATTCGGTGACATGGCAATCTTGGTACGCTACAAATTCTCTGATGATGCGTTCGAGTATTGAAGACAAACGGCGTTGCCATTCAGGACCACATACATAATAACAGGATGTTCATTAATGTTCGGTACTGAAGTGATATATTTGTTTTCTAATGACGAGCGTCTAGTGTAAAATGTATGCATTTTATACATATATTTTTTGAGGTACTTTTAAAAATTTTGAAGGTACGTTGTTAAGCGTTTTGTCAATTTCTGACGTAAAATCCACTAATCCGCGAAGAGTACCATGATTTTCAAAACTTTGTGATTCGTCATGCCCTTCGTAGTGTAAAATTTTATACAGTAAATGATTTTAGATATAACTTATCTATTTTGTATCTCTTTTTAATCCCGAATAAAACACGCACACGGAAAACAAGAAAACATATTTTTCCCGGAACACCCACAATTCTAATTGTTTCTTAAAATATGTCTTTATTAAAACGTCTTAAAATTTTTCTATGGCAGGAGATGACCGCGGTTTGTCACTATTAATTGTACCTGGTAGGAAAGTTTGTGGAATTTAGTTTCACCCAACTTGAATTGCATTTTTAATTAGGTAAATAGTAAATTAAATTGCAGCCATTCCACCGCTTTCGGCACGTGATTGCTGCGGTTGAGCATTTGTTATGGGACTAATCTGTTAACTAATTATCATTTCATATTTATTATACCGGGCGTTTATAAAAATGCAAATTTTTGTTTGTTTATGTTAGTATTTGGTGAAACCGTCGCTCTGCAACGTTCGTCATTAGATTTGTTAGCAACTGCAGTTGAAAGCAGCAGCAGCAGTTGAAAACTGTTTGGAACAGAAATGTCCGTCCAACTATTTATTGCGTCAAATTCAATGGTAACGCGTTCTTAACTGAACTGGTCGAATATTTCTGACAGTTTTCAAACCGTTTTCTGCTGCAAAAACAAGATTATTGACCTAAATACTGTAGGTCAAGATTCACTGTTGTGGGATTATTATCATTGTGTATATCTCGGACTGTTTTTTGTTGACAGCACAAGGATTTTTTATATTACCCTCAGTATATAAATACGAAAAATTTTCAGTTTATTACTTGATTCATTGGAATTTTGTAACTTCAATATTATCTAAATTTTTTTAAACTAAAACTAAATTTATTATGGAATTCATTGAAATGACGTACTGATTTCAGAAACACTGTGATTGTTGGAAGTTCAGAGATTTATTTGTTTTTCACGGCAACTAGATGATGAAATCAAATTTATTATGAAATTGATGTTTTTTGACCATATTCTAAAAATTCAATATGGAGCTCCTGCGAAAATTAAAACGTCTATGGAAGCAAGCGAATGCTTATACTAAAAAATATTTAAATATTTTTCTACACATAGAGTATATCTACTTAAAAACGCTTATATTGTTTTATTACTTTTTAGTAATAAAAGAGAAAGGATTTCATACTGTTTTAACTTTTTCTTTGATGAAAATGCGGTACTTGTTTCTAATGTATTTATCTCCAATATAAAAGAGACCACCACACAATATTTATTTATGCTTTTTACCTATTATGACAGCACCTTACTAGAATAAAGATAAGTGACTCATTTCAACTTCTAATTTTAAATTCCTCACTTTACTAATGGTGTAAATCAGTGCCACCTACGCCGTGAATCATATAAATATCTACATGCACTAATTTGACCAAATAAATATTATCGTGCTATCAGACTTTACATACAATATTTTTATACATCTGAAGAATAATCAAGCAACAAATCTGCTCTTTGCATGGTCAAAGGTTTCACAAGAAGACTTTAACTGTGTGGTGTTTTTGCTATACTCATGTTTTTCATTTTATAAAGTTATTAGGTAAATATTTTCAGGCAAAAACAACATAAATAAACAAATCGACTCTTCTGGGAAAATTGCTCTGCTCTCTTCCCAGCAGAGTACAGGCATGTAGGAGATTAAGATTAAGAGTATTAAATAAAATTCTACTGAATAATCAAAATATATCAGTGTACTATATAACATATCTTCTATCTCTTCACAGAAATGTATAATTTACAATCAAATTTTATATAAATTTAAAACTTTCGATCACCTGCCGAGCTCTTGCGGGCGTTTCCGTTTCTGTAATATGACGTCACTTTATTTGTTGTACTAGTCACCTTGAAGATTGATTTAGATTAACAGGTATTTTCGTTTCTGTGTTCCAATATATATTTTAAGTGTTATGTATATGTTATAAGACAATTTAATTAATTGTTAAGCATTGTTAATTATTAAGTGTAAGGAAATTATTCAAAATGGTTTTGTAAAGGCATCCACCGATAATTTGCCAAACGGAGATGTATTTATGTTCATGAAACTTTTACACTGAAAATTGAAGCGCAATCTATAATTAATAAAAATCTTCATTTCAAATTAAGAAACGAGACAAAAATCGCTCAAATATGCTTTTCAAGGGAGATCAAAATTGTGACAATATTTCGCAAAATAGAGATTTCCAAGGGATTTTGCGGAATTCCGTCTAATTTCAAGGAGTCTCCAAGGATTTTTATAGGTATTTATACAGCCAAAATATGATGGCCAAAATCACATTACCTTAGTCACAGCCTTCTTCATCTTAGATAGAGTTAGATAAAGAAGGCTGTGCCTTAATCCAAAATTTGATAATTTCTGAGATACAGGGTGTTGAACTTTTTTAGTTTTTTCTCAATAACTTTATTATAAATTATAGTAAATACATAAAACTTGGTAGTGATGAGTTCTCTGACGCAAGAAGTTTAAATATGGCCTCGAATTTGCTGTCAATCGTAGAGGGCGCCATCTACAGTATTTTACGTGCATTTAAATCGTTATAAGTTGTAATAATTCTTATTCTTTGACGTTTTTTCTTAAACGTCTTGAAACAACCGTTTTCTGGATAGCATTTTAACGGGTTTTATTTCATAAACATTAACCCACTGTCTTCTTGCATATAAAGTACTGTAAGTGACACCTACGGTTGACAGCAAATTCACGGACATATTTCAATTTCTCATTAGAAAATTCCTCTGTACCAAGTTTGATATTTTTACTACAATTTATATGAAGTTATTGAAGAAAAACTAAAATAAAATTGTATTTTCAAAACTCTGTATCTCGGAAACTATAAAATTTTGGGCTAAAGTGACTTAATTTAGATCAATACATTTTGGCCCTCGGAGTATTTGGTAGTATGTGGTTACAGACACCCTGTATACGCGAGTTATATAAAAAAATTCAAAAACATGATGTATTAACTGGACAAAAAAGAATATTTCTAAGATTGCTCAGAATTGTGACATTCTTGGTAAAAAAAACCGTAAAGAGTGATTTGATGCCAGTGGCGAAGATGCGAAAGATGGCGCATTACGACGTTAGCTGAAACTCTCAGATTGACAAAAAATGTGAAATTGGCAATTTCTTCGAAATAGCGATTTTTTTGTTCTTAGATTTGTACAATAGTTGAATTGTTTCAGAAGGTGCGAAGTGCCGAAGTTAACTCTTAAGGTTAACCCTCGACTTGATCCACCCCCCAGGTACAGGGTGTTCGGTGTTAATGTTTACAAACTTTTAGAGAAACTAGTGAATGGGGGCATTCATTCAAACATTAATGTCTAAGTGCAGTCAATAAAATGAAAAAAACAACATTAAACTTTGAAGACAAACAGCTTTCCAGTAGTTCCAAACAACCGCGATACGTGTCGCGCAGAATAATGTGATCTGGAACCTGCGTTATTCGCGAAATGGAAACGCGAATAAGTAAAATAACGTCGACCATAATAATGGTTTATTGTCTAAACAGGATGAACCCAATTACAAGACAAATGAAGCAAGGTGGACAGTATTGTCAGTCTTTACGGGTAAATTAACATCCAGATGACGCGGAATTTTGTGTGATTTCGCGCGATTTGTTGTGATTTTGCACTAGCGAAATATAACTTCTAATCCAGTTTCATTTTATTTCTTGAATTTGATTTGTATCAGATCGAACCGAATTATCTATAAAAGCGAATTTAAACTGGATTTAATTAAATCATTTAGCAACAGACAAGCAAGTGTCACTTATCTTAGCAATCAAACCCGCCGTGAGTCGTATTTTGCATTAATCTTGTTATTTTCCGACAGATCGAGATCTCGAAGCAGCAGCAGTTCCTCGAGCTCATCCACGTCGCGGGACACGAGTTCAACGAGCTCGCCGAAATCCAGGAGACTAAACTCTTCTGCGAACGCCAACCACCAGCCGATCGTGCACTCCGACGACCGGCGACCGCTCGCGATATGCGTGAAAAACCTCCCCTTGCGGTCGTCCGACACGAGCCTGAAGGACGGTCTGTTCCACGAGTACAAAAAACACGGGAAAGTCACGTGGGTGAAGGTGGTGGGCCAGAACTCGGAGCGTCACGCGATCGTGTGCTTCAAGAAACCGGAGGACGTGGAGAAGGCCCTGGAGGTGAGCTACGACAAACAGTTTTTTGGGTGCAAGATCGAGGTGGCCCCCTACCAGGGCTACGACGTGGAGGACAACGATCTGCGGCCCTACGAGGCCGAGATCGACGAGTTCCACCCGAAGGCAACGAGGACACTGTTTATCGGCAATTTGGAGAAGGATGTGACCGCGTCAGATCTCAGGAAACACTTCGACCAGTTCGGTGAAATCATTGAAATTGACATAAAAAAGCAAGCGGCTGTGAGTTCGTATGCGTTTTGCCAATACTCCGATATCGTAAGTGTTGTCAAGGCTATACGTAAGATGGACGGTGAGCATTTAGGAAATAATCGAATTAAATTAGGTTTCGGTAAGTCGATGCCGTATAATTGTGTGTGGATTGATGGGGTTAACGAGCACGTTAACGAAAAGTACCTGAGAATGCAGTTCGAACCCTTCGGTGTTATAAGTAAAGTGCACATAGATCGGGAGAAAGGGCAGGCGCTTATTTTTTACGAGCAAGTGTTACACGCGCAGGCGGCGGTCAACAAGATGCGCGGATTCAACTTGAAGAACACTAAGATCCAAGTGGACTTTGCCAGTAGGGAATGCCAGGAGTCGTTCTTCGAAAGGTTGGAGAAACAGGGCACCGTGCTGGACAGGACGCCTTTCGAGGAAAGGAGGGACTCTACGGCACGAAGTTTTGATTCTACGACCGCCTCCAGGTTTTCTAGGTGAGCCGTTAAAATTTTTTCACACTTTAATATCTGATAACTATAATTTTTATAGGATATTTTTATATTGTCTGAATTAGATTAAACCCCGATTATTGAAAATTTTTTATACAGGGTGTTCTGAAAGTCCGTCAGGAAACTCCGGGAGGTGATTCTACAGATTAAAGTAATAGCAGTATGTCATGAAAATTTTTTTCAAATTGTCAATTGTTTGCAAGTTACAGATTGCTAGTCAATTTTTTTTTTATTTTTTTTTTAAGTAATTCAAGTTCGATTATTCTCTCATTCGGCACACCCACTAAGTAGATGAAACTCTATCGGACAAGTCAAAGAAAAGTTTTATTATGAGCCGCTAGAGCATTTTACCTAAAACTCAGGATTAGTTTTATTCATAAATTTTTTTCCTTGCTAAATATCGCAGAAATTTAAACACTATTAAAAAGAGAAACAATATTAGAACAAACTATGTACTGTTTATTCAAGCCAATAAATGTAACCGTTTAGCAGGAAATCGCTATAAAAGTTTTATTAAACATAAAATTTTAATAATTCTTTCTGTAATTAATCAAGTTGCCATGCTTCAAATAAATGTCAAATGTAAAGGACCTCTGAAAATCAAAGATTCATCTTTGGGCAGAATCATTTGTGTTAATTTTTGGGAAATTTTACAAATAATTGTTTGTTTTAATAAATTTATTAATTCACATTCTACAACTACAAAAAACTTATTGTATATAAATTAATGCAATATCAAACGTCTAGTTAAGAAAAATCTCCCATAAACAACCTACAACAATGCCAGTGTACTGAAATGTCAAAAAGAGCAACATGCGAGGAATATACTACTTATACATAAATATGCATTTGTAAAGTAATGAACAATGCATTTTCGAAGTGCTCCTATAATAATTGCCAGTTTTCTCAATAGCAGAAAATAATTTTTTTATTTGACATATACATATAATACTAAATAAAAAAATAACAAATTTGGCAATACAAAATGTTTCGGTTCTTTTTACAGATATGACACTCCGACAAGACCGCGAACATCGTCATACAGCAGCAGATCTAGCGTAACGGCGAGTCAAGTACCATCGGTAATGCAATCACCAGGCACCCCTGGCTCTGTAACGCCTAGGGGTACGGGATCGCGATCACGAGTTGCTCGATTTGCCGAATATTACGACACGGCAGAATATCCGGACCGACACTTCCGCAGTTACGATGAGTACAGCCAGGGTTCGGCTGCTTCTCATGAGGACCCCTACGAACCCGATTATGTTTTTACCCACGACAGTCCTACACACATTGTCGATCCTCTGGATGCGAGGTCCATTCAGAGCGATACAGTACCCTTTGCGCCGCCCGACATTAGAAACCTTCAGAAGGAGAGGGTGCACCTCTTGGAACAACTCGAGGAATGTCCCAGTTCTGGTGATGAGTTAATGAGTCCTAAAAAACGACTGAAATTAGAATTATTAGACTCGACCATTACTAGCGATGTTATCATAGAGGCTAATAGGGATCACAGGAAAGTCATGGAGGTTAGGAGGCCATCGGACGCAAATGTAAGACATCATTCACGGAGACCCTCGATTGATTCGGGAAAGCACTCCACGAGAGACGTAGGACACGACAGAAGCGGTTACTTGCCTCACACCGTCTGCAAACGAAGGAAGACCGGAGGTAGCGACAGTGGTTCCAGGATACATCATTACGATCATTCCGGATCCGAGAGCGTGGGTGGTTCCAGGCCAGGCACCCCGCTTTGTGATGAGAGACCTGAGAATTTTCAACCCAGCGAACCCAGGAGGGTGCCGAGGGAAAGGGAGGGTCCTCTCACTTTACCACTGCCACGGTTTGCAGCTCAAATTATGAACAGAGGTAAATATAGTAGTATAATAAGTACTGTACTGACCCATGAAAGTATTGAATACATCTCAGTCACTGAAGAAATTAGTAGGCCAATATTTGGAACTAATTTACACAGATGCGCTTTAGTCCAAATTATTCCTTTTTACAAATTATATTATCTTGTTTAAAAATCAAAATCAGCAGTTTATAAACTAAATTGATCCTTTTAGAAATCTAATTCGCCAGTTTGAAAATTAAATTTAACCATTTTGCAGATCAAATTCACTCTTCTCGATATTAACGCAATACTTCGCAGTTAAATTCACTTAAATGAAATTCTCAGATCAAATTTACCCTTTTGAAAATCAAACTCAATCATGCACAGATCAAATTCAATTATTAAGTTAAATTTAATTTGTATTCAATTAAGTTATTTTAGACATTAAACCCATCTATTTAGAGATCAAATGCACCCTTCTGCAAAACAAATTAATCGACAGTTTATAAACCAAATCTACTTTTTTAGAAATCAAATTTACCATGTTGAAAATTAAATTTAACCATTTTAAAATCAAATTCACTTCTTGATAGAACATGATTCTTTGCAGTCAAATTAACTTTAACAAACCAAATTCAAATTCACATCAAATTTACCCCTTTTGAAAATCAAATTACATCATTTACATATCAAATGAATTATAGACATACAAATCTGAAAATCAAATTCAACCATTTAGAGATCAAATGCACTCTTCTCCAAACCAAATCAAATTTGACTATTTGCTAATAAAGTTCAACAAATCAAATTAATCAAATAATAATAGAAGTCATATTTACCTTTCTTATGGTCAGTCAAGATCAGTTATTTACAAACCAAATTTAATATTTACAAATAAATTCACTTTAAATTCACCATTTTGCAGATCAAATTCACTTATCTGCAAATCAAATTTGCAAATTACATTCATCCTTATTTTTATATTATAAACGCATGATTTAGTGTCAAACGAAGGAATTTGATTTGCAGACAGACAAACTTGATTATGTTGATCAAAAAAGTAGTGAATTTGATTTAAGGAATGGGAAGAAAAGGTTGTATTTTTACTTATTATTTTCAGGCAACGTATCAGTAGCAGGAATAAAAGGCCAGAAAGACAACATTCTCGCGAGCCCTCCCGCAGCTGCTACCAGCCCTAGGATAACGAATCCAAGACCGCCTAGTCCTGTCCACGTGCCCCCACCGGCATCACCTCCCCCCAGACCGCCCAGTCTCAGCTCAAACTCCAGCGATAGCGACATAACACCGCCAAGTCCGTCTTTAGAAGAACGCATCCGATCTCTGGAAGAAAAGTACGAGAAATGGT
This sequence comes from Monochamus saltuarius, assembly GCA_025584915.1. Lineage (NCBI taxonomy): Eukaryota > Metazoa > Arthropoda > Insecta > Coleoptera > Cerambycidae > Monochamus > Monochamus saltuarius. The sequence continues at coordinate 41,075,016 of CM046727.1, forward strand.
CAGGTTCAAGGGCCCTCAGTGCTGCCGGTGGGGACGCTTTGGCCATGCTGGATGCCAACCTTGAGAAATTCAGATTGCGTCACAAGCTCCTTGATCTAGATGTGAAGGAGGTCCAGCCCTCGGAAATCGTGAAATCTGTGATGGCAAAACGTTCAGTGTTCGATGAGGACCTGAAGAGGTTGGAGAACGTAGGGGAGAAATACGAGCCCAAAGAGTTTAGTTTGTTCCCTAGGGCCGCTCCACCGGCCCAAACTTCAGTACCTGCAACACCTTTGTCGGCGCCGCCAACGCTGAAACTCGCACCCGTCACCCAGCTGCCCAAAACTCCCACCATGCTATCCCCTAGATCCACAGGTTGGTGCAAAATGTGTTAACGTTTATTATTTAATTATGTTTGTGCATTCAAACTTTGTCTAGAGATATTCTAAGTCATATTTTTGGAAATAACAATATATTATTATTATTAGAATATCTTTGGACGTTGATTAAACTTCTTTAATATTTGCTCTAATTTAGGAACTAGCTTACCCGCTGCGAAAGGCCTTCAGTACCCTTTTCCCACGCACCCGCCGGTTCTCATGTCACCAGTTCCGTCGCATACGCAAACTCCACCAACGCCGACGACGTCAACGTCCCTTCCTGCACCGACGGCTACAAGTACAACAACAACACGAAGCGCCAGCCATGGTGAAAATAGACTGAAACCGTGCGCCAGTGTTTCTAGTGATATAAGGACAACTAGCAAAGTGAATGTAAATAGAAGTACTGTAGTGTCTTCTTTAGCGTCGATTAAAAGTAGTGAAAAGACCAATATCAACATTCCTAATTCCGGTGACAGCGCGACGTCTAGTGCTAGTTTACCATCGGATAAACACAACAAATCCGTGCGGGAAGTTAAATCTAGTGATAAAACTAGTGAAAAGGTATCGTGTCGGAGGGATTCTAATAGTAGTTCGCCTCGCGCAGACATTAAAACTAGAAGAAACAGTGATACTAGTGCCCGAAGAATAGACGATAGTGAGAAATTCATCGACGCGGAGAGCAGCCATAAAGAGAGAATAAAGAACGAGGAAGAGAAAAAGGATCGTCTGGAGAAAGCTAGGCTTGAAAACGAAAAACTAGAAAGAGATAAGCTAGAGAAGGAGAGAATAGAAAAGGAAAGGATGGAGAAAGAAAAGCAAGAAAGAGAACGAATTGAAAAAGAGAAGCTGGAAAAGGAGAGGTTGGAGAGGGAGAGCGAGTTAGAAAAACAACGATTAGAAAAAGAAAGGCTAGAAAAAGAACGAATAGAAAGAGAAAAACAAGAGAAAGAACGCTTAGAAAAAGAAAAGGCAGAAAGAGAACGAGCCGAGAGACTTCGTCAAGAACGAGAACGTGCAGAGAAAGAACGTTTAGAACGTGAACGAATCGAAAAAGAGAGGCAAGAACAAGAAAAGAAAGCTCGTGAAAGAAAGGAACGGGAAGAACGCGAGCGGAAAGAAAAAGAAGAAAGGGAGAGACAAGAACGAGAAGAACAACAAGAAAGAGAAAGGTTAGAAATGTTGGAGAAAGAGAAGAGGGAACGTGAACGAAAAGAAAGAGAGGAAAGGGAGAAAAGAGAACGCGAAGAGATAGAGAGGAGAGAAAGAGAAGAGTGGGAGAGAAAAGAACGAGAAGAACGGGAGAGGAAAGATCGGGAAGAGAAAGAAATGCGAGAGGAGGAAGAAAAAGTAGCACGCGAGAGATCGGAAAGAGAACGTGTGGAGAAGGAGAAACTTGAGAGAGACCGGAAGAGGGAAGAAGATCGGTCACGACATAAAGAAGACAATCATGATAAAAGAAAAGATGACCACAAAAATCGAGAAAATCACAGTGAGCTTAAACACAGAGAAAACAGTTTAGAAAAACACATATACGATAACAAAAACACCAAAGAATCTAGTAGAGAAGAAAAATCTAATAGGGATAATCATGACCTATTCAGACGCGATTCACACGATTCACGTAGCAGTCACGAAAAATCTAGGCACCACATTGAGAGAGATGCTGAAAGAAGAAAAGAGAGCATAAAAGAAAATCGAGATAACAATATCCATGATAAACATAAAGGCTTCAATGACTTAAAGGACAGTAATAACCGGAACGTCATCGAGAGTCGTCACATGTCTCTAGACATAGATAAAAGCAGAGCCTATGATAACATCAGACAAGACCCAAATAAGAGAAAGGAGAGAAATAATAGTTTACCTGCTAACATCGGCTCTAAACGAAGACTGAGCTCTCATGACAGCTTGGATAACACTGATGAGAGCAAGAGGATAAAACTGATAAATGAGCATAAAAAACTGGTCGAAAGGCGCGATTCCAAGGACAGTACTCGATCTGAGGATAGAGGGAAAAGCAGCAAACATAAAAACAACATCATTAAGTCCCATGACAAGCATGGAACAAAGGACATGGATGACAAACGAAAAGAAAGAGAGAAGGAAAGGGAGGAGCGCCATAAAAAGCATAAACTGGATAAACAAAAATCTAAAAGTAAAAGTCGCGAAAAGGAATCAAGGGAGTCACCTACTACACCAAAAAGCCCTCTCACTGATAAAGATTTTCTGGCAAGGTTGGAGTTAAAGTCGAATGAAGAATCGGAGAAACGCACCGATGTCAAAGAAAGCAAAGAAAGTAAAGAGAAGCGCAAAGAGATGTCTACGTTTAATGCTCACGAGGAGAAAGATCGATCTTCTCATGAGGATAGGACAAAAAGACAAGAAAAATTATCCGAAAAACAACATAGCGCGGAAAAACATGCAAAGATGCGTTCCGATATGGAAGTACTTTCAAAAAGTAGCGAAGAAAGAAAGAAGCGAGATCGCATTAGAAAAATTACCAACAGTTCCGAAAGTGACTCTGACGAACCAAAAAAGCACTCCATATTTGACATTGTCGACGACGAACCTGCTTACATTTCTATGTACGATAAAGTCAAAGCCAGAAGTTGCAAGAACATGGCCAAACAAGAAGAAGAAAAACGACAGGAAAAGATAAAAGCTAAATTTAGTCAATTAAAACAGAGTCGAGCGAAGAGAGAAGAGAAGAAACGATCTACTTCTTGGGATGAAGACTCCGAATCGGAAGATAAAGACCCAAATGAAATAAAGGTCAAACGATGTCCAAAAATGCTTATTGACAGTTCAGATGATGAAAGTCGCGATAGAAAAATCAGGAAAAAGAAGGAAATATATTCCGATTCGGACTCTTCTGCTATAATAAAACAGATCAAACGTGAACAACTTGACACCAGCGAAGACGAGATTAAAAATAAGAATGTATTAAGAGGTTGCAAATCCCGAATCACTAGCGATACTTCGGAAGACGAATACAACAAACAAAAACTCCAAAGTCACATCAAAACTGAAATATTCTCAGATACCGAAAATGCAAACATTCAAGGTTTTCTGGAAGCCGAAGAAAAACCGCAGTTAACCAAAGTCAAAGATGAATTGGAAAGGCTAATTAAGAAAGAAAGGAGAAACAGCAAACATCAAGATTCTTCCTTGGAAATGAGCACACAGCTCTTTGGAGATTCAACGTCTACGTTAAATGAAAAAATAGAGAAATTCAGTAATAGACATTCATTTATAGAAAATACCACTGACGATGAAATTACGGAAACCACCAAAAAGGAAAGGTCAGAACGGAGGGAAAAGAAACATAAAAAGAAACAGAAGAAACAAAAGCATTCCCTTAGCAGCGAGGACTCCTGTAAAATCGAGAACGATTCGGTAGGAGAAACGTCAGAACGATCTAAACACGAGAAAAAGAAGGATCACAGCAAGAAAGATAAAAGAAGAGACAAAACGAAAGAAGGCCGTGAAAAATCTAAAAAATCCAAGAGAAACAAATCCGAATCGAAAAGCGAAAGCAAAAGAGAAGGCAAAATGGAAAACATCTTTGGATCTCTTTCAGAAGATTCTGAACACGGTTCCAAAGAACTCGAACAACAAAAATCTAACGCATTTCACGAACGAGTTACCGAAGAACAGAACGCGCACATTTACAATAGCGAATCCGAAAGAGAACTGGAGAAAGAGAAGGCCAAAGAAAAGGAAGAGAGAGAACGAGAAAGAGAGGAACATAAGCGACGTAAAGAAAAGAAACGTCGTGAGAAAGAACGACGCCTTCAGGAGGCGGCAGCTGCGGCTGCTGCTGCCGCTGCTGTCGAACAGACGAGCAACGACAACAGTATGGATTACGCCGATATGGGCAAGCAGTTAGAGGCAAACATGCTGAAAGACGAGAGTTTAGACGCTTCTGAGGAAATCACCAAAAGTGAAGTAGACTCGGCTAATCTGGATAATACCGAAGACCAGTTCCGTTTCAACGAAATCAATGAAATGCACGAAATAAAAAGAGAAAAAGAGGAACGGAAAGAAGGCAAAGAAAAGAAAAAGAAGAGGAAGAAGAGTAAAGACGAGAAAACAAAACACCACCACCACCATCATCACCACGATAAAAACAAAACAAAATCCCCTGAATTAAAGAAAGAGGTAACACCGCCTCAAGAAATTAAAATAGAAGTTGAAGAATCGCAACCACAAAGTCAAAATCAAAGTTTACCCACTCTCGATGAGAGTACCACTCCTAACAAAGCCGTTACCCCAGACTTTACTATTTCCCCATCCACTCGTGAAACTCATCCTGTTATTAGTCCTATTCCAAAAACACCAACAATTTCAAAGGAAAAGAAACGAGACAAGCTTATACCAGGATTTGGAGCAGAGATCGATGAAAAAATACATGAGTCTGCCGTCAAATCTATTTCCGAATTTGAACCTGTCGTCAAAAAAGAGGAAAATATCAAAGAAGAGGAAAATAAAGACGACACGGAGTCTCAGACATCTGAAGAAAAGCCTCGAGTTGTTATTTCTCAGGAAGAAACTGAAGATGCAGTGGCTGCACTGCTTGGTGAAAGTTTCGAGAATGGCAAATTTGAGGAATGTTACAACGATGAAATTAACAGCACCACTGACCAAACAACTTCCCTCGTTGAAGAGAATGCCCAAGACGATGAAGAAATGCGACAGGCTGTTGAAAGTCTTAATGCCGCAGATTTAGATGTAAAACCTGAAACACCACAAAGCGAACATGAATTACAAATTGATACAGATACAGAAGAGCAAGAAGAGGTTTCCTCAAGGTTTGAGCCTAAAACTCCCGATTTACCTGATATCTCTCATCCACCGAAAACACCAGATATTCCAACGTACATTCGAAGTGAAGAGAAACCACTTTCTACTCCACTTGTTTTGAAAAATACACCAAATATTGGCAGTCCTCCGTCTTTAACTCCGATAAAACCACCAGTCACCGCACCTGCCGAAGTTAGAAAATCTCTAGATTTAGAGCAGAAATCCCTGCCGATGTTACCAGAACAGCAACAACGATCTGTAATTTCTCAAACATGGCCAATAGAAAAACAACCAGAAACTTCTAAACCTGAGCCTTCAGTTATTAAAATAGAAAACGTTTTATCCCAGCAGCAGAAAGTAACCAAAAATATCACACCTCAGCCGATAAGGCAATATACGGCTCCTCCGATGGTAAAAATATCCGAGTCCGCACCTTACCCTGCATTGAAACCAATCACGCAACCGCCAGATCACATCAAACTCTCACCGCTGCCAGATCAACCGACAAAAATCCAACATGCGCCTCCCTTACTGGCACCCACGAAGCCTTCAGTAACTTCACAGTTGCACAATTTGCCAGCTCGTTCTCCTGTACAGGTTAACAAACCACCGACTTCTACGCATGACCCTGGAATGTTGTCTCCTAAATCTGCGCCAAACCTTGTTCATAATAGACTTCCGATAACACCCGTGATGGTATCCAAACCATTACAAGCTACAACTGTAATTCTTCAGCAGTCAAAGGTGGCTCAATCATTAGAACCACCCAAACTCGTTCCTACATCTGAACCTAGAGCACAAGAGAGACCTAGGATGGTTTTTCAGACTTCTGCTATTCAACCAACACAGTTTCCCAATTTTGCTCAAAATCAACCGAGGATGTTGATTCAAGGAAATATTCGACAATTACCACCACAAGGTCTACTGGTTCCTACAAGACAATTGCCTCAAAACACATATGGCTATTTGGGCAATTTAGCTCATTCACCATATATGCATGCGGCAACATTGAGTGATAAGAACCAAACCGATCCTTCCCTAAAAATTGGCCAACCGATGCCTTCGAACTTGGTAAGCAGCCAGAGCACACTAACACAGCCGAGTATTATCATGCCAACATCCAATATCCAACCTCACATGCCTCAGCAACCTTCTCTAGCGATTCCAAAGGAGCAAATCATAAAACCTTCAACAATATTAAGTCCAAAAGTCATAACGAGTACACCAAGTCCGAAGTCATTCGTGCCCTCATCACCAAGTCCGAGGTCATCACCAATGCCTGCGACAAGTCCGAAACCTGTTGTACCTACATCAAGCCCAAATATGTCTGCAGCTGCAATAACTTCACTTCCTTCATCGACTGACTCGACCAATTCGTCGAATCCAATTGTCAAGGAAACTTCAAAAGCTCCAGAACTTGTTGAAAATCCCTTGGACAAGAAATTAAATAATATCCATCCTAATGTCATACAAAAAGTAAATGCTGTTACTCCACCCACCTCTAAACCAGTTACTGAATCATCAATAATTGAACCAAAACCAATTCGTCCAGAAGTTAGAGAAGTTATTAAATCAGAGCCCAACAATGAGCCACCAGTTAAGCTGGCCATTGAAAAAGTGACTGAAGAATTAAATATGTCTTTGGGGAAGGAGTCTCCTGAAGTGAAAGAAAAGGAAGTAAAAACGGAACCATTAACTGTACCTCCAATGGAACCCATGGAAAAACCTAAAGAAATAAAACCAGAGATAAAAGAAGAAAGCAAAAAGGAATTGGTAGTAGAGAAACCCATAGTTGAACCAGAGAACACCACCACTGTTATTAAAGAAATCGAAAAGTTTGATGAGGAGAAAGCTGATACGGAAAGCATCGTTTCCGACATCAGCAAAGAGAGATCCAGCGCAGATATCCTCACCAAAGAAGATCCACTTGATACTAAAGAGGACAGTGATTACTGGTCAGCGAAAGAAGTAAACATCGACTCGGTTATTAAGACGTTGTGTTCAGCCGATGAACTCTCAGATCACAGCAGCGAGAATGGCAAAGACGACTGGTTCGACGACAACAAACCCAATGAATGTACAAAGACCGACATTGCTGTCAAAGATCAGTTTATACCTGAAATTAAACCAACAGAACCGGTAGAAACTAAGATCATTGAACCTGAAATTCACGATGAGGGAGTTGAACCAGAAGAAGAGCAAAAGGAGATGGTCAATCTCAGAAGTGGCAGCCGCGGTCGTGGTGGTAGAGGAAGAGGTCGCGGTAAAACTAGAGCTGCTAATGTAGACCGAAGTGGAATTCAGACTCGCCGTGGTAAAGTCATTAAAGAACAACCAGTACCGAGTCTCTCTCCAACTAAGAGGGGTCGTGGTGGAAGAGCACGAACAGAACGCAAAGCGAGTAAATCAGAATTGGACTCGGCACCCACCGATGTCTATGAATTTCGAGACGAGTCTGATGATAACAAGGAGCAGCGTCCTAGGTTGATCTTAACTATCAAATCCCCAGCAGTGTCCAGCGCAAGTAATGCACAAACAACTGCCATCGTGAAAGAAGTTACTAAAGATGGCGCCAAAGAAATTGGTAAGGAACAACCTAAGGAAATTCATACACATCCAACTGTAGAGACTAAAGAAGAATTTGCTTCACCTGTAGTGACAAACACTAGGAAGTCTCGTCGCTTACAGGAAAAAGATAACTCCCGCAATACTGTTGATGATACAATCGAAGATGTTGTCAAAAATACCATTCAGACCCGTGCTGCGGCTAATCAAAGAAGATCCACACGTCAAGCTGCTCCTAAACAACCGCAACAACCATTAGTGCTGCCAGAAACGCCAAGGAAATCTCCTAGGGGTCGAAAGCCTCGTAGGGGATCCGAAGCCACTGAAAATTCATCCTCTGAAGAAACTTTCAGGGAAGAATGCAAAACCACATCCTACCCTGTAAAGGAACCCGAGAAGGCGAAAGAAGAAGAAGAAAAAGAAACTTCTAAGCAAACAGAAACAATCAAGGAGAAACCACACGAAGGTTTGAAAGCAGCTATGTTGCGCCGCATCAAAGTAGAAATGGCAAATACCAATCAACACGAACCAACTAACTTAATAGATCCGGTGACCGGAGAACTCATACCGATGAGGGAGTGCGAGGAAGGCAAATATATCCCTTTGCCTGACAGTGCAGCTGCAACTAATGCTAGAGGAGTTCAGCCCCAAGCCAAACCAGTTGAGGTCATTAAATCCCAACCTAGTGTGATTGCTCAGCCCCAACAGGCTACAGTTGTGCAGTCACCAAAACCCCAGAGTTTCAAGGCACATGTGTTATCGTCACAAGCTGCACAAGCAGCAGTCAGTCAGCAACCAAACCCAATCCAAACAAAACCTGCATCTGTGCATTCTACTTTGCCACCTCAACCGATTGTAAACAAAACGACTCCTCAAGTGACAGTTTCCAAGTCGTCTCCGGTCATAGTATCTAAAAGTGTCCCTCCAGTCTTGGTAACCAAAACCGCTACTCCAGTGGTTGTCACTAAGGCTGTAACTCCGATAGTTATCTCAAAATCCACTACACCAGTGGTCATTTCAAAACCTGTCACTCCCATAAACCAACATCTAAGTGTCAATACTTCCTTGCCGATGGGAGTTGTTTCTTCAGCTCATCTATCACCGAGACCAAACGTGCCTTTAACAAATTCCAAAGTGGTTCCTAAACAACTGGTCAAACCACCTGTACTGTCACCAGTACCGTCACTATCAGCACAACAGAAGCAGCACATCTTACAAGTGAGCAAGTCGCAGCTAACCAAGGGCCATATGGTGACCCCGATGATTACCAGCCAGGCCCAAATGGTGAACACCCAGATGGCGCACATGAAGCACCAGCCCGTTATGAAACAACAAGTTATTATGGGTAAAGGTCCTATCTCCAAGCCGGCCCATTCGCTACATCAGCAGCAGTTGCTTAGCGGAGCTGTGCCTAGCCCTCCTCTGAGCAAGTCGCAGTCTCCTCTGAGCAACCCTTCGAGGATTATCCAAGGACCACCACCGGGTGCCAAAGGAGTTATGGATCCTCCGAAGGTAGACGTGTCCATGGCCAACGTTATGCTAGGACAGAGGCCGAAGTTGTCACCACAGGGTCCACAGCGCTTGCTTCAAAGTACCATACCCGTCCCGAGTTATGAAGCCAGTTTGGTAAGATGATTTGTATTTATACAGAATAGCTTTGCATTTATTGTAGGAACACCCCTAGGTAAACGTGCGAGTATTGAAGAAAAACATTTTGTTCAAGGTTACTCGAGCCCAAAGTCACATTAGTTTGTTGGTTATACATTTTCACGTCTATGTGTCGGTAATGAAAATGTTTATAAAAATAGAGAGAATATACAAAAATATATCCAATCATCTATTCTAAGCTATTTATAACGGAAAATAAAAAAGTTTTCGAGAGCTAATTATAATTTAAATCATTAACACGGCAGAAAATAAAGGAGTCCAAGTATGGAACCCTGGGGACATCATAGGCAGCAGTATATTGAGTCATTTTGAAACCATTAATGATCAAATTACATTCTTATCTTATCTTATAAAAATAAGATAATGTGAAGTCACGACTGATGCTAAAATTTTATGACTTGTGAAGTAGTTATCTTATGACCAATCTTATTATAAGAGCCATTGAGTAGTCCATATAAATCACAAATGGTAAGATGAGAATAAACTGCGATGATAAATGCAACAAATTTTATTTGCACTTAAAAACTATATGCAGTGTTACACTTTTAATCCGCAACAACAATAAATCTAACGCCGAAATAGAATGAAATTGTGAATTAGGCTTACGTAAATATTGTGATAATGCTTTGCCACACTTCATTATGGTTATGAATGTTAACAATACTGCTCACAGTCAATAAAAGCGGTGTCTAGGTAACCTGTCACAGTTTCATAAAAAAACGTTTGCTCCGATATTTCTGGACATGAGTTATTCATTGTTTTTAGATATTAGAGAATTAGAAGCAATAAATAACTCCATTGTGAACCTGTAAATATTTATTTATTTTAATGAAACTCCGCAAAATATTTAAAAATAATAAATTTTTTATTGAAGTTATGCTTTTGGTACAAAGTTTTTGATAATTTACTTATTTAGATGAAGATTGAATAAATTTGGTTATGCTTCTTTTTTTTAATTATGAAAATTAAGTATTGGGAAAAAAAGTCCTTCTTAAATGTATAAAAATAAATTTATTTTTTGACATCACATATACAGGGTGATTCAGTCATAATGTCATTAATTTTAACCACATATTTGGAAGGCAGAAATGAATGAATGAAGGCAGATGTTTACTCGACATTTTAAAAGATAAACAAATCACCCCATAACAATCGGTAACACGAGCTCCTGGTACGCTACAAATTTTCTGATGACGTGTACGAGTATTGAAGTTATATAGAAGTTCAGCAGCGTTGCCACTCAGGACCACATATAATAACGGCATGTTTGGTACTAAACTGATAGATTTGTTTTCTAATGACAAACTTCTTGTTTGCAATCTAAAATGTATGGTTTTTGTATATTCTTTGAGGTACCTTTAAAAATTATTGCATTTTTAAGGTATTCATTCAGTGTTTTGTCAAGTTCTGACGTAAAATTCATTATCATGACCTCGTAATGCAAGTTGCAGTACAAAAATATATAGGGTGTTCTATTTAAAAAATAATTGATAACGTATCATCTACATGGTTCATTCTATATACAAATGTGAAAATAAAATAAAAAAACAATGTATTTGAGGATTTTTTAAAAATTTTGTAGTTAATGAATCTTGAATAAGTTTTCACAAATACAAAGGTTTTTACGATCACAAAAAATTACCATAAAAATACTGAAATAAAGTTTACTAGCACTAGTCCAGAGTTGCTTCGCCCTGTATGTATTATTGTGTTTCATAAATTATATGAACAAAAATTTTTATAAGTTTCAGTAAATTGGTAAAACGACTCATTGTTTTAAGTAGGAAGGTGTTTCTATAATAATGCGCATATAATAGTAATTAAAATAGTTTTAAGACTAATTTCGTTTGAATATAACTAACGCCATTTCCTCACTAACATGCAGCATGGAGAACGAAGCCTTCTTAATCGTAGCCGTAGTCCACCGCCGGCTCATCAAAATTCGCCATCACCTAAGGTGATTTTTGACATTTTTTCGATGTTTAGTTGTGACACGTAGAAGTTTTTTCCTTTTTCGTTTTATGTTCGACAAGAACTTGTGAAAATAACACTTTTATTTAACTGAGACGTTCGTTAAGGTTCCTTTTTACTGTCCTGGATAAATTTGAATCTATGCTGTACCATTTACACTTACTATTGTCCAGGATGTTACTTTCAAATCTGAATGCTTCAGTTTTGTCTGGCTTAGTTAAGGTGATAAAATTGTCTTAATTTGATATATTTATAAACCACTTCTAGTAAAAAGTAACCTTAAGGTAATGTATGAACACAGTGCATAAATAAGGAGGGAACAAAAGTATATCTAATTTTACTTTTTCCTGTGCCTGTTTTATTAACACGGATTCCTCAAAAAAAATTGAAACGCCAAGTTTAAATAATATTTTTCTTTACATAAAAGCACATTCATTTTCCTAACTTAAATGTTCCATCCAGTTTAATTTGAGAAATCCATGTTTGATTACTAACAATTTGCATGGCATCGTCCCATCATGGTAAATGTAATAAATTAAACGTTAATTGCTATTGTTTTTAGGGTGAAGCGATTGCGCATTATCCGCCAGGTCCCCTGCGTCCACCGCCAGATCTCAATCCTGCCCATTATATGCACCCTTCGCATGTAATGCAGTACCAACAATATTTGCGACAACAACAACTCCAGCATATATCAAGGTAAGATATTATTTTTAGTTGTTTAGGGATGTAAAATAAAATTTTGTTTATATATTTTCTTACAATTTGTCATTTGTTGTAGATCTGGGATTGAAAAAGTGGGTGACGGTCAGGAAGGGGAAGAGGCTCCAGATACTTCCCCGCCATTGGAATTGAGACGTCCTGGTTCTGTAGGACTTGCTCTTACGGGAAGAGGTGCTTCTGTACCTCATAGTTTACACTCCCCACATGACAGGGCAACTGGTAAGTTGTTTTTTTGTGTGTTTTTATCATAATTTCAGGGTCTTTTAATAAAATTGTATTAGGTTTGCTCTTTCCCATTATCATTTTACTTGTTTACCTGGGACTTTAATATACAGGGTGATTCAGAATAGAAAAAAAAATGTACAGGGGTCTTTTACAAATACAATTTTGTAAACAAAAAAATAATCAAAAACAGCAGTTGAAAAATGATTAAAAATACACTACAATTAATAAAATAGTTTGACATACCTGATATTACAACAAAATTGAAATGCGTCAAAATTGAAGCAATTTAAAAAGACTAAAAATTAAACGAAATAAAATAATAAATAATATGGATGACTACAAAGTAACCTCATAAATTACTATGACCGTATTTGTTACAGATTCACCTCAAGTGGGCCAAGTTTACAACGTCCACCCGGCCCGAATGCAACACTACCATCCCAGCCGCTACTACGACCAAACCGAACCTCCTCCAGCTCACCGTCCGCTTACTAGCCACAGCACGTTGGCTGCGTTGGGCAGCGATCGAGGTCTCGCTCACATGGCACCTCTCGGAACACCTGACAGACCACTTAGCAGCCATTCAGCTCTGTCGGCCCACATGGGCGGATTGGGTGCTGCGGATAGACCAATATCAACGCAAATCGAAAGACCATTGTCAGCTCACGGACTGATGGGTGCCGGTTTAGGCGCCGCTGGTAATCTTATGGGAGCCGTGGCTCGTCATATAGGGGCTGACGCTCCGACTAGTCAGAGGGGGCTACAAGCTGCAACTCCACCGCACGCTAGCCAAGTTCCACCACAAGCAGAGAGTCTGTTTATGCTCCTTAAGGTAAGAGGTGGATAGTTTTGATGATATTGAATATTTTTAACTTTAATTTGATTTTTTTTACAGCATTATCCGTGTATGTGGCAGGGTCTATTAGCCCTTAAGAACGATCAAGCCGCAGTCCAGATGTACCTCGTGTCTGGCAACGATGATGTCGCCAAATGCAGTCTACCTAAAAATAACGACGGATCCACACCACCACTTCGAATTTTCCAGAGAATGAGGCTTGAACCACCTCAAGTCGAAGGGGTTGCTAGAAAAATGCAGGTAAGTTAATAACCACAATTGATGGTCAAACAATTTCTGTCTGCCGTTAGTTGTGATTTCTTGACATTTTGAGAACTTCTGAAGGAGAGATCATCGTTGAAACATCAAGGAACCCCATCCAAACGTTTTATAAAATTGATGATCTGATTGTTCATTAACTCGTCTAAAAATATTATTAATCCCGTATTTGTATATCTGTTTTTACTTAATTATTTAATTTATTAATAGTTGATCTATAATAAGATCACTTCTTAATCCATTTATGATGGAATTTCATTAAATGTCAACAATTCAATCAACAGAAAAACATGTAGCATTCTTATTATTCTTGCTACCAATTGGGGTCAAAATTTGACTATTATTGGGGTTATGTTTTTGCTTCAGTTTTTTTATTTGTTAATATAGTCAAAGCCCAAAATAATAGAGTGATTCATTAACAGCACTTAGATGAGCATAAAGGACGAAATTTCATAGACGTGCCATTTGAGAAAGGTTCAAAGAACATAAAATTACCAAAAATAAATTGGCGTTGAGGGACTTCAATTACATTAAAAAGTTTATACTCGCCCATAGAATGTTGTCATTTTAGACAGCGAAGGCCTATCACCACCCACTTAACCTACCTGATGCGCACTCTGCGGATATCACACTGTAACACATAATACACTGCACTATATACATACACACACACTTAACATACATTATCATCGGCTATTGACATGTTTGTAGAACAGTTTCCAATCGTTAGAAGCACACACATTGCGTTTATAATGACCATATAAGATTGAAAATGCTTTGTTATAGATACAGTACACATGCTTCAGGTGGTTAGAAACTGATTCTGATGTACTTAACAACAATACTATTAAAAAGTACATTATCCATACAACGAGTTCCATATGTGACAAAACAGTACCACACTTTTTGTTATCGTATGACTTTTGTTTATCCATGTTTTGTCAGTATTTCTATAATATATAAGTATATAAAACATATTCTTTCGCTTCAGACTTCGACCTTCAAATATTTGTTTTAAAGAGTTTCTTCGCCATATCACTATTTCCTCTTTTTCGGTCAGCTTACTCGTCGTTTTATAAAACGAAAATTCATGTCACGCATAATTCTCAGAAGCACCATTCTAGATATTTTAGGCAGATTTTCAGCAGATAGCAACATAATTTTTTTTGTCAGAAACTTATTTTTAAAATACTATCCATGAATTCTTTTACAAATCACGTATTTTATATCATTAACCTCTATCTTCTCTTTCCGCGAGTTTCTACTATTTTCCATTTTGCAGTTGTATCTGTCCCACTCTTTTTTGCACTATATACACTATTCACGGACATTGTTGATAATGAAGTACATATCTTAACTCATATTTAGATCTCGCACCCTAATCTCTTCATTATCCGATATTGCTCATTTGTTAGATTAGGGTATTTTCGATTTTGAGAATGCACCGCAGAGCTTCTATTATACTCCATTCTTAAAAATATAAACACAAAATCACTAATTAATTAATTAATAATGTGGATCTCGTAATATCAGCAGTCTAGTGTGTCCACTTTACAAGTAAAAGAGCAAAATATGTAACAGAAACGCACACAGATATTTGACATTTATCATAATTATTATTTAAACAATTGACATATTTGTCAAATATCCTGAAATGGACTGCTGCAAGTGGAGAATACAGAAACAGAGAAATGAAACATATTACAAATTGTAGTTTTTTTTATGACATGGTTCACGAAATAATTAATAAAAGAAATGAAACAATGATGAAACTAAAGTTATTTGAGACTTATTACACTTTTTTTTACAGATGGAAAACGAGCACTGCATGCTTCTAGCTTTGCCCTGTGGACACGATCACATGGACGTACTTAAACAATCAACTAACCTAACTAGTGGCTTCATAACCTATTTACAGCAAAAACAGGCAGCTGGTATTGTGAACGTGGCTGCGCCTGGTACCACACAACCTGTAAGTATTTATTTTTTCCACATTTATTTAATAATAAAGAACAAAATTTCATTCAGAATAGTTTTTTGTATAAAAAATCCATCACAACTTATAAACTTGCTATTTCACACTTGAGCCGAAATCCAAATTCGGTTGCAAATTATTCTCAATTAGAAATCACTTGCTGTGGGAACTATTGACAAAATTCTACATCAGCTGAAAATTATTCCTGGCAAACACCTGCACGTTATACATAATAAGGATGCAATAACAGCTTCCGTAACATCTCCTTTCTTCTTTCCGCTCTCTCCCGTCCCCACTCTCCCTCCTGTTACCACAGTTTATACAGTTCATCGAGTGAAGGTTCCAGAGGTTATGGATAAATGCCATAACTAATGAAATTTATTTTGTACACGACGAAGTGGGAGCAAATCTGTCTCTTGACAAATCAGCACGCGAATGTGCGCAGCTAAATGTGTAGTTGTCTTTTGATCGTTTAAAAATAAATAAAACGAAATCTGGGACCTGATATCAAAGGAGCCGACGTGAAGACACTGGACTGTAATAAACTGTGCTATCGCTCTCTATCTCTCTCTCTTCTCTCAATCTATCTCCCCTCTTACTATTTCTCTTGATATGAGTAGGGTATTTTGAAATAAAATAATGCAAGACATGTGCACTCCATAGCACCCTATGAATTTAAGTGTGGTGCTATGTCGGCCTTCTGTATATATTATATTTTCTTAATTAAAATTCTTAAAGTTGTTTGTCACGTCCTCTATTACGCCTTCACATACTTTTTGCACAAAACTTTTTGAATACTTTAAATTTCAAGGGTCAATGGTCAAACATTTGTTGTGTTATTGAATAATAATTAGATAATTAGAAGCCTAGATAGGCTAACAATCAAATGTCTAACAGGTTACACAGGTTTATGACAATGTTAGTTCGACTGACCTAAATAAAATTGCACAAAAAAAAATGAGATTTTAATCTTGACTGACAAGTTCTACAGTGATTTATGGTGGTTTTTAAGAAATGTAGTATGTCAAAATAAAGGTTGTTTTGATATGTTTAATAAATGAACATGAAAACTTCAGTGTGAGAATAAAGTGAAATAGTTAATGTCTATAAACTGTGATTCCCATCTTATATGTACTTTTCAATTATTTTTTCTTTTTGTTTCAGCCTGCTTACGTTGTTCACATATTCCCATCATGTGATTTTGTGAATGAGAACCTGCGAAGGATAGCTCCTAGTCTACTTGAAAGGGTGGCCGACATAGCACACCTACTCATAGTCATAACAACAGTGTGATTACGTATTACATTTATGTTTGGGTTTATGAAATTTATTGGTACTGTCCTGTTTTCCTCGAGACGCAGAGTTATGTCCGAGAAACTAACACGATTTGACTTTCAACCATGATCTAATTCTCATCAGTTAATTTTGGTAAAAAATCTCGAAATGTGGAAAGAATTTATGGATTTTATACTTAATATTTAAAAAGTTTCACTGTGATTTCTTGACAAAACGTTATTTACTATTATTGAAATAAAAAGAAAAAAAAGCTAAAAATAACTTACTACCTATTTAAGAGATCTCATATTGAACTTAGTTATAAAAATTTCTTTTTATTTAGAAGATCTTTATTTTCGTAAATATCTTGTAAATTATTAAATTAATTCATGGAACATCCTTGCAATATTTGTAAAGATGTTGTGTGAGTGTCGGTTTTCTTTTTTTTGGTATTTAAATTTAGAATGTTCTTTATTTGAAAACTTTGGGATTACGTTGCCAGAGTTTATTTTTTATATCGATACTTGTTGTTTATTTATTTATTATATTAAACAAACATTTAAACATTTTTTCTTGGAATAAAACTGTTTAAATACTTTGTTTTATCCTCATGCGTTTACATTCCCCACTTTAATTTTACAATCTAGTTTTTTTTTTAGTTTTTGTTAACATTATTTTTTAGTTTATCCTGTGCGGAGTGTGAAGGCATCTGATAGAGAATGCAACCTAATCTCGAAGTTTCTCACAGCTTTAAAGTTGTAAATATTTAAATTTAACGTTACCCAATTTGTAGTTTGAAAATATGGCTATTATAAATATTAAAGCATATAGACATAATATATAAATATGTAGCATATATTATATAAAAAATCAATCATTTTTTAAATTACAATGTAATATATATGTGAATATATAGTTTTAGTTTGATAATTTAAGCTTTTTTTGAGTTATCGTTAAGATGTTCTGTACAGTGTATTTTTAGCTGTAAGGATAAGTTAGCCAGCGTTACACAAATAATATAGGGAACATTGTGATGTCTATATATTACTGTAAATTTTGTACATATATAAAAATACTGTGTATTGTGACTATACATTATTATAATATTACGATAAATTACTGTTTATTTATTTTTACCCTTCATTAACCCTTTCGCGACGGGTACCTGTTATATCCGCAAAAAATGGTTGTGTCTCAACGGTTAACAGAATACATACTTTGGAAATTAATTAACTATTACAATACTCAAATTTTTGCAGGGTTTTCTTAGACCAAAAATTAATTTAGAGAAATCTATTCATGAACTATGTATATTCCAATTAACCCTTTCGCGACGGGTACCTGTTATATCCGCAAAAAATGGTTGTGTCCGACATACGGGAAACGGATATTTACGCAACGGCTGAGGAACCTCTTCGAGACGGGCAACGTGTTGATCAGCAATTACAGGTGTTTGTTATTGCCACAAAGATCATGAAAGACAGAGAGAGAGAGATTGGTGTGACTTTTTTGCGCCATAGTTGAGCATGTTATGCGGTGCGGTAGTGAGTACTGTGAGTTGAATTGTTTATTGTAATGGCACGTAAAGTTTTATACAGTTCCAGATTTTTTTCTGATTTTTCAGCATGAAACATGAAAAACATAATATTTTGTAAAACACGAAAATACTGCTCAGAACGGGAAGCGGTTAGATCAGCGTACATACATCATTGATTAATGCAGAATCGGATAAATCAGCAAGCACACGGCACCTGTACAGGCGGCCGAGTTAAATGAAAAGTTCCCGTCGCATAAAGGGTTAATAATCTAAAAATTCTTAAAAATAGTGCTGTTTTAATTTCCATGAGCCATTATACAGCTTGGTAAGAAGTCAAGGACAAATTTAGCAGTGAATTCAGAATTGTTGGAATAATCTAAGAGAATTTTTGTAAGTCTCTAGACAAAACAGAAATGCAAGCCTTAAATTGCAAATTCATTTTCAAGTTCTTATCTTGTCAAAATTTTGAGGGTCGAGAGCCCATGTGATTTTGGAAAAATTGAATTATTTTTCAATAGGGATATACAAAACTCTAAGGTGTCACCATCACTATGACTTGTTATCGGCCTCATCATCGTGAGACTCATCATCAATCCTACTCGTTATCATTTTAGTGAATGGTTGATGATAATGCTCGTTACCGACTTCATCATCAGCATTGTCATCGGCTAATGTCATCACCAACATCATTATCATCATCGTCATAGTTATCCTCATTATTGACATCATAAACATCATCACCTGATTATCATCATCGTCATCATCACTACAATCATCACCATCGATATCATCATAGACATCATCAGCATCGTCGCCGACATCATCATCATCAACGTCAGCATCGTTATCACTATCATCAGACACCATTATCATCGACATGATCACAATCCACATCATCACCATTATCATGATCATATTCATCACCATGATTGACATCATCATCATATTATATGCACTCTCGTCACCGACTTTATCAGAATCGTTACGGACATCATTATCATCGACATAATCACAATCGACATCATCATCATCATTGACATTATCATAATTGAAGTCGTCCTCATAAACGTCATAATCAACGACACCATCATCAGCATCGTCATCGACATCATCATCATCAAGATCCATATAGACATTAGGTCTAACTCTCCGGGGGGTTGTCGTCGTTGTGTGGGGGCGGTTTCTTGGGATTAGGGATGAACGCAGCTAATAAGCCAACTGACTCGTTGGACTAGTGCAGGGGATGGTGCGTTAGGGTAAGGTTGGGGTGTTTTGTAATTGTCTCTTCTTGGCATTCTTGATCCTGGCTGTTCCTGAAACGTAAAGGGTTAGTATGGGGGGAGGAATCTGTTAGTACTTTTTGACCCGGTGTAACCGCCGGGGTTATATAAGTTTGTCTGTCGCGTTTGGTATATAGTGGGCGGCGTGTTTCAAGAAGGGGTTGTCCTGTCTCGAGGCTGCGTTAAGTCGTTATTCAGCTCTTGCTTGTACAGTCTGACTCGCGTTTATAAGTCTTGTAGTATGTAGCTGCGATTGAAGTATCACCTTGAAAAGTGTTTGCTTATTCCTTAGACTAAGGGTGTTCCCACCCTTGAGTAAGGGATAGAGCCTAGCCTTTATGATCTTCGCCCCCGCCACCGTCTTCACGATGTGTGATTTCTCAGTGAGTTGCTGGTCCATCCTCACATCCAGGTAACGTGTCTATATCGTTCCCAGGAGATGGACTCCTGGGGTAATGTAAGTATGTCGAGGTTGTGGTCGCGGGAAATTCTTCGTCTTGTAAAAAGGACAGCTGAGCTTCTGTAGGGATTAATTGACCTGTTGCACCAGAGGTTTAAAGTTGATCGAAAGAGTTTCGTAAAAGTGTAGCCGTGCGTCTTTTGTCAGTGTTTTGTGCTGTCATAGTCATGTCGTCGACGTATGTTTCCAGGGTCGGTCCGAATGTGGAAAAGGTTTGTTTGATTTGGATACGGAATTTTCGGTGGTGGAGGTAGGATTTGATTAGTCTGGTAAAGGATATGGGGAATGGTTAGTGAGCATTTGTATCAGTAGGCCTGTCACACCGTATCAAAGATCTTTGCGATAGCTCTAGTGAACTCTCGTATTGAAGGTCTCCGTGCTCTATTGGTCGGAGGGTCTGGAGCTGGGTGAAGTGACCAGGGCGGAAAGTGAACTGTTTGTCGGGAATGACATGCAGTTCTTCGGAATGGGTTTTTATGCGGGATAGGATACATTTCTTCTACAACTTTGCTCATAGCCAGGAGTAGGCTAATGGGCCGGTAGTTAGATAGGTAGGTGTGGTTAGGTTTAGGTACGAATATGAGTATGCTGTTTTCCAGAGTGTAGAAAAGTGTCTAATTCTGAGTATTCTGGGGCAGGTTGTATAATGTTATTGTCTAGCTCTTTGTTGATGCATCTGACCGCGCGTTCGATCGATTGCTGAAACTCCTAGTCCCCGTCGGACATCTAGGGCCGTCTACACCGCCTTGGCCTTTTCCTGGTCCGTGTAAACTACCCCCTGCTGCCGTGGATTGGGGGAATCTTGCGATGGGCTGGCAACCGTAAAGCCTTCTGCACCTTTGAGAGGCTGTTTTGGGGGTCTACCGACTCCAAGTGTTTAGCCCATCTATCGTAGGCCAGCTCACTCACGACCGTCTTCATCTATCTGATTAGTACGTTCAAGTCATGTCTGTGTTGGGAGACACGGGTCCGAAGGGCAAGTCGTTTCTGTCGCCGTCTGCCTCATATTGTCTGATGTCCACTGTCTGTCGTGGTTAAAGTCAGTGCATTTTTTATGTCTGTTTCTAGGGTAACAACTGCCGCCTTCATGTCTTGGGTTGTTTCAATGATTGGTAGCACGGTGCTTTGCATTTCTACTCGGAAACACTCCCAGTTAGTGAACCTCCTAGTGAAAATGCCCTCGTTCCCTTGTCTCCCCCTTAAATCAAGCCTGATCAGATTATGGGCGGTAGTGCCTTCTTCGGCGGAAATCTGAGCAATTAGCGAGATGGAAGCATTGTTATCGATAGGGGCCAGGAAACTACAATCTTGATTATGTAAATGTCATAGTCAGGAATGGAAATTCGAGAAGCCTTGCTAAGTTTGGTTTCTTGGACGGCCATCACTTCTACATATTTCTAAACGATTTAGGATGTCCTCCAGTTCCAACTTCCTATCCTGCAACCCGTCAAGGTTCCAGGACGAAATTCTCAGTGAGGAGGGTTGGGAAGGTTGATGGGCAAAATATATGCAAAATTACAAGAAGATCTGCCTGTTTTGATGAAATTTTTCTAACTTTATGAACCCATTGTTGAAAGATAATGGTTTCATCAAACATTACAGATCTGCTTAAAATTTTACACATCACCATAATTTACCATTTGAGTAACTTTTTCAGTGTGAACTCAAACTAAATGTTCAATATCGGGTGCGTGTGAAGTTGGTCCCATAATGTTCAGTTTTTGTAGTGCTGGCTTGTATATGAATAATAATAATAATTGTTCTGAAGTGCTCTATAAATTTAAACAAAAGTTCTATGACGTTTGGTGATTTTTTTTTAATATGAGGGGGGGCAGCCACCCATTTATGAATTTTGTCATATTTTTTGCTCATTTTGGTATTTTAATAGTTCTACAGTTCTCTCTAATTTTAGGCTATAGCAGTGTTTATAAAAGTATAGTTAGTCAACGTAGGATTTAAAGTCGTCAAGAGATGGGAGCATCTGTACTATTTTGAAGATATTTGTCTGAAAGGTTATTCAATGTGGACATTTAAACAAAGTTTCACACGTTTATAAATAACTAATTAGATTAGAAGCGTTGCAAAGTTACAACTTCTTTATTTAATAAGTTATACTGGAAACAAATTTTTGATAAATATTCACTAATTATCACAATGTGTTTGGATATAGAGTTCACTTGATTTGAAATAGGTGTCGCACCAATAAAATTTAAACTGTGTAATGATACACGCTGTATATTTAAGAGAAGAGTATTTATTTCACTCAAGTTTACAAGTGGGGTGGTGGTCGAAATACTATCCACGCGGCAGATAGTCCGGCGGAGGCCCAGGAGCAGGTACCTAATCTGGCCGTCAAGAGTCCCCCTGGGAGCGCGCTCGAGCAGACCGGGCAAGGTAACCGTTTCCAGGTACTCCGGTGGGCTTTCGCTCAAGTCTGTCTAGAGGTCCCCAAGGGAGCACACTGTTCAGAGCTTGAGAGCGAAAGGAGAAGACTCTGATTCTGGAGACCGCGCTGGGCCCTTTTGTTAAGTCCCAGGTACCAAGCATAGAGGGAGGTGGGTGGAGTCTTGTCATCCCTCTGGGGTGCGGGTACGGCCGGCACGCTGGTGGCGCTACTCTGGTGGACGCACGGAGAAGTGTGCAGGGTTGTTACAGTCTCCCCCTCAAAACCCGGGTGTCGTCTCGACGAGGGTTTTGGTCCGTGGTGGAGTGGAATTCCTCTATTTTCTTGCGGGGACGACCTCGTCGACGTAGGGGAAGGAGCGGTTCCGTAGGGTAGGCTTCCTCGGGGTCGTTTACGTACTGCAGGGCCGAGGTATGATATACTCCTAAGGGCCGTCCGGGGTCGGTCGGGCTGGCTACCTCGTAGCTGCAGGGTCCTCTGGCTGCAAGGATGACGTAGGGTCCATCTCGCTTGGGAGCGAATTTACTGGTAAAATTCTTGGCGGCTCGGCTAATGGGTTGGGTCGTTACCCATACCCTATCACCAGGCTGGAAATTTTCGGATTTTCGGCGTTTGGCGTCGGCGTAGAACTTGCGGTTGTCCTGCTGTTTTTCTAGGGTATCTCTGGCCTGTACTAGTGTGTCAGCCATTCTTAGCAACTTCCGAAGTGCAGGTAAGCGGCGGAGAATCCAGTGCTTTGGCAAGGGGTAGAATTCATAGCAAAGCGCACGCTGGGTATTTTCTCGGGCCAGGTGGCGTGATCATTTCCCAACATTATCGAAAGTTGAGTCTTCAAATCTCGATTCTTCCGTTCTACGGGGTTGGAACTTGGGTGGTAGACCGGCGTAAAACGGTGGTCTATGTTAAAACAATGACTTATCTGTTGCATAACGGCGCTGATAAACTGGGTACCATTGTCACTGATTAGACGTCGTGGTAGACCATATCTCAGGAAAATCTCGTTGATGAGTACTTCTGCGCAAGTACTCGCGGAGGCCTGTTTCAATGGGAGTAGTTCAACCCATTTAGTGGCACAATCTTCAATGACAAATATCCATCTCTCTCCTGTTGGAGCCTCTGGTAGGGGTCCAAATAGATCTATGGCTAAAACTTCGAAGCGTTGTTGCGGAGCTGGGGTCTGCAATACTGCCCTGCTAAGACAAGAAGTCGTATCTGCAAAAATTGCGTTTTTTGGGTTAAACCGGATTTTGGTACACTAAGACACTCTCTATTATGTAGACAAGGTCTGGAAGTCGTATCTGTATTAGAAATAGTGATTGGAAGTAATATTTTTTTGTCGTATCTGCAAAAATTCGCCGTTTACCAGGTCAAAAAGTCGTATCTACTATTACTAGGTCAGTTTGTCTTATCTGCAATAAAATATGTTAGTTACGACATTTGGACTTGGTATCTCGCAGTAGGCAGTGACACATAGGACACAAAATTATAAAAATGAGGTTAGAATTTTATTGTATTCTAGAAGTGTTTCTCTTCCATTTAGCGTTGATTGCTGTTTTTGTTACCACGTTCTGAAATGTTCAAGGAAATCATTTTTACGCCAAGGATCATCTGTTTCAATGAAAGTTTTGTTCTGGGAAACAATCTCTAAAAAATAAACCTGTCGCTGTAATTTGGCATGAAGGGTTAGCTGGAAGGAGTAAATCTGATATAATATAACATTTTACAATTTCTTATTGTTTCACCGTGACGCCAAAGAAATAACAATTTGGCTAGATAATTGCGCCTCCCAAAACAAGAATTGGTCCCTCTACAGTTTTCTTGTTTATGTAATTAACTCATCAGAAGTAAATTTAAACTTATTGAAAGTCAAGTATCTGCAAACTGGTCATACTTTCATGTCCGCAGACTCTTTCCACCATCAGGTGGAAAAGTCATTGAAGCTAACAGGGAAGGTATTAGATTTTGAGGATTTTAAATTGTGTGTAAAAAATCTAATAATTCCATGGTAGAGGTGATTGAGATAAATCTTAATAACTTTCACGATTTTATAGATCTTTATTATAAATCTAAATTTGGTGGAGAATTAGTTGAACTCAACTTTCTCCTGGCAAAACATTTGAAAGAAGCCTTACCAAAACCTACTGTCAGATTTGCTCCTAAAGGAGCAAAGAGAGGAAGACCAAATTATTACAAAAGTTACCTGATTTCGGTCCATTAAACAGACTACAATTTTGGCAAGACCTACCTGTAGCAGAAGAAACAACCATTGATAGTGATTAATTTTTTCTATAGTTTTAGGTATTATATTTAAATATGACATATTAAAATTATAATATGTATTAATATTATTGGTTTGTATGTTTATAAACAATATAATTACTTTACGGAATTTGTCTTAATATGGTAATTTATTTTAGTATAGAAATACTAAGACAAAATGTCGTATTTAACAAAAATCGATTTTTTTTCTCAATTTGGCTTATTATAACATTCAGG
The DNA here is from genome assembly GCA_025584915.1 of Monochamus saltuarius. Classification (NCBI taxonomy): domain Eukaryota; kingdom Metazoa; phylum Arthropoda; class Insecta; order Coleoptera; family Cerambycidae; genus Monochamus; species Monochamus saltuarius. The sequence continues at coordinate 41,099,874 of CM046727.1, forward strand.
ATGTATCGTATGAGTTTATTCGCAGAAATTCCAAACTTAGGTGCAAAAAATCTAATTACTAATAAAATAACGTGGAAGGCTTATCATATTTTACAGAATTCTTATTATTTCGAAACTCTATATATTCAGATACGACTTCCTGTCATAGCAGGGCAGAATAGTCCTGCAGGTTTTAAATTGGAGGGCTTATATCGCTGACATTCGAGACATGTCTTAATATATCGTGCTACGGTGGACTTCATCCCCACCCAGTAATAGTGTCTGCGAATTTTCTGGAGGGTGTGGGAGATTCCATAGTGTCCGGCAGTGGGGGAATCGTGGAAGGCCTTCAAGAGGCTCTCAGTCTCTTGCGTAGGGACAACTAGTTGTGCTTCCTCAAGATCATCTTCTTGGGGGTATCGATATAGGACACCTTGATTTAACAAGTAACCCCGGGTGGTCCATGGGCTAGCTTCTTCTGGAGTTCCTCTTTCCAGGCATGTGATTATTTTTTCTAGGTCCGGATCTGCCAGTTGTCCACTTCTCAGGTCACCGGGAGTTCGTGTGGGGAGATCCACTGAGACCGTGGCGGCTGGACAAGCTGTAGGTGGCTCAGACTTTTGCGGTGGTCTGGATAGTGTCGGCCACGACGTTAGCCTTTCCAGGCGTATACTCAATAGTGAGGTTGTAGGGCTGTAACTGGAGTGCCCATCGAGCTAGTCGTCCGCTCGGTGATTTCAGGCTCATCCACCATCGTAGGGGTTGGTGGTCAGTGATAACGATAGTGGGGGATTCTTCTAAGTAAGCTCTGAATTTCTGGCATGCCCAGACTATGGCTAGAGCTTCTCGTTCCGTAGTAGAATAATTGCATTCGGAGGCGGTGAGTAATCGGCTGGCGTATTCTATAGGGCGTTCGTCAGGTCCCTCCCCCTGGAGGAGAGCTGCTCCGAGTGCGTAATTGCTGGCATCCGTCCTGAGGATGTAGCCTTCCGTCTGTTGGGCCTGTCGCAGGACGGGGGTTGTAGTGAGAGCTTTCTTCAACTTATCGTAAGCTTCTGTTTCGGCGGATCCCCAAGTGAAAGGGACGTTTTTCTTCGTAAGCCTACTCAGGGGTCTGGAGATCTCGGCGAAGTTGGGGATGAATCGTCTGTACCAGCTACAGGTTTGGAGAAAGCTTTGAACGTGTTTTAACTGGGATGGTGTGGCTAGGTTCAGGATAGCGGATACCTTCTCTGGATCCGTTCGTATTCCTTGGGCGGAGACTAGGTGTCCCAAATATTTCATCTCTGTACAGACGAATCGACACTTCGGTCGGTTCATTCGTAGCTGAAAAACTCTGAGCTGCGAAAAAACGTTTTGGAGATCTTCCAAATGTTTGGCGGCCGTCGATGACATGATAATAAGGTCGTCCAAGTAGGCCAGCATTATCATGTGTGGAAGCTTGGTCCTGAGTCTATCGATTAACCTCTGGAAGGTGGCGGGTGCATTCCGGAGTCCAAACGGACGCCGGTTGAAGCGGTAGACTCCGAATGGAGTGATGAATGCGGTTTTATCCCTGTCTGGTGGGGTCACTTGTACTTGGTAGTAGCCTGCCTTCAGGTCAATGGTACTAAGGAAGGTTGCGGCGCCGGTTGAGTTCGTCCAACCTTGGAATGGGATACACATCTGGCCGGGTGGCGGAATTCAACTTGCGGTAGTCGACGCATAGCCTCGTGGATCCATCGGGCTTGGGCACGAGTACAGCAGGAGAGGCCCACGGGCTCTCGCACTCCTCTATGATTTCTAATATCAAGAGGGCTTCGACTTCCCTCCGCAGGACCTCCTGGCGGTGGGGGGACAGCCGGTATGGCGGACTGGCGTCGGGGCGTGATCACCTGTGTCGTGCTCGGCATAGGGGGTTGCCGGTCCGTGCTCTTGGAACAGATCCGTATGTTCCTGGAGTAGTGAATTGACCTTTTGTCGTTCGACGTCAGAGAACGCATGTCCCTCGTCCGCTGGCCGTAGGTCCAGGGTGAACATCCACAAGTTCGAAGGGGCGTGGCTTGTGTCGCGGTCATCATATAATTCGTGGGTGGCGAACTCGGCGTCCTTCCACATGTATTCCGTCCTTGAAGTGATGTCGGTAAAAGGTCCATGAGGTACTTGGAGTGGGGCCGGTTTGGAGCGTGCCTTATGGAGAGGCGGAGTTGGCAGGAGCGGAGAGTTTAGAGGCCCATAATCTCCGGTGAGATCGGCCCATGCATCCGATCTCATGATCTCATCGCACTCGTTAAAAATGTCTTCTTCGGAGGGAACGGGATCCGGAGGAGGTGGGTGTATTTCGGCGGCCTGAAAGGGTGCTACTGCCACCCTGTTGGTGAACGTGTAACACTCATGGCGGTGTCCATGGAAGTGGTACAGTCCCATCTTGTAGTTTACTACTAGCTCGGCTTGTCGCGCGAAATCAACTCCAAGTAAGGTGACGGCTTCGGATCCACCTTTTGCGCACACGAACGGGGTGTGGATTAATCTTCCGTTTATTCTAACGGGTACTGTGACGATTTTTACCGTTTGGATCTGGGTATTTCCATTGGCCATAATTAGCTGGACCATTTTCTCGGTGAAGGGAAATTTCTTTTGCTCCAGAATCTTCTGCAGGGTAGGGTGGCGAGGCTTGTTTTTGCGCCTGAATCAAGGAAGGCGGTTCCTGTGGCTCCTGCGATTTCGATGGTGACTAGCGGCCTTTCATCATCTTCTAGGTGAAGGGCGTTGAATGAGATCTGAGGCAATTCACTTCGTTGAGGGCCTGGGGTGCACGCGGGGCAGTTCCTCCTTATCACGCCTGGGGTTCCACAGCCATAGCAGGAGATCCCGTTTTCCCTGTTCGGGGTTCTGCTTTCTGGGGCCTGGCGGCTGTTCCGGCAGAGGGTTTGTTCTGTGATCCTGTATGGGTCATTTTGCCTGCGGTTTTGTTGACTTGCCTCGTCTCGAACCTTCTTTCTGCATACCGTGACCTCGTGTCCTAGGTTGCGGCAGTAGGTGCATTGCGGTTGTTTGCGCTTGACGGTGGCGGTCGTGTGACGTTCCTCAATGTTTTCTTTATCCCTGTCTTCTTCCTCAGCCTCCCGCGCGGCTTTTATTAGGGCGGGGAAGGTATTGATTGAATTGCGGGGCACTCGATTTCTTATGCTTGTATGTAGCAGGCCGTATATGAAATCTATCTGACGTTTCTCTGAATCGGGGGGAAGTACCTGGGCCAGTAAAGCTCGTTTCTGTGACACAAAGAGTCCAGTTGGAGTCGCGGCTTTCTGTTTGGTAGCAAATACTTCTTGATAGATTCTGTAGGCGGGGGGTCGAGGCGCGAATTCGTTCCTGATTGCGGCCTGGGCTTGATCCCATGTACTAATGGAGTCCTTAACTCCCATCCACCATGTGTGGGCTTCCTCTTGTAATAAGAGGGAAATTCCTTTGAGGGCGTTTTCATCACTGATTGATTCGGACGTTTTGTAGAAGTCCGCTGCTGCTAGGAAGTCTTCTACAGCTTCGCTAGTCCTGGCGCCGGAAAATCTGGCGGTGCACTGGGTGAAGTGCTTGACTTTCGCGGGTGGGGTTAATCGTCTGATGAGGTCTTCTAAATACTATCCACGCGGCAGATAGTCCGGCGGAGGCCCAGGAGCAGGTACCTAATCTGGCCGTCAAGGGTCCCCCTGGGAGCGCGCTCGAGCAGACCGGGCAAGGTAACCGTTTCCAGGTACTCCGGTGGGCTTTCGCTCAAGTCTGTCTAGAGGTCCCCAAGGGAGCACACTGTTCAGAGCTTGAGAGCGAAAGGAGAAGACTCTGATTCTGGAGACCGCGCTGGGCCCTTTTGTTAAGTCCCAGGTACCAAGCATAGAGGGAGGTGGGTGGAGTCTTGTCATCCCTCTGGGGTGCGGGTACGGCCGGCACGCTGGTGGCGCTACTCTGGTGGACGCACGGAGAAGTGTGCAGGGTTGTTACAACTGTCATTTAATTTATGGGTGAATGTTAAACTATTTTTTTCCAACAATCACTTATGGTTAGTTTCACGAACTAATTTGGTTGCAAATCTTGTGATACATAACAAACATACTTCTCATTGTAATTCTTATTATTAGACTAGAAGTAAAAAATTTAAGTTGAAAGAAAAAAAACAAATTAATTAACCATTAATTATTATTAACTCGTAATTAATAGTTAATTACCTATGTATATGACAAGCAGATGATTCAGTTTAGGAGATAAAATGCAGTTCATATTAAAAAATGTTTCAATGAAAACTTTTGAATGCCTAGATTTCATCTAATTTTCAAGTTCACAAACAATGGAATATTATGAAAATTCATACTTACTTAAATATTATCTACATAAAGCCCGTAATTTATCAAATAAATTAACATGTTACATCGACTAGTGTTTATTATTTCAATTCGGATGATAAAGGGATCGTCCACCATTTATATATTAATTTTTTCCACGGTCGGGAGTAGAAATCAGTTTCTATGACATCAAAATTAAAACAGAAGTAGTCGATTATTCCCCCCTTATGCTCCCAAGAGAGTTTACATTATGGAGAACGTTTTTCATGTAAAAAAAAAAGATAAAATTGAAATTATTTATTGACATTTAAATTAAATGTTACATTTGTACAATTTTCAAAATTAATATTAGAAGGAATATTACTTTCGCTTACATTTACAGTTTTTGTGATTGCGCTAGTAGTGGTACCTACTAAAACCTGTCGGTTTGATTGACAAATGTCAATTGTAAAAGTGATGAATGACATTTGACTTAAATGGTTGTTATTGTTAGAACTTGATAATGACAAAATATGTGCTTTTAAGTTAATGAGACCGTGGAAAAAATAGTATGTACCATTCGGGAGAGATGCTATTTTGTCCTCGGTGCATTGTAGCCCTCGGGCTTCAAATTGCACCTCTGCAAAATAACGCATTTCTCTCCCTTATAGTATAATGTACTATTATAATTCCATACAGAAAATGAGCCCATTTCATATTCGAAAAATAGAAATTTACAAGATGGCGTTCTATGAAGAGCATTCTTAAACTTGTACAATACAATTTTTAGCAAACACTAGTTGCGAGTACCTATGTATATTGATTTGATATGTAAAAATTATTAACAGATTAATTATCTAAAGCTTTAATTAAATGATTCAGTTAAAAGAAAAACATATCAATTAATTAACCATTATTATTAATTTTGGTAAAATATTATTAATAGTTTATAATTACCTATGTATATATAGCAAGCAGATAATTCAGTTCAGGAGATAAAAAGCGGTTAATATTAAGAAAAATTAATTAATTAATGAACACTTTTGAAGTTTCTTCTAATTTTTAAGTTCACAAACAATGAAATATTATATGAAAATTCATACTTACTTAAATATTACCTACATAAAAGCTCTTAAATCAAATCAATTAATATGTTCATCGACTAGTGTCGTATTAGAACTTTTATAAATTATTGCATTGCCGATGGTCAATTTTGTTAGCATGCTCAAGATCAGCCTACCAAAAATTAACTGGATTTTACAACCAAAAATAAGAACAAAAAGTTTTATTAACATAGCTCGGTAAACGCCCTTAACGGAGAGCTATGGACTCTTAAAATGGGACCCCAAAATTTATTTATTTTTTTAAAACGAATTGAGGTACAGTAAACAAATTTGAAATTGAGAACCACCATTAGATTGCAAATTTAGATTTTCAAAAATAATTCCGCATAATTAGTCATAAGCGTACCAAATCTGGGGTTATTTATATAGGGTATATTACTCTAACTTTCTCTATCAAGATTTTGACTGTTAGATAAAAAAATTACAAAGTTTTAACCATTTTACAAAAAAGGTGCCTACTCTTGTTTCTTTCGATCAGTTTTTAAGTAATATTCATTTAAAAATTTTGAGACGGCAGAAAATATAGATCCTACGCAAGCGAAAAAGTTGTCTCTAGCAGGCCTTGAGAAGGGACTTGTTAGTTTATATTACATATGTTTTTAAGATGATTTGACATATTAATAGGCTATATTAAAATTTACAAATAATTACCTACCATTACCATTAGTGATCAGCAATTTTATAGTAATTAGTACTTCTAAACGTTTGAATATCACCTTCAATACGTGTCAAATAAACCCACAGAATTGTCTTACAGTCTACTAGGGATATTTTGATTATTTTTTGTATTAGTATGCCACAAAATTTATAAATTTCTATAATAGGTATTTGTGCAAAAATATTATTGGAGCACTAGATTTATTGTTTAATGATGATACTGTTGTTTTATATTAGGCGGTTTTTGAAATATTGAAATAACATTCTGCTCACTTAAGCGTTTTCTGACTTGTTTATTTTTTTTCTACGTTCATGCAAAAAACAAAACTTTATTGAACTATATTTAGTGGAAAAAGTGGTTCTTTATTGCACTAGTGCAATAAAATGTTTATTGCATTGGTTTTTGCATTAACGTAGAAAAAATATTGTATACAACTTGCACAAAAAGTGCTTATTGCACTCGACGTGTTGTCCTACTCGGCCTGAGGGCCTCGTTGGACAATTTCACGCCACGTGCAATAAACACTTACTTTTTGTACTTATTGCATAAATAACTTATTTTTGTACCCATATAAAGTTATCTAGCCACCTCTTTTGTATTTTAAAATATAAGCCAATATATAAAAAATAGTTTCCACCCGTCATTTACTGCAAAACTACGGTCAAATTGTAACACAATCACAATATCAGAAAAGTTTTGTTTCATATTCATATCTAAACTTACCTAATCCTAATAGAAACATATGAGTGTGGTAGGAAATTATTTTTGCATTTTTTATCTTGTAAATTGCAGTTGCACATTTTTTAACCTTAAGTGTGATCTATGAAGAATTCCACCCGTAGTACCTAGATCTAATTTGCATAAACTACTTTTTGTATTTTTTATAATATTTAACGATGTTACAGGACAGGAGCGTTTTCTTTCTCTATCCAAACCGTAATCATATTTTGCAATTCACAAATTATCTTCAAGTATATCGTTCAGAGATCTGAGACCATTTAGAAGCAATGCAGAATTAATGGGTAGTGGAACTAGTTTGTGTGATCTACTCTGAATCGGACTTCGTTAACTATACTCGCGGTAAGAATTCAGACACTGTACGTCACAGCTAACATTATGCAATTTAGTGCAATATATAATGCAAACATTTTAATGAAAATATAATAAATTATTTATTTGTCCGTATGACGTAAGTCGTCTCAATTCTTGCTGCGACTTTAGTTCTTTTAAAAGATTCTTTCTTTTTAACTCGTTCATTTCTGAACTAGCAAACACAACACTAATTTTTACAGATTTTACATATATTTGTTTCTTGGATGTTTATACATTATACATAGAAGAACAGTAAAATATATTGTATATATTATGGTTATGTAACAATAAATAGTTTCTACATCTTTAAACTTCAAAGCATAAACTCAGTTCCAATGAGGTTGGGGATTAATGTAAGATATTTTCTCTGTAATTTATTTACATACTTACAAAACAAATCAAACTGAACATTTTGCCACCAAAGTATTGAATTGTAATATCCTTAGAAAGATATATCACAAATCTTATTTTAAATTTACTTAAATCAATTTATCAACATTAACAAATGATTAATTTACATATTAAAAGTAATGCCTTGTACATTCATCATAAAAAATTTGTACGCACTTGCTGTTGTTCCATTGGAACGTATCCTACACGGGAATAAATTTCTTGTTTACTTTTGGGCCCCGATGGCCAGGACGGTGGATCGGAAAATGATTTTTGTTGTTTTTCTTTGGATAGCGTTTGTCTCATCTCCTCGTATTCACTAATATCATCCAGCTTTAACTCAATGCTTATGGGAGGCCTCCTTAACATTCTTTAACCTAAAAAAATAACCGAATTATAAAAAATTAGAAACTTACATATTTGTATAATTGAATTACAGGATTTATATATTACTGTTAACTATTATTTATATTTAGATTCAGAACTGCTACAGATTAAGATTCTTTGATAGTTTCTAGTAAAAACCTATCTATTCATTTGAAGTTTTTTTTTTAACAAATTTGACCTTTCTTTTCTTAAATTGACAACCAGGAATACCACCATTTAAAAATTTCGCTATAGAACATGGAACCAAACAATAGAAATATTTGAAGTATCCACAAACCTAAAATGAATCCAGATTGAACACTACTGTGTTGCCACATAGGCCAGCGATATAAAATCAGTCACTTAAAATGGCCAAACTGCGATAGATTAGGATGCATAAACATAATTATATAAGTTTTATGCTCCAATGGACGATATATAATTAATTTAACAAGTGGTAGCATTAATATTTTCCTAAATAACCTTTCAAAAAAATGAATAATAAGAACCAAAATGGCGGCAAACCGCGCTTTGCGCAGTCGGTCATCAGCCGACGCGCAAAGTAAGAATTCAGCTAAATGCGTGCATTTGATTGACCTGGATTTCTCAGCGACTCAGCAGCTGACCCCGGCTGAATATGGCCATTGGTTGTATAAATTTGAGCTTTACATATAAAGCCGGCCTCACAGGACAATATAAAGCCGAATTTTCTGAAGCTTACCACAACATACCAAATGTACCTACGACTAACCATGCAAATTTATGAAAATATTATGTCACGTGACATACCACAACTCCTAACTGTACCTTGCCATTTCAAAAAGATAGTTACCTACTTGAGCTGTTTTTTTTGCGACGAAATGTGTTCAACCCGGTTCAAAACATTGGGCGTATTCAGACGAGGTCATCTGCTGAGTCAATTAAGCTAAATGCGTTTATTTGATTGGCCTGGATTTCTCAGTGCTTCAGCGGCTGACCTCGTCTGAATAGGTCCATTATATTTTTGCATTGAAACGGTAACGTCACACACGTCGCTGTTTAAACTGTGTTTAAAACGTCCACTGAGTCCGGTTTGAACTCTTTAGATGCTTTGCTTTACTTTAGATACAGCAGTTGCCTAAAAAGTAGAGATTTGAATTTTTAGATTAATATTTAAAATGGTTGTGGACTATTGTATGTACCTCTGCAAATTTAAACATTCTGAATTACATAATCCAATTACTTTTCTATCTAAATTTCATAAACCTGGCACTCATATAAACATGTTGGATATTTGTCTTTGGTTTGCAGTTGCTAAAATCAATTTCTATGTTTTTGTTGCAAAATTCACACATTTTCAAAATACAGGGTGATTCTTTAATATTGTGAAAAATTTCAGGGACAGGTTCTTTAGATAAAAATAAGAAAAAAAGTTCCCATTAGCATGTGTCCGGAAATGCTTCGTTTCCGAGATACAGGGCGTTCATTTTTTTGTAATTTACTTTTAATACTTGTTATTTCAAAAGTATTTTAACTATACGATTAGGGTATCTGTCTTGATAGACATCTGATTAAATTATCTTATCGTGTTCAAACAAAATAGTCCCAGTTGGCTTGGAAATTGGAATGCCCACCAACTATCAATAATTGTTTTTTGTCAATAGTTGATTACTATTTGTCACATTGTGAGTGCAGGAGTGAGTAAAAATAACTACTCGTTTAGTGTTTTAATAAAACCGTAAAATGACTTTTGAAATAACAAGTAATAAAAGCAGATTACAAAAAAATGAAAACACTGTATATAGTAAACGAAGCGTTTCAGTACACATGCTAATGGGAACTTTTTTCTTATTTTTATCTAAAGAACCTGTCCCTAAAATTTTTCGCAATATTAAAGAATCACCCTGTATATGTACAAATACATGCGGAAATAGGTATTGTTAATAATTTCTACCACTAATAATCGTTCTATTTTAATCCAAATCTAGTGTAGACAATAGTGTAAACAATAATTAAAAAGTGTGAGGGTGATATATCACAGAGAAACAAATATTTGATGACGTTACGTTTTGAAACTATACATTTTCTCGATGAATACGATTTGTCACAAAAAACAGCTCGGTCTGGTATCTATGTTCATCTCTTTTTAGTTAGAGAAAGGAATATATAAACTAGACGCATTGTTTAAACAACACTTGAAAATCATGTTACAATTTTTTAAGGGTCTTAATATACAATTATACTTTAACTGTTAAGCCGTTCGTACAGTTGTGTGGGGAAAAAAAGGATTCAATTGAAATATATTTAAATAATAACTCAATTGCCTTTAGTGACATTAGTGAAAGTTATAAAACAGATGAGAGAGTAAAAAAAACTTATATAGCATAAATAAAAATTTAAAAATTATCTTTGCTTAAACTAAAATGTAAATAAATATCATAGTTCAAGTAAAAATTTATCCATTTTTCATAAAAATCGGTTATCCTCCAATGTTCATTTTTTAAAAGTAAACAGGGCTGAATTGTTAGACTTGGATTACTGGCCAAAATACTCATAATCAAAAGCAAGTCGGTAGGACCACAAATATATTCAATAGCTATACTTAGTTAACTATCACTAAATTTTTCTATTTTTAAAATAGGTTCCATTTCACAATTATTATAAAAACAAACAAAATTAATCTCAACATATAACTAAAAAACTGTAAATCAATCAGCAACAGCAACTTCATCAATTAGCAAATTATATTTATGTTTAGATTATATTTTCACTTTTGACATCTGACTAACGGCAACATACCGTGACGTACTGAAAGTATCTTACCAGTTACTTGTGGTTAGCTTAAAAAAATTTGGCTATAGTGTTGCTGGCAACACTAAAGCCGGCTTCAGAGAACAGTTGGAAATTTTGAACTTCAAACGACTTCAACAGCAAAAAGAGGGGAATACGATTAATTTCATTGGCTGAAAATCACGTGACTTTGTGTTGCTGGCATCACTACGTTGTTCACTAAAACCGGCTTAAAACAAAGCATTTTCAACCTTGTGGGCATTATAAACGCAATGTGCATGTGTCTGACGGTTGGAAATCATTTCCAACTGTTCTACGAACAGGCCCTATATGTATAAATTTTGTTGGTGCAACTATGACTCCATTCTTGAGTGGGACACGGCACACAATATGGATTGCTGTGCGCCTTTACCTGAATTTTAAGACCGGGGGTTTGTTTCTTCAAATAAGTTGGACACCCGGTTGCACCAATGGCCCTAATATTCTATTTTTGAAATAAGAGGAGCGATTGACAAAGAAACAAAGGTACACTGCAAAAGTAACTATAGTCGCGGCAAGAATTCAGACAACTTATGTCATACGCACTAAAGAATAATTCATTATATTTTCATCAAAATATTTAAGAAACTGCATCTGAGAGTAATAAAACTATATATTACACTAAATGTTTGTGTCATATATTGCACTAAATTGTAAAAAATAATTGCGTAACGTCACCCGTGACGTAGGACGTCTGAATTCTTGCCGCGAGTATAGAAAAATACATTAGATAATTTTGGAAAGAAATTTGAATTTTATGCAGCTTTCATCAACACAATCAATACACATTTAACACATGTACTTAACTTTATTGTGACCATAACAAGTTAACTATGTTTTGATTTAAACTAAATGGTTGATATCATATAAAATAGACAAATATATACTCGCGACAAGAATTCAGACGACTTACGTCATACGAACAAATGAATAATTCATTATATTTTCATCAAAATATTTAAGAAACTGCAACTGATAGTAATAAAACTATATACTACACTAAAAGGTTGCATTATATATTGAACTAAATTGCAAAAAATTATTGTTTTTAACGCGACCAAACATCGAAAATTACGTTGACAATAAAAACAAATGTGTAACGTCAGCCCTGACGTAAGACGCCTGAATTGTTGACGCGGGTATAGAAAGGTTCTTGCGCTACATATTAAGTTTTACATATTTATTAAATAATGAACTACTGAATATAATATCTGATTAATCCTTTGTACTGGATTACCGATTCTGTAGCTTATAAACTACTACTTATTGAATTGGGAATTATTATTGTCAATTCAGATCTATAATCAGATGATAATAATCTATCTAAACATGAGTTATTGCCTCCAGTCCATTGATATTCGAAGTTCTTGTAATATAATACATTGGATAATTTTGGAAAGAAATTTGAATTTTATGCAGCTTTCATTCTCAAGTAAGGATATTCCTCGTTTTGTCAAATAGCATCTATTTTAACAAATTTTTTAAATATTTCGTTTCATTCTGTTCAATTTTAATTTTTATACGCATTTAACAATTTCTGTCAAATAATGACTGTCCTTCTGAAATAAGGACAAATGGCAACCCAAACAGTATTATTAATTGCATAGACAGCTATTTAAAAGTAAAGGCGTTTGTACAGAGAATCGTTATTCAAGTGAATATATACTCGAGGCAAGAATTCAGACGTCTTACGTCACAGCTGACGTTACGCAATTGTTGTTATTCGGGCCTATGATCGAACACATCCAGTTAGCATTAACAGGCCTGTTAACGGTAACTGATAGGTTAATCATAAATTCGTATGATTGACACACCTGTCAAGTTTATTTTTCCCAGTTACTTAACTTGAGAATGATCACGTGACCCAGTTATGAAACTGCTTGAAATAACCTGCCGTTAAATGTAACTGGAGCTTTTTATTGGTCAGAAATTTTAATTTTATTTCTGGTAATTGACATATGACATTTGGCATATTAATATAATGTATAATTTTATTATTTGTTTATAGCACAATTCAGTATCAATTTATTGCCATATCATAGTTTTACATAATTAGTAATATACGGTATTAATAGTTTGACAGTAAATACAACCTAAAAAAACCTAAAGTTTGTTCTAAGTGGGATTACAATTTTATACAATTAAGATTGCTATTCTGAGTATGATAGTGATACCTAAATGAATATTAACAAACAAAGAAATATATATTATTACCTAATATTATTCATTTATTTATGAATAGGAGAAGGGCACAATCACAAAAGTTAGGTACCTAGTTTTAATTATTGGTAATAATTTAGATTCTATTAAAGTAGGTATAAATAATATATTTTATCTTTAAATATTATTTTTATTATATAGTTATGTGTGTTTTTGACAATAATTTCTAATGGATTACAGTAACACTGATATGCTGCATCCTATACTATCCTCTTATAATAAATTATAATATATTGGAACATGGACTCCACCAAGGCGTAGTAAATTGTAATTAGCACAGTAGCACAGATCACATGCCTAAAGGTACATCTTTGATTACCCACGTAAACTGTGTATAAATATTGAATATGTGCATCCAGGTTTTACTAGTTTTGATCCTGATGGAGTTGTCTGCTCCTTTGTACATTCTGCTTCCACTCTGCATGAATCTAAAATAATTTAAATAATTGTATCAATAAGTTAATATAATATGAAATATTTCACTTACCTACCACCACTGTTTGCGAGATTTGTTTGCGGTCCATACACTAAAGAATTTATATGTACTTCAAAATTTTGCCAAAGTACCTACTTATATTAACATGCGTTGGGTTTACTTTCCTTCCCAACAATATTTTCTTACATTTAATGAAAATTAACATTCTTCATATTAGCGTTGGGTCGTGTGCCTAATCTTCTTGCCACTTGTACCCACTGTTAAGTACCTATGATTTAAATTTTAATTGCGTTCATTGACAATTTTTGACATATGAGTGATTGATGACAGATGACGTATGTTAAATAATTAACTGCCATGACAGGGTTATCTGGCCATAATAACAGGCACAGATAACTGCTTGTTCGATCATAGCGATCTTTCCATTTCGGTTAAGAGCTCAGTTATGCCCACCCAGTTATCGTAACTTAACTGTCATCGGTTACGCTAACCTGAATGTTCAATCATAGGCCTGATTGACAGTTCAGTTTTAGTGAAGAATGGTATTATTTTGATTCAGTACACAAAATTTGTATGCATATAACAAATGCTCATTTCAAAAGCATTTTCTAGGATACCTGTTGGAAATGTTAGTCACCTCCTGGGGTTAAATTGTTTTGTGCGGTATATTACAAGAAAACACAAAAAATACATGAGAAGTTTTTAGTGATTTTTATTTTTATAATTAACATACATAGTGCAAAATAAATGTATTATTGTTGACTTCATTTGACACATGTATGGTAATATATTAATAAAACAGCTTTATTTGCAAAACCAAATCTGTTCATTAAATTATTGTAGCGTTAATAAATACAATGATTCGCTAAAAACGGTAAATATATTATGGTTCTTTTACTTCAGACATTCTGCTAAGTACTTACTGGTTAATATCAATTCATCTGGGCAAATTTTCAAATATTTTTCATTCTTACAAAATAATGCACTATTTTGAGGTTATGTTTTCATTCAAATATATATACACAACATTAAAACCAGGTATTTATATATAATTATATACAAAATATATATTTCCATAAAATGCACAGAGTTTGCAAAATATTTTTATTGAGACAAATAATAATAGTCAATGAATATTATTAATATATTAAAACACATACGGGGTTGGTACTTTCATGGTGTATACCACAGAGACTGAAGATAGAAGAGATACACAGCTGGCTAAATCAAAGAACAATCCACACTTTTGTAAAATTAAAAAACGTTAAATAATTATTTTATTACTCAAGAAACCTTTAGATGCGGCTACAACTTTGAACTAGGAGATATTAGAAAACTGAAACGTGCATCATGACTAATTTGTCAGAAGGATTTTTTTTTAAACAAATAGTCAATCGAGCATCACACTACAGAGATACTGATATTAACTTTGTATTTTCTTATTAGAACACATAAAAATCATAAAATATATAGAATGCCAAAAGAGGCCCTGAAAATCAGTGGTGCAGCCAGAAATTTGACATAGGGAGTTCAGTTCAGTTAAGTATTTCAAACTAGATTTTTTTAATAAAAACAACAATTTTTAATACCTAAATTAAAACAATAAAAAATTAAATAAAAAACGATCTCATCATAAACACGTAAATAATAAACAGGTACGAACAATATTTGTTAGAAAAATGACAAACATAAAATTAGAACTTAGTTGCAGGTGGATAGTGATTGCAGGTTTGTAGTGGGACATTGCCTATATGACCCAACCAACCCAACCCATGGGAGGAATTCTGACAATTCGTAGAAACTACGATTTCTATGGTCCAATTGCAAACATTCCGTTTTGGTTTCAATTGTATGCTGGTATTAAAATGCAGTTAATCAACAGCTTACATTACATATTCCCTAGATGGCTGCTTTCTGAGCTTCTCCATAGTCTGACTATTTTTCAGTGCCTAATGTAAAGGCTTCTGGCGTTATTAAAATTATGAAATTAGCCAATACTCTCTGATATCTCATGGTGTTTCATAAGAAAAAACAAAACATCAATCTCTGTAGTGCAATGTTCGACTGTTTTTTTTTTCACTATCACCCTGTATATAATCGAGATACTTTATTTTTTGGTCGCAAACAAATTTTTTTAAAATGCTTTTAGGCATTAATCCACTTCAATTTCTTTTGATAATCTTAAACATCAAGAAATGCGGGACTTATGGAATTTAAATTTAACCAACACTGTATTTCTTCTAATTTAGTACTTTCTAACGGTGTACATTTTGAAAGTCAACCCTGTATACCGAATTGAGATAAAAGAAATGTTTTGTTGACATTTTGTACTTTTCGCCATAAATCCAAGGAAATTTATGAAATTATTGCAAATTTTGAATTGTAAAAAGAAGAATCCATCTTCAATTATTATAGGAAACGTATCCTGTAATGTAACCAAAATTACAAAAATTCTGAGATCAAGCATATATATGAAAAGAATAAATTTTCAGGTATAATTTTAAATTACTTACTGTGCAAATAAAAAATTTTCGTTTTGCAATGGAAGGAAAGACTATTTACTGCACATTATGTTGGCTAAATTACAGGGCGCCTAAACTATTTAAAAAAAATATGTAACAGGCGGTAACCCTGCATTATACAAAGGAACAAAAAATATATTTATACAATTGTGTACGCCTATATAAATAACTACACAATAAAAAATATTAACTTTTCAATTCATTTGTTAAACAGTTAAGATAATACACAGTCTAATAAAAATATAGTCTCAAAACGGCCACTCGGCAACAAAAATAATTGCATATAAATAATTATTTATGAAATAATTATCAATCAAATCGGAGAACACATTCAAGCTTTAATGATTTTATGTACTTTTAGTTTATCAGCATAATTAACTTAAACAATAATTTCTCAAACAAATAAATGACATGAAACATATTTTTAGATTGTTAAATGCATTCATCGGACAAGGAATGATAAATTAACTTGACTTGAAAATGTCGACCAACGCTTAGAAAATACACTGACATATCCTTTTCCTAAGCAGCTTAAAGTTTGAATATTTTTGCTAACTAAAATTAACATTATATAATAAATAAATTATACCAGGGATATCACCAAAGCTATTTACACTTTTTCACTAACAATGTCGTTAGTATGTAACTTTTCAAAATTTCAAAAATCTTTTACTGTTATTGTAAATTAGCGGTTTAAATTAATTATGCTGCAACAGTTTGCCTTACATTGCGAGTTTAATATAAAAAGAAAATTGGTAAACACTACCATCATGTTCATATTATAAAAGATTTCCACAAATCAAATGAAAAATTACTTCTATACAACAAAATACACAAAGTCAGTCTAGATATGTACATTAGTTCGTCCACTGAATTATATAATAGTCTTGTTTTTTTTCCATTTTATATTTTTTAGCCCACTTAATAATTCACATTGAAATGTTTGTTCCTTTATACATCTCGTTGTGTGTCTCGAAATCACCTCTATAAATATAAAACACACTTTTTTGCAATGACGAAACATACCAATTGCACTTCTTCATCCCCATTAAAACAAGAACTATTCAAGGTTTTAATCACTTTCTATTTATACTCTATATTCAATTTGTTACACTTACATGTCTAGTCGAATCGTAACTAAACAATATTAAAATAACAATCGGAACTTAACCTTAAATAAACCAACTAAAATCCGTTCATATAAATCAAATACAAACAATTCCTAAATCGCGGACCTACACAACTTGTTACAAACTAGGATCTTCGTAACAAGCACATCGCCATTGCAAGTAACTAAACAAAACTTCATTTACAAAAACAGCTTAAAAAATGCTCGGAAACTTAACAAAATCACATTTACAAACTATATTGAACTGTGTCTCTTCTTTCTAACATTTGTAACTGACAGCAGAAGAGAAATGATTGCCAAGGTAAAGAACTCCATTAAATCATGTACGGCATAGTTTAGCCAATTGAAAAGGAATGTTTCTTGTTAATAACGATAAAGTAATTTGACGCCATATTCTGACACATTTCTGTTAATATGTTAAACTTTTTATACAAACTTTATTTTTTTCATTCTCTGATAATGTCGGACACTGGTAAGATTACTAGTAGAAAGTAAAAATCACTGGTATTCCATAGTAAGATAAAAATTAATGTTTGTTTTTTGCGTATTTAATCAATCAATATGAAACTTTCAAAAGAAATTTGGTTATGGTTGGAACTACGATTTTTTGACATTATAATTGTCAAAATTGAGGATGCTATTTGTGTCTCAATGTAATATTGAGGTTTTCAGTCAAATGACCTTTTTATATATAAAATAGAATACTTAACATATATCATAATATGAACGCCTCAAAGGAAATTTTGTAATCGTAACAATTTGAGTTGCAAAGAAATGCCACTAGTGGCGATAGATTTCATTTTATAATTGTCAAAAGTGATGTTGCTATTTTGAGAAAATGTCAGAGTCTTCAGAATAAAAAATAAAACTGTTGTTAGAAATAATATAAACAACAAAAAATGTTTGCATCAAGCTGTTTTATTGTAACAGTTTGATTTTCTCTTTTTTCTATTTTGCCGCTGTTATCAGGAACATTTTTTATCTCTGAAACTGCTAAGCAGGCATCTTTATCTAGACAGTGTAAAGTGCAATTTTCTTCTATTTTATTTTCATTTTTTTCAACCTCTTTAGCTACTAGATACACATCATTTTTTCCAGTATTTTCTTCAGAAGGCTTTGAATGTTGACCATCCTTTCCTTCTTTATATAGATGATTTACAACATTTTTGTTTTTTATTTTGTTGCTCTCTTCATCAAATACTTGATGATTGCGTGATTTATTGAAGATTTTTTCCTTCCAATTGTTAATTGGTAATTCTTTAAATAAATTAAGTCCTTTGTTAACTGAATCATTATCACTGTGATCTTTTATTTCTATCGCATTCAATAAATTTGTTAATTGTTCCATTCCTGTGGCAATGTAATCCATCCCCTTAGTTACTACTGTACTTTCTTGTTGTTTCCTTTTAAGCTTGCATAATTTTGGTTCCAAACTTACTGGATTTTTGTCTTTATTTACAATATTCTTTATTATTCCATTTGTGGGTTTAACACTATTCCGTAGTATTCCCTTTTTCTTTCTCTTAGATTTCCTTGAATACAGTTTTTTCAACACTTTTTTCACTAATGATGATTTCTGTACTTGTAGTTCCGATTTAGGCGGCTCATCTGGAATGTCTTTCACATGATCCTTTTTACATTCAATTTCTTTTCATTATTTTCTGTATTTTCTGATCGATTTGCTACAATATTGCATTCATTTTTCCTCAAAGTACCTACATCACTATGTGGTGCCACTAATGTTGACTTGACACTTCACTATCTATGATCAAAAAGTAAACCGTTTTGTACTTTTTGTAAAACATCTGTCAGAATACAATTTTTTAACAGAAATAATGTGAACATTTGAAAATAATTTTTGTAACTGTTTTATTATAACATTAAGTTTCTAAATCAGCGCCACTAGTACCAACATTTAGAATTACAATTTTATTCATATATCAAAATCGATTATCTGTTGTTTTATTAAAATACCAGTGTCCAAGTCCAAATAACCCTATAAGGTACCTAAATAATATGAACATATCAAGAGAAATTTTGTAATCGACTATTTTATTGCAACAATTTAAATTCCTAAATTCCAAAAATGTCATATTGACACCTCGAACTATTTCCTTTTTCTATATAATTGAGAATGTTATTTGTTCCTTTGACAAAATGTCAGCGTCCTTATTCAAATAACCCTAAACAACTCTTCCTTATAAAAAAAAAAATAAAAATATTTATCAGAAATAATAGTGTGAACGCCTCGAAAGCAATGTTACAATCTGTAACAATTTGAATATGAAAATAACTTTCCGACATAATTGCCGATTTGTTCTTTTTCGCTCATTTTGTATAAAAAGAAACATACTTAACAGAAACAACATCTCGTCAATTTGATATCCGTCTTGTCCTCGAACCTTGCATCCAAGATAGACCACCTTCGAAACGAGGAACAGATTGCTGTTACTTTACATAACTATTCTTTAACTTAGCAATCCGCGTTACAAAAAAAAAACCTAAAACATTACAAAACCTCACTAGTTACAAGGTTGTGTTGTTAAGCTAAGACGTTTCCTCATTTTTTCAGCCGGGCAGGCGGATCTTTGGACGCGCTACCCCTTCTAGGCAGGCCGACCTGCCCCGCTGTCGAGCTGGGGGGCGCCATTGCCACTCCGGAGGCGCTTCCAGAACAAACAAAAATCACACATAGGTTTCGTTGTTGTCAGGGGATGATTTTATTATTGGTGAGGTGTAGTTGTGGTGAGATGAGCATGGTCGGTGAATGAATTGATGACAAAACGGAACAGAAAAAAAAATAAAAATCGATCAGTTAAACGGACCATTTAAGGTATATACAAGGTGACCGAGGAGAAATTAAACAATCAGTACATGTTTTTCATATCAAACTTCATATCAAATTGTTCCTCCTTTCTTTTCGTACACCTGTATACTGACTGTACATTTTTTTTGCCACATCATGGAGTTAATGGTAACAAACTGAAAATTTCTATTATCGTTTTTGTATATTTAATTAACAACTTGAAAAGGTGGACATTTCACACTCAGATTTAATTAGAACACTGTTTTATAGAGAATCAAAAGTTGTCAGATTAACCGTAAAGCCTATGGAAATGACTACAGTAGAACCTCGATTATCCGTGCACGGATTATCCGAGACGGGCCGAAATAAGCGCTCGGAAACAAAAACAAAGACGAGTCCACTTGTTTATCGCATACGCAATGCGCATTATTTACTTACACAGTCTAGCAATTGGTTCGTTTACGTGCAGACACAATGAAACGGCAAGGCGTCAATGAAAAGCGCAAACGTAAATATGTTAATTTTCCTTTTACATAATGTACATATGTATGCATTTAATAGGTATGTGTAATAAAGTTCATATTTTTTGCAAAATTGGTGAGTTTGAGCTTTATTTCGATTAACCGTGTTTTCGATTATCCAGCAACAATTTGGTCCCGGCCGGCCCGGATAATCGAGTTTCTACTGTACTTGCATCGTTTTGTATTATTACATTTGATGTATCCAAGAAACCAAACCATCTGCTATTACAAAGGGTGGTTTGAAAACAAAACATTTAATTATGTACTTCAATTAAAATTTTGACAAAAACATTTGCACTAATGTCAAAGTTTAAAATACAAGAAAGGCAATGGTCACTTTAATGAATAAAAAAAATTGTCTGCGTCGGACCAGACGGTGGAAGTTATACTTCTTTGGCCAATCTCATACACCCACTCGTGCGTACAAAAAAAAAAAAAAATTCTTAAAAAAAAAATGTCTTAAAAAAAACATACACCCACTCGTACGTACAAAAAAAAAATCTTAAAAAAAAAGTTCTTAAAAAAAAATATATATATCTATTATTATTATATATTAATATATTAAAAGTTCTTAAAAATAAGTTCTTCCAAATTTGTTCTTCCTTTTGAGCGTGACGCGGTTTCTCGATCAACATCCCATCCCAATGTGTCTAACGGGCGCAAAGAAGTATAACTTCAAAAATTAAAATATAACGCACTTGCCTCGATGTAAAAATTTAATTTTTAGTTCTCTAAACTTTTCAGGTCATAAAAAATTTGACTGAAACCTCATTCTGTATATTAAGATGGTACTTGAAACTACAACTTATATTCGTAGTTATAACTCGTTATTTTGAGTTGCATCTTATAATTACGAATTACAAATTATTCCAATTTGATACTTTATATATTCTCCTATTCAAGTTACGAGTCAAACTTATAAAATGTAAGTACGAGACACGATACAAGTACTAATTTTGAGTTACATATAAATACGAGTCACAACATATATCAACTTAAAAGTCTTACTTTTGAGCTACAAGTTATTATTATGCAGTAAAACATGTAATTATGATATAAGCGGTAAGTTTGAATTACGAGATATGTCATAATTTTGAGTTAAGTCATACGTATGAGATACAAGTGTTAACTGCAATCTGAATTATGAGTTACAATTAATAACAAAGTTAGTCGTTACAAGTCGTAGTTGTGAGATACAACTGGAAATTAAAAAATACAACTTGCAAGTTTGAGTTAGGAGACATGTCATAAGTACGAGTCACTACTTGTATCGAGTTACAAACCTTAAGTTTGAATTACGAGACATGTTATAAGTACGAGACACAACTAGTAATTAGGAGCTACAAAACGGTCCTGATAATATCTGACTATCTGCAACTCTTAACTCTTAATTTCAACAACCTCAACCTTTTTACGACAGTAGGGACCTCCATAATGCGGCGTGACAAACAAACGCTCAATGTATAAATTAAATATTACGCAGAAAACGTTATAAGGAAAGTTATACAGTTTTGATTTGAATATTTATTTATTTACGACAACTAGGTCGATATTTTTGCTTCGATAGGGATATAACCTTATGAAGAATGAGCATAGATATGGATGGAGAAATAATAAAGTTGTAACTCACTTTGCTTGTTTGGAGGTGCTTAAATCTGAAGTTGAAGCATTCGGAGCTCCTTGGCCAGCCCTTATTAGTCTCATGGATACTCTTCTCTCGTGGCTGTCATACATTCTAGGAGAATCTAAAAAAATTGGTGTAAATCTTTTAATACTCACAGGTGCCTTCAACAACGTCCGACACCCACACTTTTGGCGCAAATTTCATTTTCTGGAGCTGGCGTAAGAGATTTCCAAAGAAAAATCAGTAACTAGGACCCTACACCAAATATCAGTACAAGATCATTCGTAGTTCTATCACATATTTATGTATATTACGTGTAAAATTTATTCCCAGCATTTCTGTGTAACCTTTGTATTTGGAATTAATTTTTAATAAATTAAATATCGTTTTTCAAGTTGGAAGCAATTTTTATATTTTCAAAATCCAAAAAAGCAGCCTAACTTACACTATACTAATTTATCAAAATATTTTACTTTACATAAGGGAATGTACATTACCTTATCTACAAATACAATCATAATACACTAAATTACAACAAGTTAATGTGCCTCATTCGATTTTTGAATGAATACATGGATGTGTCAAATAAATCAATTATTTCACTATTTTTATTCGCCAATTTAACTATCCATTACCAACAATCCTATAGTTTGAAGTCATCCGCAAACATCAAACAGCAGCTGTATTGTATTACTTCTGATAAGTCATTAATAAATAATAAAAAAAGAAGTGGACCTATATGGGATCCTTGGGGAACCCCAGATGTTACAGTCATTTCTGATGACACCAGCATATGACACATTGACCCCTACCTCTCAAATAAGATCCGATCTAGTTCAAAAGGCGACTGTCAATGCCTAACGCAAAGAGTTTTGCAATTAAAAGGTGACTCTATCAAATGCTTTTGCAAAGTCAGTATAGATCGAGTCAACCTGGTGCCTTTCCTGTTAAATATAAAATTAATTCTGCCACCTTCCAATAAATATGTTACAGTACTGCTTGTAACAGACACTCAATAATAAAAACCCCTCAGGTTACACATTGTTGAAGGCACTACATTTATATCTATCACCCAGAATATTTTTTATGGTATTAAAAGATATACTTACTACTTGTAATAACGTCATCTATTGCGTTTGCCGCAGGGGTGTTGCCCGGGACCATGTCCATTCGGCTGTCGTGGAGCCTCCTCGTTCTCGACTGTGGCACTGTAGGCGTGGAATCGGCAGGAGTTGCAGCGTGAGATCCGTACCTGGCGCCCGATCGCCCGCTATTCTCTTCACAGTGACTACTTCTGGAACCTCCTGGAACGCCGTTATCGTAATTTACACACAAACTCATTGTTTTATGTGAAAACTTACCGAATTTGAGCATATTCCAGTCGAATACATAATCATATGTAAAACCTTGTCTATGGAATAATGTTCTGAACAGTTGTCGCAGATAACTATAGTCTGGCCTCTCTTCGAACCTTAACTGTCGGCAATAATTTAAATACGTTGGAAATTCTACTGGGTATCCCTAAAAAAATATACATATATTTTTAGGCTTTCGCTATTAAGGAAATAATGAGGCAAATAGTGGAAAATCCAGAGGAATTAAATTGGATTTTATTAAAACTGCCAACTATAAATTATTCTCAGCTGTATTAAAACAAAAATTGGGTTGATATAACAAAAGTGCTAGTCTGAGTAACAATACAGTTCTAGCATAAACATATACCATATTATTTTTATAGTAGTTCCATTAAGTTATGTATCTACTAATGAAAAATATATTAGGTATTCTAATTTATGAACAATATCAATTTCAGATATTTTTTTATTTAGGTCTTAAGAATTATATTTTTTATACTTTTTTCTACATATTATATTTTTCGAGATATCTATACCTAAAAGCACCAGAAATTTGATTTTACAGCAAAAAATATGGCGATCTTAACTGACAACTAAAAAACAGTACATCATTGTGTATTCCACAAGTTACAGAAAATTATGAAAACCAGTGACTGGTCATCTTCTCAAACGACTTAGAAATACAAGTGGCAGAAGACGAGTAGATGTACTTGTAATTTCGCCTGTAAGATTAGCTGACCTTACACCTTTAGATTTTTTTAATTTGGGATTATATAAAGGCAAATCGTATGCTTGAAACAGATCAAGAGAAATTAGCTGACAAGATACAAGAAGCCAGCGATCATCTCGGACAAGGTAATCACCTGAATCCAGCTTTATACTAAAGTTAATATATCTCCAAAAAAATTTGTTACTTATTTAATGTTGATATTTGAATTATGTTAACAATATTCAGGCTTTAGTGTATCAAGTTAACATAACCCTACAAAATAAAATCCTTTTCATATTTAAACTCAAGTTCCAAAATAGGAGAGGGTGATTCATTTTCAGCACTTAGGTGAGTTTGCCAGATGAGGGTTGCAGGAGATACGATTCCATAGGGGTGACACTTGAGAAAGGTTCAAAGAACACAAAATTGCCAAAAATAAGTAGATGTTGACGTTGAGTGAAACAAACACTTCAATAGTTTACTTTAAAAAGTTTATACTCGCACCCCTAAAATGACATCCATTTAGACGATGATGCGCACTTCACAGATATCACATTGTATGACCTTCATTTATCCATGTTTCATAATATATTTATCAAGTCAGATTTCGACCTTCTTCTTCCTTTTGCGAGTTTCTACCATTGTCAGTTTTGCTGTTGTATATTCGTCTTTGCCATTCTTTATTTCAGGATACACACTGCTCTGCCAGATATGAGAAACATACAATTCAATACAATTTTATACAAAAAATATACAATTTATAACATCGGTCAGTGGTCACGCGGTTTAAGGCGTCAGTACTTGAATCGAGGTGACTGGCCGGTAGACCGTATATAAGCTATATTCGTGGAGAGATTGGCACCCTCTCTGCGGATATGGTAGAGTGGAAGAATGTTGGCTTGGGTCAATGTGAGAGATTGATACCGGTTGAGATTTGACTACCCCCCTAATTAATGAGGTTTCCAGGTTTCCCTCATTCCTGCACTTAATAGTGATTAGGGCCTACCAACGTAAGTCGTTCCGGGGCGCAAATGCGGCCTGCTTAATAATAATATGCCGCCCCCTCTCCCGCACAAGTTTTCGATTTTTGGGCTAATCCTCGTGATTAAAATGACGGGTAGAGATATTGATATTATTAGTATAACATGAATCACTCTCTAGTATTTTGAAACCCGAATTTAGTATATTTTTGATCATCATCAATGGCGTCTACATTTGATTCAACATGGATTTCTTATAGAACAAAAATGCTACCAATAAATGTAACAATAACAGGTTGTTTTAGATTTCTGTGTGCTTTGTGAATACAAATTCACAATCTAAAGCTTTTGGCTTCTTACTATTCAAGGAATACACTGCATGAACATACATTTGCATTAAAATTAACTAGGATATTTAAAGGTTATCCTAGTAGTACGTACTTTACAATGAGACAACAGTGTGTTTAGGCCAATAAATCAAAATAACTAACTCCAATTTATCTGAAAGGTCATAAGGTCAATGGTGTCATCTAAAGTTACACAGATTCGATGAATTTCAAAATAACTGCTCTGGATTTTCTCATTTTTAACTGCAATTTATCTTCACAACATAAAGAGATCCCAGAAATAAGGAAAACAGAAATAGTTTTCACAGGCCAAATATAAAAATTATACCTTGCAAAGCTCTTCGATCGGTGTAGACATTTTCTTTTCTGATATACGCTCGTACTTCTGTCTCTTCGTGGCTGCTTTTAAACCCTGCCAAGGTAAAGACCCCCTATTGAAGTACATTAAAACATAACCTAAGGATTCCAGATCATCTCTTCTGGACTGTTCTATACCTAAATGTGTGTTTATACTCGCATATCTGGCAGTACCTAAAACAAAATTTCGTTTCAGTAACACTGTTCAAGAAAGCAATGGTACATAAAATATTGAAAATTATTAAAAAAGATGAGTGCTTGGTCTCCCAGATCAAATGAGTTTATACCATTAGACTTGTTTCATTATTTTCTAAACCATCTTATCTTGTATATTTCTCACTACTTTAATTAGAACAAGATTAAATATCAATACCTCTCTGGCAAACTTAAACGTCAATTTTGTTAAAAATGAGATTTTCTGACTATTGTGTTTTTATTAAATTAACAATCTGCCAAAGTATAGTAAGTGAAATGTACAATGTATTCGATAGAATACAATTTTTATTTTACCTTGTCAAAATATGTTTAATAAATCGCAAAACTGTAGTAACCTACTGTTCATTCTATTTTGGCAATGTTGAGAACATTGTAAGTATTATAAAGTTTAGGATATCTGAATTGTTGGTTAAATTACTTATTCATAAGTGTTTTGCAGAACATTGACAATGGTAAGTGAATTTTACCATTTTTAATACACATTTGATGACCGTTGCTGCTAAAAATATTCAGTAATAAGGATAATTAGAGGTTCATTTGTTCTACTCTAGTCAATATCGTAAAAAAAGAAATTGTAAAATCTTTATAGTTTCCAAGAAAATAATTGAAATTATAGTGGTTTCAACCTTTACATCGCTATACTACTGTAGCATCTAGCGCGGGAAAGGACAATGTTAAAAATAGCCAATTTTTGGCATAAATCATAAAAAAATCAATTGATTATTGTTAATTAACATTAGAAATGGCCCAGAAATACGTCAAATAGCTGGGAAAATGTCGCTACTACCCCTAAACCTATATAAACTACCCTTAAATAGCTTTTTTCTACGTTCATGCAAAAAACAAAACTTTATTGAACTATATTTAGTGGAAAAAGTGGTTCTTTATTGCACTAGTGCAATAAAATGTTTATTGCATTCATCTGTCATTCTACTACAGCGTTTTGTCATCATGACAAACATAAACGTTCAAATCGACGTCACATTTTCTTAGACTTAGTGTCATCTAAATATAATTTTTTGGTTTTTGCATGAACGTAGAAAAAATATTGTATGCAACTCGTACAAAAAGTGCTTATTGCACTCGACGTGTTGTCCTACTCGGCCTGACGGTCTCGTTGGACAATTTCACGTCGCGTGCAATAAACACTTACTTTTTGTACTTGTTGCATAAATAACTGTAATTGGATAATCATTAATTATTGTTATAAAATTTGTGTAAAATGAAAAAAATGCTTGAAAATGATTTGAACAGACAGTATGTCAACATAAAAAGTCATAAATGACTGTAAAAGTGCCCATTCAATGGCGAAATAGGGCCAATTGTTCTCACTTTGCGAGCGCGTACTGAAAAAATGGCAATTTATCCATTTAAAGCTATTTAAGGGTAGTTTATATAGGTTTAGGGGTAGTAGCGACATTTCCCCAGCTATCTGACGTATTTCTGGGCCATTTCTAATGTTACTTAACAATAATCAATTGATTTTTTTATGCTTTATGCGTTCCCCCGGATAAGCCAAAAATCGGCTATTTTTAACATTGTCCTTTGCAACCGAATCGGGGAAGAGATGGTGGTCCAGGGCGTCCATGGCGTATTGCAGCAGTGTGGCCAATCATACCCGAGGCGCAATTATATCGGTACCAAGCATTAATGCCAGAGGATTGGACGAAGAGGACCAGTACCATAGCCGCCACAATATCCTGACTTCAAATAATTTTTTTTTATATGTATAAGTTCTGAATCATCCTGTATATTGTTAATGGAACTATTCATCTTAAAATAATACCAACAATCACCGTTTGAAGTTTGTCAAAGTACTTTTGAATCACCCGATAGATAACTCAAAGCAGAATTAATGGACTAATTACATGTTTAGTGGAATATTAATACCTACTTGATTTTACAAAGATATACTTGAAAGATAAAAGCCTGCGATTATCCGTGTGATTAATAAAGTGGACAGTTGACATAACAATGTAGTGTCCGCCTTGTTCATTATATAATTTTCAATAAATTTAAATGAGTAGGTAAGCCTTATTACTTATGTATGTATAATAAAATCTTGCAAAGCGACAATAATAATTGGTTTTGTTGCATATTTAAACATATTATATTGACCTTTATTGCAATTTTTTAGCTTTTACACATTGAATGTTTATATAAGGTGCTTACTTTCAATTAATCGTTATTAAATACAAATATGAGATAAAAGAATATATCTAAACGAAAAAATGAATAAGGAGTCATGCAAAAGTGGTTATGATTTATAATATGTATATGTATAAAATATATTTCCATTTTTTACTTAAAGTCTCTTCAAGAACTTTTCGTGTATTTTAGTAAAGAAGCCATGTACTGATAAATTTTTCATATTATTGGCATACCGTTTGAAGTAATCTTTAGAGTATATGACAACAGGAACGCTATATTCTTTGAATCATTTATTCACATTTTGGTTGATATTTGATATTGAAATATAAAATTTTAAATATTCAAATTCCTAGCTGTATTTAGGGTTGCATCATACTTATTAGTATTGTCAATGGCAATATTGCCAATAGGCTCAGAATTTATAGAAATAAACATTCATAAAATATCCTAATATGATATTATAAAAACCCTATACATCGTCTGTATGGTTATTTATTGGTTTAATCTTTATTTTGCGGAAAATATATCGGTTAACAAATACAATTGCTGAAATACATCGTGACCTACATCTAAATTAAAGCAGCAAAATCTTATTTTAGATCTGCTATTATTTACATTCACTTCATATAAGTGGTATAACAAACTGACCTATTAAGGTAGCAACCAAGGTATTATAGAGTTTATTGTTCTTTTTTTGTATTTATAATTTTGCTGAATATTTGTATTAATATGTTAACCAAAACGTCAATATTATGGGAAAAAATACACTCAATTAATAATCATTAATAAAATGAAAATGTATGTATTCTAGAAACATAAAATAAAAAATTGTGATACTTTTTCAGAGAATCAAATCATTCACTTTATGCAAAAACCTATTGCATTTTTTAATCTAATCGAATTCAAAAACATATAAATGTGATGACATTGAACTTTTGTCGTTAGATATAAATTTACATTTGATAAAAAGACTAGAAAAATTATAAATGAATTAACATATTAAAAAAAAATCTACATTAAAAATCCTTGCTAATATTTTCCTTTGTACAAATAAACAAAAACTATAGCAATAACTGATATTTTTTATTTGAAGAATTTATTCTTACGATACATATATGACATTTATAAGGAAGTTAAGGAATAGAAAGGTATTGGAACAAATATAACTGAAACCGGGTTAGCCTTGTCTGCTTCTAACCTAGATTAGGTTAACAAAAATGACACAAACTAACAGTTTCTATATCCTAGCTAAATAAGTGAGGGAATTAAGGTAAGTAGTTGCCCATTTGGAATAACTTGAAAGTATAAGGGTATAAGCTAGTTATGAAAAATCACATGTACTTCAAAAATTCTCTTTTAAAATTAAGTTCACTTGTTTCTGAGTTTCAAATGGCAAAACGTAATCGTGATATAGGGTGTTAAAAATTATTTTTGTTTTTTTTTAGTTTTTTTTAATAACTACAAAAATAAATTTATATTTATTTTCCGTGTTTGCAAAATATCCTACATCTTGATAACCTTAATTTTTGGAATAGCATAAATAATTCTATTGCAATATTTTTACGTAGAGAAGAAGCCATTACTCCTGTGCCCCATTACTTAAGGTTCATACTGTATATAAAAAAAACTGTATCAGATCATTTCGCAATAGGCCGCATTATTTGTGACGCTATAAATACAGATTATGCAAAATTTAATAAATTAACAATTTAAATATCATTTATATTTAAATATTTAATCCATACTAATTTAAACCTGTCACTAATGTCCAAGATTATATTTAATAACTGCCTTATACAATATAGAAAATACAGGGTGTCAAGGAATAACAAAATGAAAATGTTACATTAGATTCGGCTGTAACTTTGCTATCCTAGGAGATATTGGAAAACTAAAACGTGTATTTCTTGATTAATTGTTAACAAGGATTTCAATTTTTTATCGAAAAAAAAAAAAAATAGAGTATTGCACTATAGTTCCGTATTCTTGATAATGAAAAAATACAGATAGGTACATACAATTATGGTATTATTTACTATTAATCACTAATATCTCGCAAACAATAAAAGATAACTCATCTCACATGTTTATATCAATATAATCAGGAAAAAGTGAAGAATCCAAAAACTTAATAATATTCAGGGCGTTTTGTAAGAAAAAAACTAAGTCTATCTCCGTAGTGAAATACTTGTTTTTTGTTAAAAAAAAACCTAAAATCTTTATGAAAAATAATTCAAGAAATGCACATTTCACTTTTCCGATATCTTATACCCGAGTTCCAAAACAGTAGAGTGGTTCTACTCCATGGGCGTGCCACTTGCGAAGGGTTCAAGAAACACTAAAAATAAGCTGAGATTGAGTGAACCTATAGTCCGTCTCAGATAAGAATTCAGCGTTGGTAAACAAGGGAACGTGTTTCCTCGTCTCCTATTGGTCAATTTGCAAGCCAAGTTCACGCAGAAATATAAAGCAATCATACAAATTCCTTGCCAGGTCCGGCTCTCATTGAGTGCTCAAATGCTATGTAGCCAGCGTACACTTGCTTTCAAAACTTTCGCGTACACCTATTTTCACTGTAGATATTAAATCAGGATTATAATTAATCAACTCAGACCTTTGAATTTTTGAAAACTCATAGATCTTTAACCTAATATTAAAATTATGCGTTCACAAAAGTAAAATTTTCGCAAAATCGTTGTTACTTATTTTGAATGTGTACGCGGAAATTTTGAAAGCAAGTGTACATAAAACAAAAAATAGAATCCCGTGTGGACAGGTAATCCCGCGTCGGGTCGGGTCGGGTATCTTCGGCCGTGACTCTACTATGTACGCTGATATCTACAACGCCCTTTTGCTCGTTAATTTAAATTTTACATAGTTGTTATGTAGTGCATAGTGATAGTGGTTGTGAAAATTTTTGGCATCGTGATTACCTGTCTAATGTTAGATATTTTCCTACCTATTTCACTTCATTAATAAACAAAAAGTGATTTATAAAGTACAATGGAGGACCAACAAGCTGGTTGTTCAAAGCAGAATATCGAAATTGTGAAAAATGTGCAAGGGAAACATGTAAAGAGTGGACAAAGACTAATGGCTTTTAATGTTTATTCTCGACATGTTCAGGAAGGAAAATCAAAAAGCGCTAGCGTAAAAGTAACAGCAATGGAAGTTGGATTGTCAGATAGGATAATTTGGCAAATCATATCTGAGGTCGAATCAAGCGGAGAACTGAAATCTCCTAAAAAAAAAAGATGCCGGAAAAATAGCTTCTCCAAACTAGACGAAGACCATAAAACAACGATAAGAGCGATAATACATTCATTTTTCCTCAAAAATGAAATGCCTACATTAGATAAAATTTTGAAGGTTAGTAATAAGTATTCTGATATCTAATATTATTTTCATATAATGCGAACAAACATCGTTATGAAATTTCACTGACTTATTACAAAATGTTCAATATTGATGCCATTATATATTCTTTTTTGTTTTTAGACAGTGAAAGCAAATGAGACCCTGCCACCTATGTCCCGTGCAACCTTACATAGGATCATGAAGAAATTAGGATTTATTTGGGAGAGACGGGGAAGAAATAGTAGGCTAGTGGAAAAACCAGAAATTATTTTATGGCGGCGGGGCTACTTAAATAAAATACAACAGTTTCGCAAGGAAGGTCGTGTTATTTACTACCTTGATGAAACATGGATTAATGCTGGACACTGCAAAGCAAAAATTTGGAAAGATACAACAATAAAAAGTGCACAAGCTTTTATTGATGGTTTATCGGTAGTTTTGAAGGATCCCACAGGAAAAGGTACACGCTTTATTATAAGCCATATTGGGAATGAAAATGGATTTGTTGAAAATGGTTTATTAATGTTCGAGTCCAAAAAAAGTGGCGACTACCACGAAGACATGAATTCCACAGTCTTTGAAAGTTGGATTAAACAAATACTACCGCACTTAGAACCAAATAGTGTCATTGTAATGGATAATGCTCCATATCACTCTGTAAAAATAGAGAAATCACCAACAACATCCTGGAAAAAGGCGGATATTGCTAATTATCTACACAAAAAGGGAATTATGACAGAAGAGAGACTTTTAAAAGTGCAGTTACTGGATTTAGCGAAAAAATATGTTTTTACTCATCCTGTTCCGTATGCTGTGGATGAAATAGTTAAAGAAACCGGCCGAGAAGTGTTGCGATTACCTCCATACCACTGTAATTTTAACCCAATAGAATTGGTTTGGGCACAGGTTAAGGGATATGTTGCAGCCAAAATACTACGTTTAAATTGGCCGATGTGAAAAATCTATTTCGTGAGGGTTTGGATAACATTACACCACAGAAATGGGCTAAATGTGTGGAGCATGTAATAAGGAGGAAAAGATGTATAAATTAGATGACATAGTGGAACAGATGGAATTATCATTTGTAGTAGGTACGGTTCATCTGATGAAGATCCTGAATTTTCCGATTCAGATGAATATGGCATTCTCTCGGAATAATTTCAAGCAAAATAAAAAAATAAATTTATATATTTTTTGTTATAAAGGTTCTAAATATACGTACCATTTTATATGCAACTTTTTATTTTAATACAAAAAAAAATATTATTACAAATACTGTTGAATCTGATACAATGATATTGTTCGCAAATCCTAAAACTTAAAATATTAATCGTCGAACCATGTTAAATGTATGAAATAAGGAGTTAATTTTTATTTTTACTGTGACAAAATAAAAATATTTGGTGTAATTTACATTGAAATAATCCAATTTACCACCTATAATCAGAAAAACCGTACGCGTGTAAATTTTCCGTTATTTTTCATTTTGTGTACAAATGGCTGAGACGGCCCTGGGTGGGATTTCACTTACTTGGGGATTCCGGAATTCCCATGTGCCTGTGTGAACCGTGCTCGGCTGCTTTGGGAAACCACTGAATTCTTATCTGAGATAGACTATAGCACTCTAATAGTTTACTTAAAAAACTTTTTTTCACCAGTACCCGGCGATAACCTACCACCCACTTACACCTACCTGATGCGCGGATATCGACATAGATATCGATAGTAAGGGCCTACTGTGAGAACACAAAAAATGTAAATAACATTTGGGACACGTGGTGTTAAATGTGTTTCACTCGAAAGTAGGTATTTGGGATTTAACAGAAACGATTAATGACGTCATCAATTATATTTTTTCCAGAAACATACCGAAATTTTTTTCCAGTTAAAAAGCGCTCTTTTTTCTAATAAACTTTTATTAGAGACATTTTTCTGTATTACTTCCCGTTTAAAAGTTTGGAGTATTTGCCTGAACAAGGTTGACTTAACTCTTAAACAGTTCTATGCTTGGTGCTCCGATAACAAACTTATAATTAATGCCAGCAAGACCAAATATATAATGTTTCACAAGAGACGTGAAAATCCTAATATGTTGATTAAATTAAATTAGTCAATCATTCCTAGTTACAAATTCACAATTTTTAGGTTTACATATAGACCAGTGGCGTAACAATATTTCCCGCGGCCCCCCGCAATAATTGATAAGGTGCCCTTCTTACCGATACACTGTAAAAAAAGAGAAAAAAGAACGAAAACCCACTTAATTTTGTATTTATCAATAAAATATTCAAAATAAAACATTTATTTCTATACATGCCAACAAGAAACAAACAAATAAAATATAAGTAGATACAAAGTTAAGACTTCTTCCTATTGATATATTTAAATAAAAAACTAAAAAATTTTGTTTTCTACGTGCATTATAAAGCAGATAAGGTAGGTCCCTTTATACTTTCCATTAATTTTGTTATTCTTAGAGGGGGCCCCCCCCCCGTAGATGGGATGCGGCGGGCCCTATTGTTACGCCACTGATATAGACGAACATCTGCACTGGAATAATCATATTGAACATGTTTTAAATAAAACGAAATCAGCATATTTTGCAATTAGAAACTTGCGGAGTTGTATGGATAAACAATATCTATTAAATATATATTTTGCTCTGGCATATTCTCACATGAAGTACATAGTTAATGAATTATTGGAGATCCTGCGCGGAGTTTCAGTCTTTATATTTCAAAAATAAATCATCAGATTAATATTTTCACTGGCACCAATACAATCATGTCGTCCAACTATGGCGGAACAAAAAATATTATCATTTCCCTGTATTTTGATATACAAGGCAGTTCTTTTTGTTAAATTTAAGGCTGTAATGTTCGCAATTTTACAAATCCGTTTTTAGACGTCCACGCGCTTTCATATTTCTCCTCAATGGAAATTCGTATTAAGATGGAGCAAGTTTTAATCAACCAACAAAAGTCTATTTTACTAGAGCAATATTTAGTTAAATTTGCCGTTGAAGGTGCTGATGGGCGGAACCTGATAAAGCTACACTGTTTGGCCGAACATTATACAGGGTTCTCAGCAATTTTCAGAACCAAATTCCTGACATTTCCAGGTTTTCCCTGACATACTTTTTAAAATTCCTGACAAAAGCATACAAAATATCATATTTTTTAAAACTTAAACCAAAGTAAAAACAAGTCAAATGATAGGCATAAATGAGCCCATTCGATGGCAAATAAGTGACATGGATATTTAATTTTATTAGAAATATTTATTTCAGTCATTGCAACACATTGTACTGTGTTAAATATTAACAAATATAAATATTTAAGAAATCTAATAGAAATATGTATATAATATATATTTAAGAGATCTAATAGAAATATGTATAAACAAACACAACAAAAACCAATAAAAATAGATTTTACTACTGAGCAAACAGCTATACAAAAAACAGCTTTAGCTGTTGTATGTCATTAAATGTATTCAAATCGGTTCAAAACACTATATTTTTGCATTAAAACAGTAACGTCACATAGGTCGCTTTTTAAACCGTGTTTAAAATGTCTACTGAGCCCTGTTTGAACTCTTTAGATGCTTTGCTAAGATCTATCTAGCAGTTGCTGGATAGAGATTTCAAAATCGGTGTGATTTAAATTTTCAGATTTTATGTTTAAAATGGTTGATACTTTTATATTTCTTATCTTGTTTATTTAAAAAGGAATTGGTTGTGGATTATTGTATGTATCTCTACACAAATTTCATTAAACCTGTCACTCACACGAACATGTCGGTAATTATTTGTTTTTGGTTTGCAGTTGATAAAATCAATTCCATGTTTTTGTTGCAGATCTCACACATTTTCCAAATATATATACAAAAACATGAACAAGAAATATATTGTTAATAATTTATGCCTCTAATAATTGTTCGATTTTAATCGAAATCTAGTGTAGCTTTGTTATAAATAAATAGTATAAACAATAATCAAAAAGTGTGAGTGTGATGTTAAAGAGAAACAAATATTTAATGACGTTACGTTTTGAAACTATACATGTTCTTGGTGCATTACATAAGTAACTTCACCATTGAATACGTCTTGAAACAGGCGATGAATATGTATAAAAAACAGCTAAACACCCCAGATATATATGATATCAATCTGCGGGTACGTGTGATTAAAACAAACAGAAATAGGCAACTGGGTGCGTTCATTAAATAAAGAATTTAAACACGGCAGGAGTAACATTCAGAAATTTTCCCTGACGACAATAAAAATTCCCTGATTTTTGACAATTATTGGCACTTTCCTGACGTTTCCCTGACAAAGTTCAAATTCCTGACATTTCCAGGTTTTCAGGTTTTCCTGACGCTGAGAACCCTGTTATACCCTTAATAGTAATCTATTTTCTCGACAAGATAGTGTGCATGTCCATAATACAAGAGGGAAAAATCTTGTCAGTATAAATAATTTCAACTTAACCAGTTATAAAAAGGGCCCATATTATTTGTGTGCACCCATATTTTTTAATCATTTAACTGAATCATTAACACTGTTAAACAATGAACATAAATTTCGCAAGGAGCTTCGCTCATTTTTATTGCAACACTGCTTTTATAGATTGCAGGAATTTTATAATTTTAATGGAAATTGATAGATACTAACATTTTATTGTTATATTTAGTATGTATAGTGTAATTTATTATTGTGTCTTTCTTTTGTGACGTTTCATACCCTGTAAAGGTTTACGTGAATAAATTTATTATCATTATTATTATTAATCGTTTTATTTATTCTTACTGACATTTATGCTCTTTAAACAACGAACATTTAATTATTTTCCAACGACTACTTGATCCTTCCATCGCTAATGTGATTTTTAATTGGAATTTCTTTTGAGACTCTTTACGACGATATTGCTTATGTATGGCCCATACTGTCGAGTTTGAGACACCCTGTACATATCGTTCCAATCAAATAAAGTATCAGCTGTTTAAATATTAACATCACTTTTGTGTTTTTGGACTGAAAGTCTCCTTTTGATCGCCTCGTTGGGAACAAACAAAATAAAAATCGTTACACATTTGTATTCTTTGTTCCACTTTAAGTAAATGCTTGAATAAATATCGATCCTGAAATAGTACACAACATATACCACATACATATGCAGAGAACTCTTTTAGCCTTGGTAACACACCAACCCGAGATTACGTTTTGCAATTCCGATTAAGTATCATTTTCATTATTGTAGACAGTTACGACAAACACCATTATGGGACACAATAATTGCCGACTTTCGCGCGACGAGTGAAGGATTTTTTTTCACAACATCCCGACGAGACGTTTCAAAAAAGAAAAAATTAGTCGACTAAACGACAAAAATTCACGATGTCGAACGCAAGTCTTTGTATGAATTCGAGGAAAAGGCCAAGGTGAAACCTATTTTTAATCAGTAGCAGTTTCATAATGATTTAATTATTCCCGCAGGCTTAATAAGCGATTATTCAATTATTGACCTGTAAATGCAGTTTACTCAACATAAAATTATTTAACACGTATTGTGCGACACATTTTTTTTTTAATAAGCGACTATTTCCGTGCGCCACAAATGTGGCAACTGATGATAAATGTATTGTTAATGTTGCAATCAATTTTACAGTTAACAGGTAGGTATTTGACCAATGAAAAACAAAACGAAACCGATAGAATGGGGTCATTTAGCATTATGTTTTATTACATTTCCTGATTTTGGAATTTTAGTGCTATCTGAAAAAAAATAATTTTCTGACGCATCTAAAGCCTTTAAAATAATTTCAGAACATGGACTTCCCGTAAACCACTGTTTTTTTTTTCACATAGTAATTTAATATACAGGCTGATCTACCTTCAAGTAATGACGTCGTCGTCTTTTTTTTAATAAAACACCCCATTCCGGATTTCCCTTGCTGAGCCGGTTTCAAAAATGTATCACAAGTTGCTTCAAATGGGTAGAGGGTGGACTATGAAGAAATAGTAGGTTAAATGCGTAGAATATTGTTTGAAGCTATTTTTTTGTGGCATAATTTTAGTTTTTCTTTAGTTTTATTAGGTTTTTGCCACACTTGTGAAAAAATAAATATTAATTAAGCCCTTGCGTCAAACGGATTAGTCAAGGGTTATTTTTGAAACCAAGTTTGCCTAACCAAAAAATCTCACACTGAAAAAAGCAGGTAAGTAAAAAATAACAAAAATCACATCACTATCGCGCACTTCCGTATTTTTGACGTTTCGAAAAACTCTGTTTTCGTTCTCAAAATAGTAAAGGTATCGAACGTATGTAGAAACAAGTGTTTATAGAAAACAAACTCACACCAATAGATATTTAAATTTTAGATCTAATATCACATTGATATTAAGAAAGGTGTTGTAAATGTTTATATGATAGAGCAAAATTAATTTCAACAAACAATGATATTTTTAATAACAAACTAAAATTTATTAAAATTGTTTTAATAAATAATGAAGACCCTCCAAATTTTGTTGATAGAACATTAAAAAATATTACAGATAAAACGGACACTTTAAAACAAATAAAAGAAACTAATCATACAATAAAAATTCCATACATTCCTACATTATCCGAAGGATTAAGAAGAATCAGTAATAAATTTAATATTCGAACAGTTTTTCAGACAACTAATATTTTAGGATCATTTTTGTCTAAAACGTGTCCAAAAAATGATATACAAAATTCAAAAAATTGCATCTACAGTATACCTTGTGAATGCAATAAACATTATGTTGTCGGCCTAGGAATGTTAGAGTTGAGGAACATAAAAATTATAAAAAAAGACGGGAATTTGCAAAATCCAAGATTTGCAAACACGCTTGGGAAAACGGTCACTTGATTCAATGGGGTTCGGCAAAAATTTTAGAGAAGGAAGATAACGCAACAAAAAGAAAATTAAAAGAGACCGCGGTTATTTTGTTGAACGGAGATAAGTGAGTGTCAAAAGTAGGTAAACATTGATCATTGTTGGCTACAGTTGTATCAAGAATAAGTAAGTAACAATAAAATAAAAATCATTTAACATCTCTATGGAAGCAGATAAACAAATTTTAAACTGTCAAACTTGACATACGTTTAATACCTTTACTATTTTGAGAACGAAAACAGAGAGTTTTTAGAAACGTCAAAAAATACGAAAGTGCCCATAGTGATATGATTTTTATTATTTTTTACTTATCTGCTTTTTTCAGTGTGAGATTTTGTGGTTAGGCAAACTTAGTTTCAGAAATAACCCTTGACTGATCCGTTTGGTGCAAAGGCTTATTTAAGTAATCTTTATTTTCTCAGAAGTGTGGCAAAAACCCAATAAAACTAAAGAAAAATGCACAGAAAATATTAAAGAATTGAAAAATTGTACCAAAATAAAAATTCCGCCAGTGGCGTAGAAGTTGGGAATGGGAAACTGTCTCTCTACTCCTGTGGTACGATTTTGTTGCATTTTTTAATATGTTCCAAAGTATCTAAACTTTATGCCAAGTATAATAGGGAAATATCAAACAGGGTTAAAGTAATAAGAAAAAATCATTTAAAATATTTTAAATAAAACACCCTGTAACTCCGTAAGGAGCTATATTTTATCTAAACGCTGTGTCAATTCTTCATATTTTCAGACCGGTATTATCTAGATAGAGTATGTACAATTATTAATGAATCACCCTGTATAAGGAAACAAATGTTTTGTTTTGTATCTCCATAAACTTTAATAGAAACCAAAAAAATCCATTTTATTATTAATTTTGTAACATACTAAATACATATTTTTTAGTTACATTATTTGAAAACTCTAGCTACTAACAATTTCGCGAGGGGTGTGACACTTACACATTTTGTACACCTGATTTCAGATTCCCTATTACTTTTATGGAAACCAGCGAAATCAGATTTCACATAATTTCCTGATTTACGTGATTTCGCTGATTCTACTTGATTTCTTTATATTTCATTTGAATTTCATGATTGCAGCAACTAGCTGGAAAATTTCATATTACCTATAATGAGTTTGATTAATTCATTGTTTTCTTATACTGACATTTTCTAGTATTTAAAGAAAGTTCAAAATTAATTTTTAAAACTTAGATAATAGTATATTTTCTGAATAATTGGATATTTTTTCTGAATGTTTCAAGATATGACTTTTTTTAAAACAACGGTGGAATTTGAAATGGAAGTTTAAATTTGCACTAGTTATAACCAAGCAGCGTTACAAGTGTACAATAAAATCGAGGCTAAAATTAAGTTGTAACATTCGACATTATGGAAAGGTGACTT
Organism: Monochamus saltuarius; assembly: GCA_025584915.1. Lineage (NCBI taxonomy): Eukaryota > Metazoa > Arthropoda > Insecta > Coleoptera > Cerambycidae > Monochamus > Monochamus saltuarius. The sequence continues at coordinate 41,139,640 of CM046727.1, forward strand.
GGTCAAAAGTAAAATCAATACTTAATATTTTCTTTTTTTATTCAATTAGGTACCATAGTTATATAAGAAATATTAATATAAGTATAAGAAATTAAATGACACGGCAAAACTCTACTCTTTGCCCTCATAGCTTTGGCAAGACAAACACCCTTTAGAGAAGATTCCAATTATTTAATTTTATACCATCCTGTATATTAAAAATCGGAGAACTCCAGCTAGATAAAGAAAATATTGAAATAATTATAGAACAATAAACATGAAAAATTTCATCCCGACCAAGTCTTCTGGAACATCCGCTTAAAACGGTAGGGAAACTCTTATTTGACTTTCAAATTTTAGAAACAATATAGTTCGAGTTTATAAATACACTGACAAATACTTATTACAATACACCTTGTCAGAGACATAATTTATTTCGCGTACAGGTTTCATCGAGTCCATTGAAACGCTCTATATCCGGTTCAAACGTATGACACAAGCTTGTAAATAACGATTCCAAAACAATTCGTTGATGAAACAAGTATCCATAGATTTTATTAATGAGACTGATATTTTTTAACAAATTACGCTAGCGGAGGGCGTCTTTAGGCATTTTTTAACTTTTTCGAGACATCCTGACCATATGGTAAATTTAGAGGTCCGTAACGATTTTAAGTCAGTATAATTGGGAACTCGGAAGTTTATTAAGTCGAGATACTCTAAAGTGATTTGAATAGTGATAGTGATGACACGATAAGCAATTCCGTAGTTTGTAGGCCACTCCTAAAATTATACAATTTTTTTTCCATTGATCGCATTTAAAAAGAATAATAATATCCCGCACAGAATTTAATTTCAAACATTTTTTACTCTTGTTAAATTTAACATATATTTTTTAAAAAACATTATGGTTTTCAATAAAAAATGCACTAATTAAAACAAGATCTTAATAGTGTTTATTAGAACAGTTCAAAAAGTCAGTAGTTGGCTTTGTCTTTAAAATTTGACAGTCATAAAACTGTAAAATAAAATAAAAAATAATAAATGATGATTGTTTCTTATAACGTTATATTTAGTCGAAATACGATTCCACAAATCTTCTCGGGAATTCATTGGCGAGGAATAAACAAAATCCTTCAATGATCCCCATTGAAAATAATCATATTTCTTGAGGTCTGGCGATCGCGGTAAACAATTTTGAGTGCAATTATTCCCACGTCCCAGTGGCGTAGCCAGAAAATTGACATGGGGGTTAAGTGAACAAAGTATTTCAAATTAGCTTTTTTAATAAAAAAAACAATCTCATCATAAACATGTAAATAATAAACAGGTACGAACAATATTTGTTACAAAAATGACAAAAATAAAATTAAAACTTAGTTGTAGGTGAACCCTAATGTAAGGTTGCCGTAGGAGATCTAATTGTCTGACCGCGTTGCTAAATCTTGGCAAATCGAGTGATTGCAGGTTTGTAGTGAGACATTACCTATATAACCCAACCAACCCAACCCATGGGGGGGGGTTCTGATCCCCAAAACCCCCCTGCTACGCCACTGCCTCGTCCTAACCATTTATTTGCAAACTTATAATTCTAAAGGTCTCTAACAGTAGCACTAAAAGGAGGTGGTGCTCCATCATACATAAACCAGAAATCTAATCTAAGTTCCAGCGGTAAATATTCGATTAAATCGGGAAAAGTATTATGCAGAAATTTCAAATAATTTTCGCCATTTAATCGATTTGACGTTGAAAATGTGTATTAGTTATTGCATAGGGGTTTACAACGGAATATTCATGAAAGTTGTGAACATTTGTAATTCCTCTACAAGTGAAACAAGCCTCATCACTGAAAATAATTTTGTTGTGAAAATTATTATCCTGATGCAAGATAAAATCGTAAAAGGTCACTCGTCAATCGAAATCTTGAGGCAATAGCTCTTACACTTTTTGAATGTGATATGGATGTAGTATATTACGTTTAAGAAATCGCAATAATGCAGTTTCTCGAGATAAACGCTTAGTACTTATTTGCGGTGCATCTTCAACTGTTTGCAAAATATTTTCTTCATCTTGTACCCTTATTACACTAGGACGTTCTCGGATATTATTGAAAAACTTTTCTGCCTCTCGAGGCCGTCTTTCAACATTAGAAAATGTCAATGTTTCTCTATGGGCAATCACTCGATTTGGAAATTCCCTACGATATTCTTTCACAGAAACCTAGCACAAGTAACCTGTTAACTTCTCGAATGTACATTTTCCTGTGATTTTCAACAACAAATAGCAAAAATAAAATAGTTTTACTACCAACTGTCAAATTTTAAAGACAAAGCCTACTACTGACTTTTTGATTTCTTCTAATAAACACTATTAAAATCTTGTTTTAATTAATGCATTTTTCTTGAAAACCTTTAAGTTTTTTTAAAATTTAACAAGAGTAAAAAAGTGTTTTAAATTAAATTCTGCGCGGGATATTATTCATTTTAAATTCGATTAATGGAACAAATTTTGGTATAATTTTAGGAGTGACTCACTCTCAATTAACACCTTGTAGTGCTTCAATTTACTTGAACCGTTGAGTGACAAATTAGATAGGCGCAACCTTATGGCGAAATGCATATCCACTTTTGGGCCCGAGATAATATTAGGTAATATCAGCTCTTTGGTTCTAAGATTCGTCAATTTATCGACAACTTATTGTTCACGGAGGTTTTATTTGCTTGTTACCATTGAATCACACAGAACACTAAAAAATGACTCTTGATAACAACAGATCTCGACAGACAGACAAATCTCGGGCCCAAAAAAAACCCTACTGTAAAACACGGTGTAATATAACGGAACGTCAAACATGAAGGCCTTTATTTCTTGTCCGACTTTAAAAACATTTTGCCCTATAGATATGTTCTATTAGGGCCTTTGTTTTCAAGATACAGGGTGTTAAACTTGTAGATCGAATACGCATTTTGCCATAAAGGTTGCGCCTCTTTCTAATATCTCACTCAACGCTAGAACTCATATTCCAAGTTAAAGTAGTTCAGAGATATTAATTTGAAGGCCTGCAACTTCACCTGTGTGCAACTTAGTGTACAAGTAAGTTTTTGTTAAATTGCAATATTTTGGAAACGCCTACATATGCCTTTGTGTCGGTTCTTATGTACAACACCCTGTAGTGCACTTAGTGGAATGCGGCGTGTACGAGTGAGAAGGCGGTAAATTTAATTTTACATCAGTTCATCAAATACTTTAAGAACGACTGGGATTTTTAACACAAGCAAAAAATTATGCGCACGCCACTGACCAATACTATACAGGGTTTTTTAAATGAAGTAGCAAAAATGAGACCACATATTCCTTAGGCGAAAATAAATCGATTTAACCTAACATACCTATATCCCAAATTGTATAATAAAAAAGATACAGGGTGTCAAAGTTAAAATTTTATTTTCGTTCTTTGTAAATCTTCTTAAGAAATCCAAATATTTGCATAAAATTTGTAAATCGGGGGGTTTTTGCGGGCGAGAAATTCAAATTTAAATAAGCACTTTACCAAAAAGATAGCAGTTTTCAATCAGTGCACTGAATATTTCAAATAAGATTATTTCGAAAACTGTTACTCCTAACGACTTCAACAAGGTATACCTTTTTCAGATATAACAGGTAGTAGAATCGATTGTTTCAATAGTCAGATGGATACACCAAGCAGCACAAAAGTTCCGGCATTTAAAAGAAACATGGTATGCCACAAGTGGCGCCCTCTACTACTGACGTCAAAATTAGAAACAAATTTAAATTTTTCGCCCGGAAAAACTCCTGATTTACAAATTTTATGTAAATATTTGGATATCTTAAGAAGTTATTTATAAATATCGAAAATAAAATTTTAACTTTGACACCCTGTATCTTTTTTATTATGCGACTTGGGATATAGGTATGTTAGGTAAAATCGATTTATTTTCACCTAACGAATCTGAGGCCTCATTTCTGCTACTTCATTTAAAAACACCCTGTATAAAAATAAAACTGCTTTCGGTCACTCACCCGTCAAGTTTTTGTTCTCTTTGTACGGTATGTGCTGGTGCGTCCTGCCGTCCCTGTACTTCTTCGCCAGACCGAAGTCGATTATGTAGACTAGGTTGCCCTTCTTCCCCAGACCCATGAGGAAGTTGTCCGGCTTGATGTCCCTGTGAATGAAGTTCCGCGAGTGAATGAAGTCCGTCCTGGAGATGAGCTGGTCGGCCAGCAGCAGGACCGTCTTCAGGGAGAACCTGCGCGAGCAGAAGTTGAAGAGATCTTCCAGGGACGGACCCAGAAGCTCCATCACCATCACGTTGTAGTCGCCTTCTGAGCCGCACCATTTTATTTGTGGGATGCCAACTGAAACAAAGGAGAGAACGATGAGTATTTAGTTTATTGTTAAAAGATCTAGAACGAAGATATGTGAGGTGGTTAAATGATTCCGTGATGATTCATAGAAATCATTAAATATATAGAAAGCCAGAAACCTTTATATTAAGCACTGAAAAATAATTAGACTATGTAGGAGCTTAGAAAGAATCTAGAAAAAACTTAATGTAAGCTGTTGGCAGTACTACATTTTAATACCAGCGTCCAATTGAAACCAAAACGGAATGTTTGTAATTGCACCGTAGAAAACATATGTTTCTATGAATTCGATGTAAATTTTCATAATTTGAAATTGCCGCCCATTGGTATGAATTTACCCATCAGTACAACTAACGCATAAAAGCTAAATTACTGCAATATTACCAGACTCGCGTTTTCTCCATAGGTTGACTATTTTCGGTATCTTTTTTGATGTTTTTTTATTTCTAAGCGGTTATTCAAATATTGCGATATTTTAGGATGCCTACGGTTAAATCTTCGACCGTTTATAGTTGCGGCAAGAATTCAGACGCTGACGTTACGCAATTGTTTTTATTGTCAACATAATTTTCGATAGTTAGCTGTGTTTAAGACAATCATTTTTTTATAATTTAGTGTAATATATAGTGCAAACAGTGTAGTGTAGTATATAGTTTTATTATTCTCAGTACCAGTTTATTAAATATTTTGATGAAAGTAACGACTTATTAATTTGTTCGTGTTATGTTTTGTCTTTAGTTGACTAATCAATACAATATAAGTTTTAAATAAAACGCTGGATAATGTGATCCACACCATTTAATAGTTAGAATTTTACTATACATGAAAAATACGCTAAGCCGTGTGCGATAGCGCTCTTATGAAAACATACTACTTTTTTTAATACTACTTTCAAAATGAACTTTTACTTATATTGATTTATATATACATATATAATACCTTCCTTAATATTAATAATGACTAATTATTCCTATTATATTTATTTAATTACAATGCGAGTCTATCTGGTGGTTTTATTTTACTACGTCGTCTTAAACACCTTGTAGCGGAATTTACTTGGTTTTCGTTTGCACTAAACTCACTATTTTGCACCACACTATTTACATCATTTTCCTTACATATATTTACAGTTTCAAGTAATTCGGATCGTGGAATGATTGTCACCGGACTATCGACTTTTGAATCTGTAAAATTTTGTTTTAATTGATCTGTATGTCGACGCCACTGCATTCCACAGTCCGTTTTAACTAAAAAGGTTCGTTTTCCAAGAACCTCGAGAATATTACCAGCTGTCCATATTGGCTTATTAGTTCTAAAATCACGAGCCCAAACACGATCGTTTACTTTATAATAAATATTTTTCTTCGCTTTGTAATATTCTTTTTGGTAATCTTGTTTATTTTTTACAATAGTTGCCGTTGATGGCAATAAGAGATCAAATTTTGTTTTTACATTTCGTCCTAATAATAATTTAGATGGTTTTTCACCTGTGGTAGTATGGGGCGTGTTTCTGTGGTGAAACAAAAATCGGTTTATTATCAAATGAATATCGCAATTAGGATTTTCGTGTCTAGCTTTTAAAATGGCATTTTTCATTATTTTTACAGCACTTTCAGCTAAACCATTTGTGGAAGGATGATAAGGTGCTCCAGATAAATGTTTTATACCACTAGAAGTTAAAAAATTTTGAAATTCATCCGATTTGAAAGTTTTGGCATTATCAGTGCATAACTCTACCGGTAATCCATAACGTGCAAAAAGTTCTCTAAAAATCTTTATAGTAGAAAATGATGTTAAATTGTTAACCTCAAAACATTCCAACCATTTAGAAGTTGCATCTTGGATTACCAAAAAATTTTTGTTATATAAAGGCCCAAAAAAATCTGCATGTAATCTTGTCCAAACCTCTTTAGGCCAGTCCCACAGTACTAAAGAAGGTTTTGTAGGATTCGCTGCATATATTGAACAAGATTCACAATTTTACAAAATTTTTCAATTTGCATATCCAATTTTTGCCACCATATATATTAACGAGCAAATTTTTTAGTTTTAACAACCCCAATGTGGGTGAGATGCAGTTCTTCTAAAATATAATTTTGAAATTTTTTTGGTACTATTAATCGATATCCCCATAAAAGACAACCTTGTTCTGTACTTATTTCATTTTTCTGACGAAAAAGGTTTCTATTCCTCTCCTCGACACTTATCAGGCCAGCCGTTTTTAACGAAAAATATTATCTTACTTAAAATTGAATCAACAGCTGTTTCTCGTTTTATTTGTTTAAAATTTAGCGGTAATTTTGATTCATTCAACAAATGTATATTTGAAACGCTAGAATTTATATTTTTTAAATATAGAAACTGTTCGTCTGTTTCTTGTGAATTTTTTAAAGGTAATCGTGATAAAAAATCTGCCGTGTTTTTATTTGAACTAACATATTTTATTTCATAGTTAAATGCAGATAAAATATGAGCCCACCTTTGAAGTCTATTAGCTACAAATACTGGTAAACCCTTGTGACTTCCAAAATTTGTTAACAAAGGCTTATGATCACTATAAAGCACAATATGTTGATTATAGAGATACTGATAAAATTTTTTTACTCCGAAAATTATGGCAAGTCCTTCTTTTTCTATTTGTGAATAAGCAGTTTCTGCGCGATTTAATAATCGTGACGCAAAAGCTATAGGCTTTTCCGAACCGTTTTCGAAAAGATGACTTAATGTGGCTCCCAAAGCATATTGAGAAGCATCTACAGATAATTTTAGTTTTTATCAGGGTCAAAATGTGTCAACACGGAAGTAGATAATAACATATTTTTAGCTTTTTCAAACTTTTGTCACATTCAGAACTCCAGTGCCATATAGTTTCTTTTTTAATAAATTATACAAGGGTTTTAATATTTCAGAAGCATTTTTAATAAATTTACAATAAAAATTTATTGCTCCTAGAAAAGATTTTAATTCTGTAATATTGGAAAGAATAGGCACATTTTTTATTGCTAAAACTCTTTTATCTGATACATGCAATCCTGCTTTATCAATGACATGACCTAAATATTCTACAGAATTTTGCATTAGAAAACATTTTTCTTTTTTTACTTTCAAGCCGCACTCCATTAAACGATTAAATACGCCTTCTAAACGGTCAAGATGTTCTTGATTGTTTCTACCAGTTATTAGAATGTCATCTAGAAAGCAAACTACGCCTGGCATTTTATTGAACATTTGCTCCATAATATTTTGAAATATGGCTGGACAACTAGTAATGCCATACGGTAGTCTAGTATAAGAAAAGAGTCCTTTATGTGTACTAATAGTAACTAAACTTCTAGACTCCTCATTTAATAAAATTTGTTGGTACGCCTCTGACAAGTCTATTTTAGAGAATTTTTCGCCACCCTGTAACTGAGAAAAAAGGTATTCGATACGTGGTAATGGAAAACGTTGAATTTGCAATGCCTGATTTAAAGTAATTTTAAAATCTCCACATATGCGAATTTTACCATTTGGTTTCAACACAGGAACAATCGGAGTGGCCCATTCCGAAAATTCTACTGGTACTAAAACTTTATTTTTAACTAAACGTAGCAGTTCCTCTTCAATTTTAGACTTTAAAAGCAAATGGAACTGGTCTAGGTTTAAAAATTTCGGAATGGTTCCCTCTTTTACTCTTAAGGTTATTTTAAATTTATTAAAAGTGCCCATCTGACCATCAAAAATTTGTTTATACTTTTCCAACAACTGAGATATTTGTGTACTAGAATCTTCTTTACAGCTAGATACATATTTCATTTTACAAATTCCCAAATTCAACATATTTAAACCGTTTCTACCTAAAAGAGGAGGTCCTCCATTTTTTATTACATAAGTTTTTAAAATATAAAGAACTTTTTCAAAAATAATATTTAAATTTACGTATCCTAATGGCTCAAAACTTATACCTACATAATCTCTTAAAGATAAATTATTTTTAGACAAAAGTTTAAAATGCTTAAGATACAATTTTTCCGAAATTGCTGAATGAGCAAATCCCGAATCAGCTTCAAAACTTAGACAAATATTTTCCACAGACAAATTTATAAAAGTGGGTTTAACATTTTCATTATTATAAAAAATATCATCGTTTAGAGAAATATCACGAATATTAAAAATTGAATCTTCTGAATTTTCATTGTCTACGTGAGTTTCCTCTAAAAAATGTTGATTTATTCGTTTACATTGGGGTGCTAAGTGTCCTTTGACACCACATTTATGGCAGATACAATTTTTATATGCGCACTCTGCTGCCAAATGATTTCCACGACCACACACAGTACATTTCCTTTTATTGTTGCGTGAAAAATTATTTTATCGTAGCTTACCAACTGCTGACTTTTTCCTTGCTTCTTACCACTCCAGTAGGACTTTGATGTCCCAGGTTTCGTCCTCTCGTTATGTTTTAGGGCAGACGTTCGGTGTTGGCTATGAAAATTTACTGGTTCACTCTTGATTTGGACCACACCCAAACTTTCTCTTACTTTATGCTCCTTCAAAGCTGATTCCTTGGACATTGCGATTTTAACCATTTTGTTAAAAGTTGTGTCTGCCTTTGAGGCATCTTCCTCAAAAAGCCTGTCCATAATTTTTTCGTCGTTAATTCCGACCACAAAAATGTCTCGCATCACTAAATTTAATTCGGTTCCAAAACCGCACGTAGAAGCTAAACTTTTAACTCTTGCTTCCCATTCAGAGACACTTTCATTTATTTCACGTCTACTATTATACAATTTAAGTCTTTCGGAAAAATACGATTTTACCGGCGAATAATAATTAGTTAATAACGTCGTAATTTCATCGAACGTTTTATTGTCCGGTAGATTTGGAACACATAAGTTTCTAAGCAAAATGTAACAATCTTCCGAAAGTGTATTCAACAATATTGCTTTTTTCCGTTATCCGAAATTTTATTTGCAATAAAAACTGTTTTAGTCTTTCACTAAATATTGTGAAATTTGAATATTTTGGATCAAATGTATTTAAAGATCCAAGTAGTCCACCAACATCAGCCATTTTGTACAATTTACCACACGTTTTTACTGAACCAAAATTTATTTTTGCACAGTACACAATAGAATTTCCTATTTAGCACACGTGGATACTCAAAAACTATACCTCGTCGCCACTGTTATGTTTTGTCTTTAGTTGACTAATCAATACAATATAAGTTTTAAATAAAACGCTGGATAATGTGATCCACACCATTTAATAGTTAGAATTTTACTATACATGAAAAATACGCTAAGCCGTGTGCGATAGCGCTCTTATAAAAACATACTACTTTTTTTTACTACTACTTTCAAAATAAACATTTACTTATATTGATTTATATATACATATATAATAGTTCGTATGACGTAAGTCGCCTGAATTCTTGCCATAACTATAACTGTAATTTATACACAATATTCAACAAAGCCAATGTTATCATAGAGATATTGAAACGGAAAGATCTATGAATCAAATTAAAAACAGTTATGCAAGGTGCAACTGTATTATTTAAGTCAAATTTTTGTCTTTTCTTCGCATTTGTTGTTAGTTTCGCCGTTTTATTTATTTCTATTTACCGAATAATATGGAAATTTAATAGTTGGCGATATTTAATTTGTGCCAAACCTAATATGTCCAAAAAAAGTTGGAATGTTCGTAAACCGAGGCTCAAATTAAAATCATACAAGAGTGAAAAAATTAAAGTTAATTCGATCACATAGATGAAATTGCATATTTATACAAATTTAAAAAATACGATAGCATGGCTTCATTTATTGTCATTACTCTTCGTTTTTTCCTTTTCTATTCGCTAAATTCGGCGAACATTTTTCGTAATTTTTCCTGGATTTTGCTGGCAATAAATGGAAAATTGCTTCTTGAGCTTCTTCGAAAACAGCCATAGGAACACAATTACTTTCTTGCATTTTTACCAAATTCAGATAGAACTGTTTATTAAATAATGAATAAACAACGTAACATAGCAACCAGTAGGTATAACCATCGAGTATAATAGTTAAATAATGTTTTAATTGCCTTTTATTCATTTAAGAATATTAAACGTTCTACACTACATTATCGCGTTTAAACATTCATGCGTGGATAAAATGCTACTTAAAACTCTTATACAATATATAACTATATTTTGACATCGTGTATTTTGGAAATGGAGCTCCGAATTGAAAAGTGGCACGAGAAAAATACCATCATTTTTGTCCAAAGAATATGTGGTTAACGGCTTGACCTCCTAATTTGTAACACCCTGTATGTTTTTCAATAGTATCAAATTTAGATGCCATCTATAGCTATGACGCTTATTTTTATTTTCAATATAAATGTAAAAAAAGGATCACATAGTTGCATCATTGTCATAAAATATGTCTATTTCATGGTTTGTGGTTTACTATTATCATTAACATTTTCTCTAAAAAAGGTTAATTGTTAATAAATCGACCAATTACTGTTAACATGTAAAATCTGCTACAAATTGAGCTAATTGTGACTATTTTATTGAACAACTCATGAGTTAAAAGCTGTTACACGTAAAACCGGTTTAAATCTGATTAACCCCGATTCTTCCATTTATAATCTTTAGGGCGGACGTAATATACACTCATAAAGCTACAGGAAGAGTAAAGTTTGCAATTTTCATTTAAACACACTGTACCTATGCGTGAAAATGTGAAAGAAAGGATCGAACATTTATGAGCAGCTCAGCGTGCAAATGTTCGTGATTTAGTTTTAGTCTCCATAGTTACAATGCAGTCGACGGTAGCGTTTTTGAAATGGTGATTGACACAAAAGGGGGAAATAATATAACGGGGGAATAGGTAATCTCCATTGCATTTCTAATTTTCTAATGTTCCAACTTCCATCACAAACGATTCAGAAGGAACATAATTCAACATATTGTAAAGTTTGGTCACTCTTGTTGGTGATTGAAGACTAGTGGTTTTGCTTAAAATATTTTATTGCTTTTGATATTTTCTCGAAAACCTCTTCATTCACTAATTTAACATTTTAACTGCTCCCTATGTCTACCTGACTTCGAAATACATAAACGAGCAATACAGATTATCCGTTACTTTGAATAACCTGCGGATATTGCCTAATTTTTTCAGACGCATTTGTAATAAACCTTTTTAGTTGATTAATATTCTCAATTGGGAATAAACGTCGTCCTTCATAAATCCCCAAATATTGATGTCCAATGGATTAAAACCAGGGGAGCGTGGTGGCCACTGAATAGTTGCGTCTCTTCCACATCCAATTCATCGATTTGGAAAAATTAAACTTAAATATTGTCTAACATTTCATCCAACATGAGGCGGAGCACCATCAACTTGCATCCATATATTTTGACAAGGAGCAAATACCAAATTGTCGAGTAAAGTGAATAAATCAGTTTGCAGGACGTTTAGGAATGTCGCAGTATCTAAACTTGTTGGTAGCATATGGTGTAGGGTATGTGCAGTAATTAGTGTAAATCTGATTAGTAATTTGTTTCTTAAATCCCTGTTTTTTCTTTAATAAACGAATTTCCACTGACAAAAAACATTTATTTCTGTAAAAATGGCACATCTGGCTAGCCCTCTGTTCTGGGACATTCTGTATCTGTATAAAATACATTAGAACACTTTAGGGTAAGTTAGAACATTACAAATTGCTCCTTTGTATAATTTGAAATTGAAAAATGTTATGAACTAACTCATTTTGCGGCTCAAAAATCGAATGTATCTAGGAAATGAAGATTTACGAAAAATCATCAAGAGTAATAAAATAACCTCTGTCCCCCCTCAGTTTGTAATACCAAAGTGACGACAGTTGAGGATTTGGTTAATAACAAGACGTATCTCTATAAAATTTCAAAATGATACGCAAAAATCTGAAGAAATTATAGCGAAAAACAATTTTAACACCCTGTATCTTTTAAGGGGGCATTTTCGTGTATAGTCCCTACTTATCCTCACATTTTGCCGCCAAAAATACATAGTTAACGCGATGACCTGCTTGTTTGTTACATCCTGTGTAACTCAATAATTGTTTTAACAATATAATCAACACATACTCAAACAGCAAAATGACACACTCAGTAGAAACATCTTTTTTAATACCGAGATGATTGATGCTATGTGGACACTGCCAGTGAATAATATTAACATAGATATGTATGCGTAAATCGTTTTTAAAAACTTCGCGATAGAAAAAAAACAATGAAAACGTAGCGCGCCACTAGCACATCTCTTCTGTGCCAAGATGCAACAGACGAAAAAGTGATTCATTTTATTTTGTTTTTCATGTTTCGAACAAAATAACCGATAAACAGGTTTGCGTCAGTCAGTTCGACAAATCTAGTTCCTTCGCGGTTCTTAATCTTAATGTATGATACCTCGGGCGATTTATGTACATATTTTAAAATTCACTTCATTTCTAGCGAAGAAATAGAATTTCTTTTGTAGAATGACGGAGGATTTGTGCGGTTACTCACTTCAAAATGTGTATACAGGAATGCAAGAATCCTAGAACCCCTACAGAGATAGAGGGTGTCAAAGTTGATATATTTTTTTGAAATATCGTAAAGAACGCTAATTCTAGACGAATACTTAAATCACAATAAGAAATTTTGCAAAATCAACAAGTACTACACATACAACAATTATTGTTGCACACTTGGTAATTGAAGAACATAATTACATTCGATAATAATATCTTTACTCGCTCATTCTAACAGTGAAAATTAGCCCAGGATTCGCATATCTGTGCGGGAGGATCGTATTTGCGCCAAGGAGCGAATTCTGTTGGGCCTTAACCACCATTCAGCGCAGGAATGAAGGAAATCTGTAAAACCTTATTAAATAGGAGGATGGTCAAATGCCAACCGGTGTCCATCTCCCACATTGACCCAAGCGAACATTCTGCCATCCTACTATACCCGTAAAGAAGTTGATAATCCTCGTTACAAGTTTAACTGATCTAAGGCGATGGGAATCGAACCCGTGCAAGTGGCAAACATTGTTTCAAGTAGTAATGCCTTAAATTGCTCGATCTAAGATTCATAGATACTTTTAAACACAAATATCTTGAAAATCCTATTACCTATTACTCTTATATTTTTAGACAAGACATAAATAAACGATTCTCAAGTTGACACTATTTATATAAGGCACGTTGAACTTAATCATCACATTTTGATGTTGCTTATTTCCAAAATGTAAAACTACAAACTCTATTTCCATGTATATTATCTTTAACTTTTTGGATTAGGATTGCTTGCTGTCCGTACTTCGGAAGCAAAGTCCTTACTTCAGCCTCTATGTCCTCCTACCGTTCTTACCTTCACTAGTAATCCAGACTTGTGGGATTTGTTCAATTCATAGTAAAATGTAATAATGAGGATGCAGACACAAAAAAATTAAAAAATGTGTTTAAATACAATGACAAACCATACCTCAGTTTGTGTAATCCTCTTCTCCCTACCCCGCTTATCGTCGTAGCAAATCGTCCTTACTACAGAATATGAAAAGGTGAGAATGTCCTTACTTGACAATATAATAAAAAAAAATGGTAACCCGCGCTTGGATCACTCGCAAAACGTTGGCTAGGTAACACATGTTCACACTAGAATATGTCTCAATACAATGATATAAATACCAACGTAAATTGTAAAAGACAAAACAATTACCCGACAAAAGTTTCAGTGACACTCACGATACAGAAATATGCTATCAGTTGCTATAAAATGAAACATTGATAAGTTTTTTTTAAAATATATTTGAAACAGTTAAACTATTTTTAATTTTTCTAGTGCCACCACTGATTTCGTATCTAAATGCCAATCTTTAGTGGTTTCACAAGTCTGTTCCATCTACCAGCAAACGTATAAAACAACAAACTAATTAAAAATAATAAAACTTTATCAACTGTATCCCCAAAATGACTAACCTTTTAGCAGACTCTTCTTTTGACAGTGAACACATCTTAATTTCCTCATATTTACTAATACCGAAGTCTTGCTAATTTTTACATGAGAAATCTGGATCGAACCAAGTATAAAATAGGTAGTGTTTCAATTACTTTCGATTATGCAACGCAGGTATTCGAATATTTACGATTAAAAACTGTGTGCCGGAGATTGGAAAATCGCTGAGAGTCCTTAGGAATCGTTTTCTGTTTGTTATCACAAAAAGAAAATTGCTCGTCAGTTTGTTGCGAGGTTGGTTTCAACCATATATTTTAAAGTAAGCAACTACTAAATAAATGTATCAATTAATTTTATATGCGTCACTTTCTCTACATATTCTCTGCTTGATTTTAAGCATCTTCGTCATCATTAATTTCAGCACATGCTTCACTTTTTCCATGTTGTCTTTTTGATTTTATACAGACATTAACACTGCCAAGTTTCCATTTTACTTCCATTTTAAGACATTATATGTATAATAAAACTAGTTTAAATGTAGTTTATTTGCAAATCAGATCTCTTAACAGTTTGGTTTAGAAAGTGGACATACACAGTACTGAACATTTCCACAAGTTATTTCATAATTTTTTATATTTCATTTGATTCTAGGATAGACAGGTTGAATATAGAGTTAAATGCAATTTCAGTCATATCCTTTCATTAAACAGAATATGTACCAACAACCTCATAACGACTAGAAGAGAAATATTGGAACTAAAAAGTAATTTCACATACAAAATCCTCCACGTTGTTCTTGTACTTGCAACAATTATTTGCATATTATAATCCTCTGACATTTAACGGATTGAATTGGATAAAAAATAAATAATAATAAATAGATAGAAGATCGTGGTCGATAAAGAATTTTTCGTAATTGACATTTATGACATCATCTGCAATAGTCACGATTATGGCAAATTATCCACACTTCAAACTTAAGAATCTAAATGAAATATTGTTTGCCTAAATGCTTTTACTGACAGTGAAGGGATATACTCATCGTTCAGTTTTTACTCTTTTATGCTACCGGATTGTGGGAAGCAAAACTGCTACATACAGGGTGTCCTGATTTATAGATGTATAGGCCATTAACACAGTAAATATATCTATTACCATAAAATGTCTTGATAATTCTTTGAAGTATATGTCGCTTTTGGCTTGGCCAACTGTGATGTTTTATTTTTCAATTATTACTTCAGTACTCCACATAACTAGCTGTGTACCACTAATCCTAACTAGTTTACCCACAGAAAAAGCTGTTTTACATTTTTTAATAGGCCAAGTTATATTAGAAAGTAATAGTAATACCATTCTTCAAAATCTATTAGGTACAAAATTGTTATAAAGTGTGATTATCCCCACTGGCTAAACTATGTCCATTATGGACTATATTTTTTATAATTTGCCTTTACTATTATAACGCGTTGGTTCTTACCTAAACATGTATTAATTCGAATGTAAAGTGATATCTTTTGTTCAAAAATACTAAACAAAACTAATTTCACAACGTTGCAAAAGGCTATTAGTTTCTTCTACGTCATACTTCAAAGTTCAAACCGTCACATAAAGGAAATGTATATATATTCAACTTTAGATGGATTACCAAAAATAAATACAACGTGGGGAAAAATCGTATGTTTCCAAAAGTACCAGTAATTAGTTTCTAAATAAATATACAAAAATTACAAACGGTTCACCCCCATGTTAGCTTTGCCAAGATTTAATCACCGAGACATTAGTATCATCTAAAATTGCAACATACAGCGTGTTTTACCTTCCAGATATAAACACAGTTCCCGAAACTGCTTCCGTTTTACCATTTTACACCGACTTTATTTTAATGCGAAAGGTTCATATATATAAACATATATCCTAAAACTCATTCCGATGGAGGGCGTTAAAGTTTTATAAAAAATATATTTATATTATCGATGATATCTAAACTCGATAGGTAGATATCTAAAAGAATAATGATATATGAGCGAATATCAAGTTCCTAAATTAGAATTAACTACGCAGAGGCCTCCGCCCCTGGTTAATTCTAGTTATGGGTAATTAATACCACTAATTAAACAAAAACAAAATATTCGCATTTATTATGAACAAATTATATCTACATCTATCGGCCGTTCGCTACTCCATGCCGGACTGAAAATGTCACAGGCACGAAGCGTTCTACATGCAGTAGACACCATTGAAAGCTGTCGACCTTTATCGCGATCGGCGAGAAACGATATTTTGCAAACACGGAATTCCAGGAAACAACTACTCTGCGGGCTAATGCCCCGACCAGCATTGAATTACACCTGGAAAACCTATAGCAACAGCTAGAGTCATTCGTCAGACGCCCACCAGACATATACCGGTTTCGAGCTTATTAGCTCTCATCAGTACGCCATAGGTGAGGTATCCGACGAATAATCCTAGCTGCTTTCGTCTGTCTAACCCGACAGAAGGGACCATGAGTACGCGGTGTAGAACTAATTACATCTAATGTGTACATTCCGTGTTTGCAAATTATATCTCCTGATATTTTTTAGTATCTTACGCTGTTTAGTGGCAACTTTGAACATTCCAATTTAGATATTTTTATATTACACAAATTAGTTGTGAGAAACTAGTAGTTTCAAACTACATACATAGTTCAATACCTCGAAATATCTTTATCAGTTCAGGAAATATAAATTAAAAATACATTTTTTTAAGTAAGCTTTAACACGTCTCTTTCAAAATCGAAGAACTTTCGGGATACCTGCGTACATAAACTTTTCCATTAAAATAAAACTGTAGTATACGTAATGCTAAACCGATGATCAATATAATTGGGACACCTTGTATATCTATACGTACGGGAAATCCGAGAATTTGATGTATGACGAATCAAGGCCTGCAGGAATAATTTTTCCAAATTAATACCTGATAGGTGTTTTGCATTCGTTTTTCGTTCTTTCGTTCCGAACTGTCAAAACACTCTTCGCGTGCAGTTAAATAAAATGCCCATTTATTTCAAGAAAATTGAATGGAATGAATACTAATAGATAATAAAAAAAATTGAATGCACCCGCGGCAGTCTTGTCCGATAACCTAAAAAAAACACAAACCGGCGAACTATATTATACGAAAATATCTGTACCCGACACAAACTCCTTAATTTAATAACTACAAAGCGTTTAAAATTGAAAAAGGCACTAAAAACTAAGGGAGAACACAAAATCACAACGTAAACACAGGATGTCAATTATGGCCATAGTTAGATATTTCACTAAACTTAATTTTAGATAATTATTGAATACAGTTTTGTCTGTAGGTGTTCATTAGCATACCTAGATGTTTGGTATCAGAGTGCATGCATATGACTTCATTGATAGGAGTTGTAGGAGATTTGATACATATTAGCTTAAAATACCTTTCTTAAACAGTACAAAAAAAAATTATGTTTACCTCACAAAAATACTTCTGTTTCAAAATTTGAGTAGAATTACTCAACAAATAAGATTATTGTAAAAAAAATGGAAAACTTCTTCAGATCTCAATTAATATATTTGTGCCCAGGGAAGATAACTTGAAGAATATGGCACATTCTTAACTGAACACCATGTGTATGCTCAAGGAAAATAACAAAAATATCATTTCTTTGCCTTTCTGTATAGTTTTGGGCGAACTCATAAGAAACACCAATTATTAGTATCGGCGAAGTGAGGGAAGATAATTAAAGAGACAATTCATCAAGAAGTTCTCCCACAATTTTAGTTAGAAGCCGCTGACAATAGAAAGAATTACTTTATTATTTGCTCGACACCGCTGCCAAACTATAAATGTGACAGACTGTAGCAATTACTTTAATTTACTTTGCAGTACTTTATTACGTACTTATTTTAATATTACTATGTGGGATGTTTTTAAATTACATGACGCGTTTTATTTATTCAATATTTTTCAATTTCATAGACGTAAACAACTTTCGTGGCGTAAATCCAAGAAATAAGGAAGAATAGTTATTTATGCAACAAGTACAAAAAGTAAGTGTTTATTGCACGCGACGTGAAATTGTCCAACGAGGCCGTCAGGCCGAGTAAGACAACACGTTTGTACGAGTTGCATACAATATTTTTTCTACGTTCATGCAAAAACAAAAAAATGATATTTAGATGACACTAAGTTTAGGAAAATGTGACGTCGATTTGAATGTTTATGTTTATCATGATGACAAAACGCTGTAGTAAAATGACAGATGGATGCAATAAACATTTTATTGCACTAGTGCAATAAAGAACACTTTTTCCACTAAATATAGTTCAATAAAGTTTTGTTATTTGCGTGAACGTAGAAAAAAAATATTACGAATATATCGAATGTAAAGGTTTAATTTTTCCAACACTTTTGTGAAATAAATGTATTAAGATTGCTAAGCAAAAGGCTTTAAGGTCTTAAGGGCGCCGTATTCTTTCAAATGTTTTTTATAAATATAAATAATTTTAGACATTTAAGAACTAAATAATATAGAGTTTAGTAAATAACAGGAATGTTATCTCATGCCACCTGCGAATATTCAAAGGTACCGAAGTAAAACGAATATATAACATCAGAAAGCGATCTATCAATGAATTTTTAGGTACTGAAATCTTTCAAAATACGTATTTTTAAATTCAACTATAGATGTAAACATTGTTATAACATAAACTTACATAGTTCTGCATATAAGATTGTTCACTTTTGTTTATAAGTATGTGAAAATAATTGTTAAAATGTGGGGTTAGAATAGCGAAATTATGTGTGTCATATAAATGCATTTTAAAAGTTATTACATTATTTGAGGAAAGTTTAAATAGTAAAAGTGGATAAACAAAACATCAGTAATTCTATTTTTGATATTACTTTTGCTCTACGAGTTTTATTTTTCGAGATTTCAGTACCTAAAAAAATTTTACGGCGAGAGATACGGGCACCTTAACCCTACAGAACATGCAACAATGGCAACAGTTAATTGTTTACAAAGCTACAGTGTGTTACCGAAATAATTTCTACTTAAAGGTTATAGAGAATGTGATAATAAACATTGTTTTCATTAGCAACTATAGCAAACGCTCCTATTTTTAAACTAAGAGGAGTAAATGAAGAAGTCATATATACACAGGGAAAAGTAACTAGAAAATATAACTACACCATTTTGGCAGTAAATTTGAAAAAAAAAAAGTAAATAGACAAAAAGCAATACAATTCGTTGCTGAGTTATGAACAGAACTATTACATTCGATTTAGGATTAACTAGGAGGAATAATAAACACAAAATAATCAACGAAGTGGCAACGTTAATCTTAGCCAAATATAACTGACATTTTAAATGTTAATAGGTGACAGTTGAAATTGACAATAAACATGAATTTATGTGAAGCGGTGTAAACTTGGCGACAAATTAACAAATAACAAGCTAGTGTTTAAGCGCGAGAAATTTAAATCACTCCTCTTAGTTTAAAAATAAGGTATAGTAAATAAATAATTATTGTGCAAAACTGTTTATAGTACACTGACTAGGTCAAGTTCACAAAATGACAATTAAGCTGTAAGTGCGTAATTAACGTTCATTGTCCCAAAAAAGAGTAAACATTTCTGACCTCTGACACTAACCTAGTTTAAATTAGCACCTGCTGATATGCGGAGTAGTGGTGGACGAGCAAAAAACAAACAGCTAACATTAATTCAGTAAAACGAGAAAGGTCGAATATGTCACTGCTTTCTCTTATTACATTTACTTTAATTTTCAGTTTATCGGTTTACAAGGTGTTGGAATTTTCTGCATAAAGTTTGTAGTAAAATTGGACTGAATTAGTTTAAATTATTTTACAATAGAGCAAAGAAGCGCAAAAGCTAAAAGAATATAAGGGTAAATTCAATGCTGGTAGTAGTTTATAAAATTATGTTCAGTTTTATAGTAAAATTTCAAGTAGTAGTTAGGAGTGCCATTTGTAGTGTAAATTTATAACTTTAAAGTTACCTTATTTACAGCTTAGTGAGAGTATACCGGTGGTACTAAAATTTGCTGTCTAATAATAAAATACTCCACTTTCCTCTTAAATTAGAAGATTTGACAACAATGCATACCGCAGCCTCCAAATGTGAGTGCGACCGCGGCATTTGGTTGGCTAACTTCCACTACAGTCCATTACATAAAGTTGAATGTCCTAGTAAACAGTGTCGCCACATCTCGTCAAGACATTTCTCAATGATTGGGAATCATGTTAATGTTCAAATAAAAGTTTCATGTCTAGTTTGATTTTTATTGAGCTTTGTTTTACGGAACAGTATAGTCAAGGGAGTTTTTTCTTAACTACAGACGTTCGGTAGGTAGGTATTAATTTATACAAACAAGCGTTTTCGTTAAACTTCCATAAATTTATTTACCGTCTGATGATTATTTGTAGTCTTTTCTAAAAAAAGTTCACGTATGGTTCCGTCTAACTTTCAGGGGTCATTTATTTTTTTATATAGTTATAGTTGAACTGTAAAGTCTGCTACACACGCACAAGCAAGAGGGCTAATTTGGCTTGATCAACCAATTAACAAAGGTTTGTGTCGACTTTGTCACATACAAGCTTCGTTGAAAGCCAGTAGTATACACTGAACATCATCAATGCACAAAAATGTCTAATGCCATTATTATTATTAAATGTATTAATACTCTAATACAAAATTAAATAAAAATATGATTGCGAATATAACTACTGGTATAAAGTTCAACAAAGAAATAATAGAAATAATAAAGCAAAAATAAGAATAAGAATGAACAACAAAAAATATACAAAAATAAGTACGTATAGGATGAGATTTCATCTGGACAGTGGTTTTTGTCATAAAGAACCCTGTATGTCATTATTACAAGATCGCCACGTATCCTCCTGCTCTCCAACGACTCCAGATTTAGACCTAAAAAGCTACACGCTCACTGAGAAGCGGCGCGAAGCAAAGAAAAGCTTCATTTTGATTTTGGGTGCACATATTTAAAATGTTTGAAGTTTTTGTGAAATGTGAAAAACACTAAAAAATTCAATTATGTTAATGTGTTGAAACAAATAAGTTTGGGAAAAATTTCAAAAATATTTTTTTTAATTTACACATCACGCACACTGCGTCGTATATAAACTTGACGGAAGTTCGAAACAACCTGCTAGAACTGAATTTGCGCACGTGTAAAAAATATTCGGCATTATTAATAAATTCAGCGCTGGTATATTTAGCTCGGACGCCTATAAATAACAATGTTTGTTTTTTCACGGACTAATAATAGTCCTGTGTTTTCTTTCAAGAAAATATTTTAATTAAAAAAACCACTGCAGAATATCTCTATAGAATCAAACGTAAGTCGAAACCGGCATACGCAAATTTAGGCTTTGTGCATACGAAATTTGTGCAAATTGAACATTTTAACCGATTTCTTAGTCGTTGGATAGGGCGAGGAGGACCACCGCAATGGTCACCTCGTTCAGCAAACATAAATACATTAATTTCTTCTTTGGGGCGTCTTAACAGTTTCGTCTACAGGGTGTTAAAAAGAGAGTGTAAAATATTTCAGGAGGTAATAGTATGAACCAAAATAAGCAGAAAAGTCTTAATAAACATGGGTCCGTAAAGTAATGTCTTCAAATATCCCCAACAAAGAAATCAGGCCGGACCTGTTTTATGGCCTCCAAGATCGCCTGATCTGAACCTTCTAGATTTCTTTGTTTGGGGATATTTGAAGACATTAGTGTATGGTACTCCTGTAAATAGCCTGGAAGAGCTGCAGCTACGGATTAATCAAAAGTGTCAAGAAATCCAAACCAAGGAGGGTGTTTTCGAAAGAATTCGAATATCGTTTAGACGAAAATGTCGTGCCTGCTTGGAAATGGACGAAGGGCACTTTGAACATCTTCTGTAACTTTGTTTTTTGTTTGTTAAAAGCTTCCTTTGTCGGTTTATTCCTAATAAAATAAAATGTTTGAAAAACGAATAGTGGTCCATATCTCCGCAACCGTTACTTTGCGGAACCATGTTTATTAAGACTTTTGTGCTTATTTTGGTTCATACTATTTTCTCTTGAAATATTTTACATTCTTTTTTTAACACCCTGTATATCACTATATGAACTTCGAAATCATATTGAATTGTCATGTCTCATGTCAATTTTACTATTTTTTTAGAAGAGCCTTTCAATTTTATACAGCGAGCGGCAAAAGTATGGAATACATTTATTTAAAAATCAGGTGTTCGTTTTTTAGAAAATCACACGACGATTTGTATTTTCAGTAGCGCATTTTTTAAACTAGTTTTCATGTATACAGCGTGAAGCAAATATAATTATGATATTATGAACAACTTTTGTATTTTTATTCAATTTGCCATAAAATTCTAAGTATTTTTTATGTAACTGTGTAAATTAACATTGCGAGAAGGTGGGTATTGTGAATAGAAGCCCTTGCACATGCAATACCTTTCCTAAATTTCTGACTTGCAGTTTGTTTTACAGTCGTCAATTCGCAATGGCAATAGAAGTAATACCAACACTTCAACCTGAATGCACACTAAAAACTAAACTGTTTATAGAAATGTGACAAGTAACAATAACAGACAGCATAACATATAAAATAACGGTTTCAGGTAATATATTTTGCAAGCTCAACAATCAAATAATTATGAATGAGAAACGAAAGAAGTCCGTTTGAATTTGATAATTCGGCATAGGATTTTTTGCGTATGATGCTAACCATACAAATCACTAAATTAATCCACAAAATTGCAGAAAAGCTGAAAATAAAAATCGAACAAGACCTATATTTTGAAAGTGCAAGAGTCTTTCAGATACGTGGGCTTTTGCAATACGGTAGTGTTCAGCGCGCATTCCTATGTGCAAGAGACTTGCAACAACTATAATAACAAACTGACATACCTAGGTACTGCTCAAGATACGACTACATCAAAATACCTGTTCCGCTAATTTTGAGATATCTTCTTCGTCAGAGAACAAAATAGTTTTATGTGATATTGAATATTACGCAAAGAGAGCGATTGAATTTTTCAGTGTATTCCAGTATCGTTAAGAGATTAAGTTTTATGTTGAATGGCGCACATTCTCAGCAATTCATTTAGCGCACTTTATTACTATTTCCTATAGTATACAGAAATTATGGTTTAGTTAAAAAAGGAAACATGAAATATCTGAATTTGCTAATTTGTCGGTAACATTAATTCGACAATACTTAATTAGCAAATATAAATATTTCGTACTTTCTTTTTTAGAGGTTGAAACAAATATGCTCTAGTTTATTAGGAAATACAGACGACGTTTTCTACCAAAACCACATCTAAGTCATTTTGTTATTACCTATTCTTCATAAAATCACTCCAGGACGTATGTTGATTCAATTTTTTAGATTACTTAGAAAACAACCTGTGTGGATAACCTAAATATATTTCTGATTACTATGTAAAATGCGTATACTACGTGTATTCCACAAAAATATTATTCTCCGATTTAATATGTAAATAGTGTTTCGTCTGACACAAACATAAATTGTATCTTTTCACTCACGCATTTTGACAATTTTAAATAACGGAATTTCTCAATTCCTCACTTAAAAAAATATTTACTTGCACTGGTGCTAAATTTTGTACACGTTTGTAATTATTGATGACTCAAAGACTGCATACAAGATTTATTATTAATAATTATTATTATATACTTACGAAACTTTAGTTAGAGACTAATGATTTATTTTTGTAAATATGTAGTAAAGTTTCTCGAAAAATACTGTTAGTAATAAATAACCTTTTGCAATTAGTATTAAGAATTATTCTGTGTACGCATAAAATTCATGTGTCTCAAATTATCATTAGATGATGTGTTATGGCGAAATTAGAATATAAATTGATTTTGATATTTTTTTTTAAGTTTTGATTATATATAGTATAAGTACTGCTGTAAGATTGAAGTTATATTTTTCATGTATTTTTACTTCTTTTAAAAATATTTTTGGAACATTTACTACCAAGTAGCCATATTTGAGAAAAAACTACAGGTGAATCTACAGCCAAAAAGAACACGTTTGCGTAAACATTGCTATAGTAAAATGTTTCCAAAAAAATATGGAATTGCGGGTGTAATTTGAAATCAAAAAAGGTATAATAATCAAATTTTCTACTAATGCATGTGCAACTTCTCAATAATTTTTAGTGTACTCGCGACAAGAATTCAGACGACTTAGGTCATACGAACAAATGAATAATTCATTATATTTTCATCAAAGTATTTAAGAAACTGCAACTGATGGTAATAAAACTATATACTACACTAAAAGTTTGCATTATATATTGCACTAAATTGCAAAAAATGATAGTTTTTAACGCGACCAAATATCGGAAATTACGTTGACAATAAAAACAAATGTGTAACGTCAGCCGTGACGTAAGACGTCTGAATTCTTGACGCGAGTATAACAACTTATTTGTTTGATACAAATTTAGTACTTATTCAAAAATATGTATCAAATGGCTTATTTTAAATCCTTTATCTCTTTTACCTTTTTTCTTCTAAACTAACCTTTAGCTGATACGTTTTTTTGAATACCCAATTTTTGTCACAAATAAGTTGTAGCAAAAAATAACTTAGGGGATGCTTATTTCAACATTTATTAGTGATTTTATGTTTGTGTTCTTAAAAATGGATAATAATTCAAGACCCACAGCATGTTTTCAAAATCATAAACGCTCCTCAAGTAACATTATAGTAACCAAAACTAGTAACCCAACTTCAATTAAGTGGCTATTACGTAAGCAATCCCTAAATCTACCACCATATAGCAAAAATAAGTCCAATTTCTGTTAGCATAGTTGTAAGTACGTAATCCTCAGCATTAAATCACTTCATGGATATTAAAGGCAACGACAACCAAGCCATATCACTTACGTATTACTTAGAAGTGACAGTAACCTTTAAAGTGTTTGTAATAGTTTTGGCGGCGTATTGGGAACCTTGAACAAACCTTTAATGTGGAAAACTTGATTATACAATTGTGACAGTTTTCGCTACGTTATTGCTTCATCCATATGTGATTTCCACATTTTACATGGGATCAAAATTACTAAAAAGTTGCTACTACCTTCAAAATCCACTATGGAGTAACCTTTACCCGTCAGTGACCTGCTTTCTACCTGACCTTCAAAGCTAGAGAAAATATATTTGGTTATTTATCCTGTATAGCTGTGTGTAAGATGGGTATCAACAAAAAAATCAGGCAAAAGATTTTTCGGCATGCCACTATGTTTTATAGAAAAATTGTTGAGAAGTTGCACATGCATTAGTAGAAAATTTGACTAATATACCTTTTTGGTTTTCAAATTACAGCCGCTATTCCATACTTTTCTCGAAACTTTGAACTGTGTCTTCTAAGAGCTAAAATTTTTACTGAGGTCATTTTTATGTAAACGTGTTTTTTTTAGCTTTACACACAGCTGTGCACTGATACTATGTGTGCTACTTCTATTGAAAACACCCTGTAGTTAGTAGATCTTTTAAATTGACATGACTCAACTTAAAAAAGTTGTTATATTTTTTGCAAATACAACTTTACGCGTTCGTCTATTATGACGTTAAAATTGCAATCATAATTCCAACAATAAAGCAAATTTGTGTTTATCTAAGACAGTGATTTTATTATATCTATCTTTTAATTATCTCTCAGAGATATGCGTCGGGCAATAAACATTGTCATTAACTAGCTAATCGGCATTATTTTAATGATAATATAGAGACCTAAACTGAAAGCGCAGCAAGCTCGTTTATTTTACTGCAGTCTTTAACGGCGTATACTTTTACTCTTGCACGGGCAACAAATGCGAGCGAACATTATGAATGATAATAAGTATAATAGGTAACGAACTAATAATAAACATTCGTATCCCACCTGTCTCCCATGCTGAACACAAATAACTATTCTAACGGCAAACTCGCTGCATTGTGTTGGTTAACGTGAGTGACAATTATTAATTGTGGTAGAGGGTCTTTGAATTGTATATTCGATTGAGGTAGAAACAGAAACACGGCAAGTGTACTGCGGTATAGCTGCGCGAAAAAATGCATTGTTTTAAATTATTGTCACCTTGTGCTTTCCTTACGTATATTTAAACAGAGTGTTTTACATAAGGATTAGCCACCCTCGGCAACTTTTTTATTTATTAACTGATTGTAACACACTTTTTTTTGTTAAATGCTCCGTATTGTTTAAATCGTGTTTTTTTTTACAAATACAAATGTTTGTCAACATATAATAACTAATAATCTGGGTATTTTTAACGATACCGAAACAAATCGAACAAATAGTTACAAAAATCCGTTCAACTAATAAGGACCTTGGTAATGAAATTTAGAGAAATATCTACTCTTTTAAATATAAATATAGATGTAAATATACTTGTAAACTTTAGTCCTCAATATAAAATTGGTCGCTTTTGTTTATTAGTATCTGAAAATAATTATTAAAATCTGGGGTTAGGATAGCTCCAAATCTTACAAATGCTTTTTTAAAATTATTATTTTATTTGAGAAACATTTAAATATTGTCACAGAATTTGCCCCGCTCGCACCCAATTCGACGACTGTGGTATCGCAAAACGCTAGATTGCCCCGATCGCCCCTACGCGATGCTGGTAAACAAACAAAATAATGCCGTGTATCGAGGCGCGACTGGAATATTGAGAATCGACGAGAATCGTTCGAGAAATGGATCTAGAGCTGCTAGAAAATACCTGGAATATTCGTTTGGTCTATAAAAGAATAAACGGCCGAGTCAGTCAGTCTTGAATTGGAATGTTTAGTTGGAAATTTCCTGGAGTTTCAAAGTGTTTAGTTGAGTTGTAATTAGTATTCAGTAGTGTACAGAGTGTTCAATAAAGATCAGTAAATAATTAAGGCATTGTTTGTTTTCCTGGTAAAAGAAAAAGTCAGGTTAGGAAACCCGTAACAATAGTAACAATGAATAAACAAACCATCGTGAGATTAAAAATCATAATCTTATTATTATTTTAACACACCTATACCTAAATAAAGGTAAACAATCTTCTTTGTGAAAAATGAAACTACTGCAAAATAATATACATATATAGCTTTATACAGTCTGTGACAATCAATCTAAGAAAGAGGACATACAATGCTAATTAAACAACTCTGGTGTTTTATTAAAATTCTCCCTGCAGGCTCCAAAATGGTTTAAGGCTATTCTCACAACACAGAATACAATTTGAAATAGTTATAATAAGTGTTCAAAACGACTAGCGCTGCATGCGAAAAACGTTCTCCGTAGAAAAGTCTCAGCTTCAGCGAAAATTAACATATCATGCAGCTCATGATGTCCGCCCACAAACATCAATCAAATACTAAATATATACAAAAAACGAAACGCTCTAATCACAATACGAGATAAGTATATAAGATGCGCAACTATCTTGTTCTAGTTTGAGGTGAGATTTTTTAGGAAAACTTATATTGTTTTTTGCATATATATTGATACAAATATCAAATTAAGTTAAAAAGACTTTTGCTTAGTCTTTGTTGTACTTAAGTTGACAATTTCCTAACAGTGTTGGATCTAAAACTATTCGTTTTAGACATTTTCTTCATAAGTTTTTTTGTTGCTCTTGTTAAGATATAGAAGTCCTTTCAGTATAGACAGTAGACACTCATAATCCAGACATCCTGTACAGTTCAGTTGTTATATATTTACAAAAATTTGTCTTTATAGAAAACATTATTTAAAGAATACGAGGTCTTTAGAAATATCATGTGAGAACGCATGTCTCAATCATTTTGTATTTAAGGGCGCCGTATTCCTGAAAAAGTGTTTTCTACAAATATAAATAATTTTAGACATTTAAGAACTGAATAATATAGAGTTTAGCAAATAACAACAATGTTATTTCATGCCACCTGCAAATATTCAAAGGTACCGAAGTAAAATCAATATATAACATCAGAAAGCGATCTATCAAATGAATTTTTAGGTACTGAAATCTTTCAAAATACGTATTTTTTAAATTCAACTATAGATGTAAACATTGTTATAACATAAACTTACATAGTTCTGCATATAAGATTGTTCACTTTTGTTTATAAGTATGTGAAAATAATTGTTAAAATGTGGGATTAGAATAGCGAAATTATGTGTGTCATATAAATGCATTTTAAAAGTTATTACATTATTTGAGGAAAGTTTAAATAGTAAAAGTGGATAAACAAAACATCAATAATTCTATTTTTGATATTACTTTTGCTCTACGTGTTTTATTTTTCGAGATTTCAGTACCTAAAAAACACTACAAATTTGGTCATTTTACGGCGAGAGATACGGGCACCTTAATGCAAAAATTAAAGAAGCACCATTAGAATTTTTAAACAAAAATAATTTAATAGTACGAATTAATTCCGTAAAACCACTCTGTACATTCTACAGAAAAACCTTTTTAATACCTAGTAGATGTGGTGTCTCAAGAAGTTTGCGTCAGCTTCCGTTTTTGCATGTCGCGACGCTTCTGAACTGTATTAAAAAAATATATATTTATGCAACAAATTTCAGCATTTAGGAATCTCGCAACAATTACATATTTAAATTTGACATAATTGTATTTAACTATTGCAAAAGTAAAAGGTAGAATATCATGGTAATTAAATTATTTGTAGTAAGGTTAGACAATCCACCCGACCCATAATTTGTTGTTAAATATACGTTATAAATATAAATATACGTAAGTAAAATCAGCTATAAAGACTACTTTTCAAAATATTTAAATCTTACAAAAATTATATGTTCCCGTGATATAATCACTCATTCAACTGACTACTACTAATTATTGAGTTCACTAGTTTAGCGTGGTTAACGGCTTTGGCGTGGGCGTCTCTCGTATCAGTAGACAGGTTTACGTTTTATTTAAAAATGTCATATTCAAATCAAGGATTAGCAGTTAAGATAGTAAGGCTGCCTGCCGTCCTTTTTCGGAAGAACAATCCTTACTACAGGCTCTGTGTCTTTCCCTCCCCATGAGTTACTGGAAATGTTCTTACTTACTACTTACTTACATTCTAAGTACTGCTATTTTTCAAGAACACATTTGAAGTTATTGAATAATGCTACTTTCCAGTATAAAATAAAATATCTAAATTGCAATTAATTATACAATAATTTAAAGAATATTTAATAACAGAGTTTATAAACGATACTATTACTTCAAAAATTACGAGTAGGTACTAATAAGGTTCTTAACGGCAATATCTGCTGTATTGAAGAATTGATGTACTGTGTCCTAAAGGACAAACCTTACGCCCCAAAAATAGCCTTACATGCTAAATGAAGCGGTGGTAAGCCTTGGTGTACTGAAGTGTACATCGATGCTGCCCATCTCCAACATTTGGATGGTGGAATTTCTTTCGTTCGACTTTCTTGAAATAAATGGGCATGCATTTAATTTAACTCCACGCGAAGTGTGTATTTTATTGTTAGTGAGTAATTCTGACGGACCTGTAATAAGCGCCCATTTTCCGGAGGAAAAAAAGGATTTTGTCAAATTTTTTTATACATCAAGATATAATTTCTAAATCATTTTATTACTGTCTTTTAGCCATTTCTGAGAACATGGTTAAAATTTTTGTTGTTCGTGATAGGTCACCCTGTCTATTTCTAAGCTATCAGCTACAGAGAAGAAATATTTACATCTAAATAATAAAAGGATCATTGATGAACACAATAAATAATAGAGGACCAAGAATGGAACCTTGAAGAACTTTTGACGTAAACACATACTCGATAAACGGCGACATTCTTGAAATTACTACGTGCACTTTACACAACAGCGCTTGTTACAACAGTTCAGTTTGTTTAATTAAACATTTTTTTTATATTATACATATGACAATTTAGATTACAGATAGTACATTGCGTGTATCTTAAATTGAAAGTTTTCTGTTATCCATTTGAAAAAACACACTTATTTCAGAAATGCATAATGGAAAAATAATAATTATATTTAAATTGACGTAAAATCATAAAATATAACTCGTTAAGTCGCTGACAAGTCACCTATGTGGGAGTGGAAGAGCAGGTTTAACCTGAACTCTGCCTTTTTGCAATTTGTTAACTATTATTTATTTTGTATTTGGCTATATTAACTATGTGATAAACTATTCTAATTGCAAATAAAATCATTTATTATTATTAAACTTTGAACTCTAGCAGTACTGAGTGTCATCTGTGTTCCCTATCATTGGTAGTACCCTTTTTACAAACTTCTCCCCCTTTTTGTGACGCCACTGACATAGTGACCCACGGGTTAGCATTAAAAAAATATAATAAAATTTGACCCGCTTCTAAAAATTGTTTGCCATCACTGCTCTAGACAATAATAGTCATACAGAATGAAAACACACTAATACCTCTATTATTATATATACCAATTATAGTATAATATAATTAAATTTTATTTAACAATAGTTGATTTATTAATACATGTCATTTGCGGTAGTCATACTGATTAATAACAATGAAGTTATAATGTCTATAATTTAACTTATATGTATTGTATTACTAAGTTACCAATTAGGTAATATATGAATAAGACAATGTGTCATTAAAAATAATCGTCTCTTATTCATGAAAAATCAAGTACTTAAATTTCCGCATTAGCACTTTTTGTTATTTTAGTGCATTTTCATTTTATACGTTGTATCTTCTGAATTCGAATAAGTAATTAAAAAAAAATATATAATTTTTTTTTTAAAAAAAAACCTCAAAACCTTTACAACATAATTAAATTCTGAAAATTCTGAGTGAGTACAAATTTTTACAATATCTATAACTTTCTCTAAGTTTTTTCCCGGACAGAATATCGTCACGACGTAGCTGATGGTTTCAACGACTTTTTTTTTCAGAATAGAACTAAGACTGAATATATTCACCTCTATTCTAAACCTATATCATCGGATAATGTATTACACTTCAAAGTTAATTTGTTCCAAAAAAATTTCAAGGTGTAGGTTAAGTAAAAATAATGTACATTTGTTGCTTAGCTTTTCAAATGCATATGAGTATAAAAAGAGAGAATTATTTTATATTATGTTTAGATGCTTGAAAATACAACTGTTAGATTTAAAAAAAAATCATAAAGCTATATAAAAACAAACAATTAACAGTCTATTATCACTCTAATATAATAATAATTGTGATAACTTCATGTTTTTGTTTTATTTAAAAAACACAACTTTTTTTAAATAAATTATGAACTTGCAGGGGATGTATTTTTTATTATAGCTTTGGAAATGTATGTTTTGTAATATTTATTTTCATTAATACAAATTTTCTCTTTATTTATTAAAACTATTTACTAAAACTGAATTCAGTTATTTATTATCGGGATCGGTCAGTGGTCGCGCGGTTTAAGGCGTCAGTACTTGAATCGAGATGACTGGATCGCTGTGGGTTCGACCTCCGCAGCCGGTAGACCGTATATAAGCTATATTCGTGGAGAGATTGGCACCCTCTCTGCGGGTGTGGTAGGGTGGAAGAATGTTGGCTTGGGTCAATGTCAGAGATTGACACCGGGTGATGAATGGTGGTTAGGGCCTACCAACGTAAGTCGTTCCTGGGCGCAAATGCGGCCTGCTTAATACTAATATGCCGCCCCCTCTCCCGCACAAGTCTTCGACTTCTGGGCTAATCCTCGTGATTAGAATGAGGGGTAGAGATATTATTATTATTATAAATATGTAATAATCTTTTCCACTAATTGCCATCGCAAATAAATACTTACAACATTTTGCATATTCAAATATGCAACAAATTTAATTAAGAACACTGACTTCCCGTAAAGAAACTGCAGTGCCAATCCTATCGTAACTAGGCAATTCCCGAAGAAAAAACCAAATATTTCACATTACAAATCCTGTTGTGCAAATTTCTACTACGGATTGGCCTTATATCGCTCTTGACATATATCTGAAAGAGACATGGACACAGAACACTGACATACACAGCTGAGATAGATTTTGGGAACCATATCAAGTAATTATCGTTTCTAATCTTGAAAAAAAAAGTAGGTATAAAAAGTTAAATTTTACAAACGTTCAGATTCATACCCCCGTGGCAAAATTTTGGTTACGCCACTGGCACAACAATTTGATCGAGCTGTTCGATTCCATTAAAAACTTTTTGCATATTATAGGAGAGGATTTGGATGTACAAGGTGTTGTAAAGACGTCCTATTTTTGTCTGCGTTTATTGACCATATTTTCAATGATATTGTTTACATGTTTATGGTTACTTCTGCCAAACTTTCATGGAGAATTACAATTCCACATTATGAAAATTCTTTAACTGTTAATGAAGAAACATCGAGTAAGTAATGATAACCAATTATTTATGACCTAAATTGGATGATATGAATCTTGAAGACTCTTGGTTGGTCACGAAACCATAATTTTGTTACGAAAACTTTTGAGCGTTTTGTATTAGTTTAAGCCGTAGTGGTCATTTTCCCGACATTCTTTTTCATACACATTGCAATAATGGATGCTCCAAATATTATTTGATCCTTTAAGTTGATGGGAAAAAAATTAATCATCCTATATTTTTCTGGAAAACCGTTAATAGTAGATTCTTATTAAGGTGGACCAATTTCTAATATTTTTCTTTACTTTAATATCATTAGTTTATTTAATTTTTTAAAAATCCATAAATAGTCCAGTACACAAAAAAACAAAACTTCAAAATCTATTTTTGGTTTTAGTTTGTTTGTTTGTTTAGTTTTTTTGTGTTGGCAATTTTTCTAGAATAATAATTATGAGTAATTTAGCATTCTCGAGTAGTTTCAGCCTACTGGAAATACATATCACTCTAAAAACGAGTGAAGATGATTTTTGGCAACTGTTTTCCTTGAAAAATTAATAATTGTAAAAATAAAAAAAAACAGAAACAAAATTAAACGCTTTTCAGAATTCGCGTAAGATATCTATATACAGATATCCGCAAATAGTTAGCTTGATCAAAATTACTATTTTCTAATCAACTAAAGTAAGTTTAATACTTTTTAATTAAAAAATATACAGGGTGTTTCAAAAAAGCATGGCAACATTGCTAGAGCCAATAAAACATTGAAAATAAGTGAGGCGCGCTTAATAAACATATGTCCTATAAAGACATGTCAAACAGAAAAACATTTTTGGCAATAAAAATGCATTGTCGACAAACTGGCAATGTTAAACCTAAAAAAATATTTTCGGTAGACTACTCAAAACGAACAAGATATTTTACATTGGTCTTCGAAGTTCCAATCATTAGCGTACGAGAAATTTCTTTACAGATAAATGCGAGAATACCAAAAGAACAACAGTTGAATCCATACTATACTAGAAAACTGCATGAATTTTTACGGAGCATCTAACTGCAACGACACTCCCAAAATATCATAAATTCAATAGCATTTTTGTGTATTCACTGCTGGTAGGTACAAGTTTCCATTATTATTATGCAGCAGAGCGTAACAAACAGAGTAAAATAAATTAGTGTTTATAATATTCGCTAAAATAACAAATTACTATTCAAATCAGAGAATAAATAATATACTGTAATTTACCTTATACAAAATAAGACATATCAATGGAAGAGTTCGGGGTTTGGCACATACACATTTGATAAATAAGTTCTATTACAGAGATCGCCTGGCTGATTTTACCACAGGTTTTTTTTTTGACATTAAACGATACATTATTTACAAAATTCAGAGCAACAAGCGCCCTCTACATTGTATAAAAAAATTGTTTTCAGCACCACCAAAACGTACCTATGAAAAATTTTGAAATATGTTAAGCTACAAAAAAATACATCTAAAAAAATTACTAGGACTTTTTCAATGTTTTATAAATGCTAGCAATATTGCCGCCACGTCTTTTTGAATCACCCTGTATAATAAATTTTGCGATTGATGTAATCCTCTCAATATTAGAAATTAAAATTTTGAAAGATTAACAGAAACTTATACACACATATTTTAATGAGTAAAATCGACTCCAGTTTTTTTGCATAATTCTCGTATATACGCAATATGGATGTATTTATTTGTTGCAAGAGTTTTCAGTCGCGATTTCTTTGTTAGACATAACTCAAACTTTCATTAATATTGTAGCATTTATAAGACGTTTGACTCATTTAACGAATTAGCTTACAAACGATTTGTTGGAAGAGGTCATTGACAAATATTGTGATAAACATTAATGTAATCAAGCCTTTTAAACATTTAGTACTGTTGTGTATATATACAATTTATCTTAATTCCATAATTCGTCACTATCTTGTTGCGTTCGAGTTCTAAATAACCTCATTCCAGCTGAAGTCTAAATGATATTAATTTTTTGAAATATTGTTCGGGGAAGCATATGGAGACAATATTCCAAGTACAGAATAGTAAACTGTGACATGTTTTGAGCAATATTTATGAATGCGAGAAGTTTCTTGTACAGGATGTAATCGCGATGTTGCGACAATTGGCGCCACTGATTCGGAATGGTGATTCATCTAATAGTATTGTACTAAAAAGTAACTATATGAATTCAATGTTCCTATATTTTTAATATTTACCAACATAATTAAATTTTCTAATTTTTTAGACAAATTTTCAACGTTTTTACTAAATTCGGTAGTATAGTAGTTGTTTAAAAATGAGGCCCGGAAAATCGGCGCCTATGATAATCATCGTCCCAGATGGCTTAGATCTGTCAACTACCATGACGTTTCTTACAGCGTTGACAGCGTTAACTGCAGTATTTTGCAATCGTTCTTCGTTACACACTGCCAAAACAACATTTTCGCTCATTACAGGTCCGTCAGAATATTATCCACTAACAGAATACACAGTCCGTGTTAAATAAACAACCTATTTATTCTAAAAAAACTGATATTCAACGTGAGGAATACCTACTAATAGAAAACTCAGAATGTACCCGCGGCAGACTTTAATTATAAAATCTTGTATGATTGCTGTAGCTCCGTTAGATTTGCTCTCGACTCTAGAAAAACAAACAGCACAAATCATAAGGCGAACTATGTTATAGGAAATTTCTGTACGCAACATATATTCCTATATTTAATTACTATAAAACCATTAACACTAAAAATCATTAAAACCTATCACCTAGAATTTTATTTTGCTAGTTGCATACTCCCGAAACATGGAGAATATGCAACTGGCCAAAACATAGAATATTATATTCGAAGGATCAAAAAATTATTTTTACAGAACACTATAAACATCTGGGGATGTTATAGTTTAACATAGCACTAACTATTTTATGAAAACATCGTCGGTTACTGTCAATATTGTTGCTATTATTATAACAATATCGATGTATTTAAAATTATTATTAAATTTTTTAGGTTATTCTTTAAACAAAATAGGTAGTGGTGTTACATAGTGAGGTGGTTTGTAATTTTATTCTAGATGTTATTGTCAAGATCCAACATGTTGCTCATAAGAAAAAAAAACACTTGAATGTTGCATAACCGAAAATAGCGACCGTAGAAATTTTCTTTCGACGAAAATCGATTTCTCGTATATTCTTATCCCTCTTAACCAAATTCTAGCTCTATCTGTTGAAAAATAGAAAGGTGGCATTTCCTAACATTGCAATTTTCAGTTTTTCACAATATTTCAGCAATGGCAGCAGATACCTTGGATCTTCTTTCTAATGTGAACCACAGAGATGCTAGTGGTGAGTCATGAAAAACGGACCTGTATGTATTATCAAAGTTTACAGAATTTTCTGTAAACTTTGGTGTTATCAATTGTTTCTAGAATAAAGATGCCAAATTCCTACCGAACGTAACAACTAACGGGAGAATCTTACAAATCCATTTGAAATACGAATAACTGCCGTCGTTACACATTATGGCAGTTCCACTAAGTAAACAGTAAATTATTAGACATCCGGCGACGACGTATCTCGACACTATTATTTTTACGTGTTGGTTTAGTAGTAAAATAACGGACATATGAATTACAGTATGCATAATTTATTACAAATTATTCGATGCTAAATTTTATGTCCCGTCGCGCTGTATCTTATCTTTATTCGGACACCAACTGACTGCAACTAGGGTTGTCAGACGTCTGGCTTTAACAGGACATCTTTGGCTTTTTGCAGTTCTGTCCGACTAAGAATTGACCTGTCCGACTTTTTCTTCAACATAAAACACGTAACGACAAGCTCAACATAGCGAAACTTTAAAAATAACACGAATTGTCGATTTTTCATTTTGTTATACTTCTATTCCAACCACGTTTTTTTTTTGCTTAAAAAATATTTGTAATTCCGCGACTGTTACGCATTTTCGTTCGAGTGGGGAAGTCCATACTAAACATAAAATAATCGCTGCAAATGTTTTCTCTGTAGTGTATAGGCTTTTTTAAGCCAAAGAGTATTGACTAACGATAATAATTTCGAAAAGTATATGATATTTACTCAAAATTCGTATCATTTAATAAGTGCAAATTTTACATCACTTTGTTACAGAAATAGCAACCCAAGTCCGCACCCGCTTGGACATATTAAAAGTTCTATTTTTGAATTAGGACAATCTTTTAGATTCGTTATGAATTTAAACGGGGAAATTCAGACGAAAGAAGTGCTTAATATTTATTTATATATTTATTATGCAATAATATTGTCCATGTTTGTAAATATATTACAGATAATTCTACGTGAAAAATTGTCAACAATCACTTTAAATATGGTATAAATACTTCCGCTCCAGAAGTTTTTCAATTTTTTCAAGTCAATCTTTGTGTTTATGAAGCTTTTAATAAAAACAGTTCAATGTTAGAAAAGTTTTAGAGAAATAAATCGAATTTGCCTTTTTTTAAATAGTATGAGAAAATAATTATTACTGGTATACTTAATAATATTTAACTTGAAATTTATTTATGCAAATATTTAATAATGAATTATCGTCCTACTAATAATGGGTTATAGAACTTATAGCCAACTATCTTTAAAAAGAAATACCCCGTAGCACAGTTGCGCGAAACGCCACTGTGCCACCCAAATTACTGTACACCCCTTAGGGTTGGGCCGTTTGAATTGATTTTTTTTTAAATGTTTGTCATAAAATTGCCTATCCATTCCTCTTTCTCAATTTTTGCTTTGGGTCTTCATTTTCGCGAAATTTGACTCAAAAATGGGTTTGCATGGAAAAACTAGATTTTTCGCACAAAAATGACCCTACGGAACACGAGATTGAGATTTTGCGGACTTTTTATGGGGATGCTCGTCTTGCAACCTTTAAACTGATATGTAATTATTGATTAAAACTAATTTATTTCTCATTACTTTTGTATTTATATTAATTTTATTTTGATAAGAGCATTATGATTTCTGAAATCAATAAAAACTGGTATAACATTTATTTTCTACAGACACTTCAAAATCGTGTTACCCACTCTGCCCGTATCACACTTGTCGACAGGTTTTGACATTTTTTATGTCTTCTATAGTATGAAAAATACTATAAATTAATAAAATAAAGCCATTTCGCTATTCAACTATTTCATATCTTTCTATCTTTTGAACACTCTGTATATTAATGTACAGGATGATTCACTTACCTAAAAGAAATTTTTATAACATTCTTCGCTTCTGAGAAAAAAATTATTGAAAATCTAGTAGTTTCAATCTTTACATCGCTGGGTTACTGTAGTCTCTAGTCAGGCGATTTCAAATATCCGATTACTTATCGTATTAACTTTTTTGTGATACAAGTATTTAGATTAGTTTTTCAAATTTGAAAAATGGTTTACGTATAGCATTGATGGGTATCGTTTTAATTTATGGTGACGTGAAAATGCTTTAGTAGAACGATTTCCCGGTATATATGTGCCAAATGCAGCTACTTTTACAACGGTGTGCAGTGAGTGCAAGTGTAGGCAAAGGCAGGCGTGACGCGGGACATTTGCAACCGAATCGTGGAAGAGATGGAGGTCCAAGGCGTCCACCGCGTATTTCAGCAGTGTGGCGTATCATACACGAGGTTCAATTATGTTCGTACCATGTACAACGTGTCGAAGCATTAATACCAGTACCATGCCCGCCACGATCTCCCGACGTTAAATCATTTGGATTTATTTGTGGGGATATTTACAAAATGAAGTATATTGCACCGAAGTAGACACTATTGATGATTTGCGCAAACATATCAAAGCCGCTGTCAATAACTTACAAGTTCAACGGACAAGAAGCAGAAACATTTGAGTAGTTTGTAGAAACTGTAGAAACTTTTGATTTTATTTTTACAAAATTGTATTCGTAAAAGTCCCCTGTACATTGAAACATTTTTTTAGATAAGTTATGAATCACCCCGTATATAAAAAGATTATCCGTCAATTCACTATGAATACAGGGTGTTTCAAAAAGTCATCGCAATATTGCTAGGGCCATGTTACAACAAGTGGTAAAACACGTCTTGGTCAAATTTTCAAGGTGGTTTCCGTCTCGCAACGATTTCAAACCATTATTAAACTACGAGTTCCCAACAAGTTTCTGTTTAATAACATAAAAATACGGAATTTAATGGCTTTCGCTGGAAACCTTAAGTTACCTGTCTCACCTGCTAGCTTGATTACGTCTACATCCGCTTGAGATTCTATCGGGATGTCAGACATGCCGGCAGTACAGATATCCTCGAAAGTCGAAACCCTTTCGTTAACTTATGTGCCTATCATTTCTGTAGCTTCGTCTGTCGCTACCGCTAGAAATGTGGCAGCAAAAAAAGGATCATGGGAAATGCCCATTTATCACTACCAGACTCCCGTTTATTAAGTGGTTAGTGTAAAATAACTTCGTTTATTTCAATTAAAAAGCAATAATTGTACTTGTTTTTCTGGTTTCTGGCACTGCAGCTGGTTTCTTTTTAATATCCTGTATCAATAATTTATAAGGAAACATTATTCGATAGTTTGTTTTTTGTTACTCAGAATGTATAAGAAAATGAAAATCTAATAGCGCAATAGGGAAACTATGGAAAAACATAACAAAACATATATTATATTGTAACCTCTAAATTAGGTTATCGTTGAAACACGTCACGTAGACAAACACCTTTATTGTTACTCTTGATTATACAAGAAATCTGCTTCAACAAATTCACACCTGTCAAATGCTTTACTTTGACGTTTAACTTATTCCCGTTCGACTGCTCAATATAAACTGACTGTGACGGCGGAATTGATCTGCTTATATAGATTTTTAGAGTTCTCGAAGTTTCTGCGATCTGGAGAACGTGTCGAGAAACAAATAGAATATAGCCTGGAATATTCCGGAAAACGTCAAAATAAAGGTATTACAAAAATTATAAATTCTAACGCAAACAGAAACATAATTAACAAACTAAAAGGTAGGTGAGCTTCCATAACAATATTTTCTTAGTTTTTGTTTAAAACTAACAAGCTAGTTTTGGCTAATTAATTATACAAAGCATTTTGACTCAACTAACTGATAAATATTTATATGACTTCTAGATGAGACGTTATTAGCAGTAATTGCTATAAATGTCAATACAATGTGTGGTTAACCATTTTCCATATGCTTGTATATTATATTTAGTTTTACTATACAGGATGATTCAGTCATAATGTCATTAATTTTAAAAGAGGATTGGGAAATATGAGTATAATACGAATACGCGATTTAAAAAAAAAATGTAAATGCATATTTATGTAGAAAACAAATATTTTCAAACCATTATTTAAAACCCCTTTTCAGACTGCCACTGACCGCTGACGGTGTAACTCGTAATGAATGGTATACATTATTTTTTAAAAGTATGCAATTAACAAATTAAATTTCAACAAAAAAATATTTAATATTTAAATTACAAAACTCCAACAGATCAAAATAAACCATTCACATTTCATTACATATGTAAATAGTGAAATAAAATTAACAAGGTTAAAACGTTTTTTGTATTTAAATACAAACAATAATAAAAAAAAACTCGTGCAGTCAACAAAAAACAGTTCTATTCAGTGATAAACAATAAGGCAATCCGAAGCTTGACCTACCGTCTACTCTGACAAACCGCTAAATAATAATAATAATAGAAATAAAGAATAATTAAATTTGCATCTTTATAAACAACCGGTGTAATCAATATGAAATCATGAGAATTTTATAATAAATGCCCGACCGCAGTAATCGCCGATATCGGATAGGCACACCCGGCACAGCTAGAAAGTTCGAATTCCCGTTTAATACGTTACCGGCGGAATAAGTCGATCATCATTCGGGTGCGTTTTCCTATGCAGACGAACCCGCCGTCAAACTGCATCTGGAACAGATGCACGCGGCCCGATTTCGCTCCCTTCTCATCCTTCATCCATCAGCTATTTTCACGTGGTAGATTTTGGTGAATTTCAAGTTTGTGTCGCCAGTGTAGTTTATAAATATTAATAAATTTTGCCAATACATACATAAAAACATTTTAATAGACATGGGCGTATGTGTTTTCCATGCGCGTCTGTATTATTCGGTACCTACATGATCATGAGTTATGGATTTGATTCCGATTTATATTCATAATCAAATGCGATTTGCATTATTTGGAAATATCAATGTACAAGCTCAACTTGATTCTGCTTCAAGAATATAACGAAAAGGTGACAAAAAATAGGTTTTTTAATGTTTTATCTAAAAGTAATTACTGCATACAATTTTACGGAGGTTTTGAGCTTGCATTACGAGGGCATGATGAATCAATTTTACGTCAGAACTCTTAAAAATGCAACAGTTTTTAAAGGTACCTCAAAGAATATACACAATACATACATTTTAGATTCCAAACAAGAAGTTTGTCATTAGAAAAAAATATATCACTTCAGTACCGAACATGCGCACAAGCAAAAAAAAAACACTTGAAAATTCCAGAAGAAACATCAAAAGGAAGCGAATTTTGTATTCTGGGACATGTTCTGATCCGATCCGTTCGAGCGGCGAGAAATCGGGATTGTGCCTTCTGGGAACTACTCGAGTCCTTTGGAGAGGATATTGTTTTGTTTACTGTTGTGGTGAACGGAAAACTGAAACACCCATACAAGTAGAAATTTGACAGATGCTATAGTGGATCAGTGCGTAGAGTATCGGCTTACTGAGTTCAAGATCAGTAGGTAGTAAATTTTAAAATATTTATTGATTTTTCTTTTTTTAAAATATGTTAACTTCAGAAAATTGTTAATTTCAGACAAAACGCCTTAATAATTAAACCGAGTATAACTTTGAATAGGGGTCAGATTCAAACTTGACCTGTCAGAAACACTGATATTTAACTATATTCATACAAAACTTATAGTCAATAAATACCATAATCATTTTTTTGTTTATGTTTCATTGGAATTTTTCAAAATAATATTAAAGTGAAGTGGTTGTTCACGTCGGTGTTGACAGCTTCGATTACTTGATTGCGGACGGATATGTGTAAACTGGCATCATTGATCGACCGCAAATAACACTGATACTGAACTGATGTCACTGATGTGTGTAAATGGACCTTTACTCTTCCCATTATATTCAAATGGAACAATTTCTTGGAACACATTTTATACTTTATATTTAAAATTAAATTAATTTTGTCAAGCGCCACAAAATTTCCCTAAAAGTAACGAACTTGAACTTGATTAAAACTGAAAGTTCAGCGACTGCATATATAAATATAAATAACGTTAACTGCAAGTGAAACTAAGTGATGAGAAAAACGCATTCATAGCCTATTCTTAATGTTCGAAGTTGTACAGATCAATTGTTTCAAATTATTGTTTTTCTATTGTAACTTTTCCTATAGAATCCTTATAATTGTAATTCAATGATGCAGTTAAATTAAAATAGGCGTCTAATATTAAAAAAGTGAAACTTGAACAATAATTGAAATTTTTTGTTGCGTCTACATCTATTTTCAATTTCCAGGTTATATGTAGGCCTTTTTTGAAATGTGTGTCATATTACTTATTCATTTAGAGTAGTTTTGTGTGTTACTGTAAAAGGAAACGCCGTGTGACATAAGCCCACTCTGCAAATTTTGTATATGGTCACAGCACAGACCTCGGCCAGTACACCTGGAAGAAGGTGCCTTTTCACGGGTCAGGAGGTTTTGTGCCTGCCGCATAACGGTGGTATTTATTAACGAAACGAAAGTAAAGTACGTACAATGCTCGTCAGCTTAAAGTCACCACCTTTTGGAAGCTTCTCATTCTATCGCGCCCCACCATAAATAACTGCGGAATGTTTCGGACTAGAAGTGGGGTTTGTAGATACTACACTGTGGCACCAAAAACTCTTATATTCAATAGGGTTTTATTATTTTATTAATATAGAAGTAATGTAACATTTTCTTGTTTAGTGAAATCATAATATTGAAGAATTTTTTAAAAATTAACAAAGTCTGCAAAATGTATTTTTTTAAATTAAAATAAATATTTAAACAAAGACGTAAACGTCATATATTCGAAAAAGCTTAATAGACAGAGTGTTACAATACAAATTGCCGAGAAAAAATAAAAATTACATTCGAGGAAATTTTTGGTTTTTGCGCTTCACGATGGTTATCAAACGTGCGAAAGACCGTTCCGTATGCAAAGTGTTAAAAAAAAACTCAAAATTAAGAAAACAAAAAAAAAATGTTGAAACCTCTAACAAGGGTCTATTAGAACATTAAATAACGAAAAAATACAGTGTTTAAAAAATCCTTTAATATCAAAAAATAAAGATAACATGATTCAACTTTTAAAATACAAGGCGTTTAATATAAACCGAACCAATCTCTAAAAACTCATGGAACTAAAAAAAAAATTGATGAACCATTTATCGAGGGTCTATTAAAACACTAATTAACGAAAAAATAAAGGTTGTTTAAAAAAACGAACCAGTCTCTAAAAACCTTCAAAATTCATGGTACTCAAAAATTTTTTGATTAAACTTTCAACAAAGGTCTATTAGAACATTACATAATTGAAAAAATACAAGGTGTTTAAAAAAACCAAAC
Organism: Monochamus saltuarius; assembly: GCA_025584915.1. Classification (NCBI taxonomy): domain Eukaryota; kingdom Metazoa; phylum Arthropoda; class Insecta; order Coleoptera; family Cerambycidae; genus Monochamus; species Monochamus saltuarius. The sequence continues at coordinate 41,183,077 of CM046727.1, forward strand.
CCATCTCTAAAATAATAATGTCTGCTTACTTTTTCGATTACTGGTGGTAATTGTGAACATTATCGTTTGAATAATATTTTTCATTGCTTGCCATTATAATTGTGCAGGTATAATTTGACGTTTTGAAAACACACAGATATTAGTTCTAATTATTCTTGTCGTTTTTATAGCTATTTCAGCAAAAGACGGCGCATTCACGCCAGTTAAGTTTAACAAAAATCGTAATTTGCACAGAAAGTAAGTTAAATAGGTATGGTGATGTGTAATATCTACAGAATAAAAATAAAAAATATCCACAGCGTTCTATTTAAAAATAAAATAGTTTTAACCATAGATTTATTATAAGTCTTGGTTTTAACGGTTTCGAGTTATATAAAATTCAGCACTTGACTTTCAACACCTTGTATGAAATTAAGCCACTTGTAAGACATTGTTAGAAAGCTTAAAGGTTCAACTATTCCTTGAATAACATTTTTTTCTTTAACCTGCATAGCATTCAATATACATAGCTAATTTCAAACAAAGCGATACAACATTATTATTTTCCGAAATATTTTAAATATCTCGGAAACGACAAAGGTTATGTGTATAGGAAAGTCTTATTGAAATAACGTGAGGATCCAAAAATTGCATAAAAGCTATATCATTCCATTTAAAATAACTAAGTTGGTGACGACATCCAGAATAATCGGAAGCGACAGCTACTTGAAAATATTTTCGTTGAATAGGTCATATTGGATTATGTAGGGTATCAAATTAAAAAAAAAATCACTACAACTCTGAAAACTCCTAACGACACTTTGCCGTGAATCAACCTATACTCATATATTTAACACAATGATAATATAGGTATAAATAAAATATAATACAAGTAATTTTAGACATTTAAGAACTGAATAAAATAGAGTTTAGCAGATAACAGGAATGTTAACGGCAGAAAGAGGCCTAACCGACAAATTTTTAGGTACAGAAATCTTTTAAAAATACGTATTTTTAAATTCAACTGTAAATGTAAATATTGTTATAACATAAATTTACATAGTTCTACGTATGAGATTGTTCACTTTTCTTTATAAGTATGTGAAAATAATTGTTAAAATGTCAGAATAGCATAATAATGTGTGTCATACAAATGCATTTTAAAAGGTGTTATATTATTTCAGGAAAATTTAAATAGTAATAGTGAATAAACAAAACATCAATAACTTTATTTTTGATAATACTTTTGCTCGACGTGTTTTATTTTTGAAATTTCTGCACCAAAAAAAATATTACAAAATTGATCATTTTACGGCGAGAAATGCGGCGACCTTAAGGAAAGTAGGTATAGATGTTTCTGACAAACTCCTAATCGCCGAATGAAAACGCTGTCCTTTGCACTGCAAATATACCGCAGCGGGGGAGAGTGCAGTAAATTCAGTTTCTTGAAAACCGTTACACCTAGTGAAGTATTTTTTTTTAAACAACTTTTTTATACCCTTGACTATATTTGACTCGATATGACTATGTATAAATTTTCAATATTTAATACAGCTCTTCGCATAGTGTTTTTTTATATAAAGTTGTGAAAACATTAATAAAATTTACAAGCGTGATGTATGTTACGAAAAACATAATTAACAATGCATTCCTACTGAAAAGTTTTCGAAATAAAAATATTTCAGAACTTTCTTATATAAAGATGTCCCAGTGTTTTTTTAATTGTTAGTTTATGCTGTGTCAGAGAAAGCAACTTGCAAACTGTGATGCACTGGGCTTGTTACATTTAATCTCTTCTGATCATTTTGTAGCCATTTTAAGGCACTCCCCACGAAGAAAACTACAAAATATCCACCAAAATATTATTCATTGTTTTTAAATTATTTATAGCTATAGGGACATCTGATGAGGATTCAGAAGAATCTAGTACGGATTCAAAAATATCTAATGAAGATTTAGAAGGCTCTGGTGTTTAGGACTCCGTCCTTCATATCTATTACTTAATTAGAATAGTGTAATCTCTAAGATTAATACATTATTTTTAAATTTCCTAAGATATAATTTCCTTAAATTATAAAATCCATAAAAATTGTAAAATTATCAAATAATTGACTAGTTGAAACAAAATAATATTTACATCTATTATTGTAGAGAACTTTTCATATAGCATTTCTCGTTCTCGCTGTATATATTTTGTTAAAAATTTGTATAGTGTTTTGCAAACCAAAATATTACAAGGTATCAACATATAAGTTGTAAGACCTATTCATATCATCTGGGAATAAAGTACCGCTACATTTGTCACACTGTGCGACGGTAACCACGCGAAAGTATTTAATAAAACTTTTAATTAGCTGAACTTTTTTGAGTTAACGATTAGGTAGTAAAAACAAACCTAATCTAGGTATATAATAAATAACAATTTATTATATTTGCCATAATAATAACAATAGCCCAGATACATACATGTATACGTGTATTCTTAGTTTAAACTATTATCAGGTGGTTTATGACTCAATATTTATGAAACACCCTGCATTATGGTTTCATAAAATTAGATAATTTTAAATTAAATCGATTAGTTTATCCATCAATGAAGCTATGGATGACACTTTGTAGTAATGACGCGGTCGCGGCAAGTCAGCATCAAGAAAATAAAATCCTACAATGCACTCATATACAGCCATGGCTTTTAAAACCGCGTCGTTGCCACTGTCGTGCCGTGCCGTCTTTAGAGCCCCGCGCACTAGCGGCCAAGTCGCGCGGCCAGGTCGCGACGGACCAGGTCGCGTCACGATTATTAAAATTCAAGGCGGCCAATCGAGCGCGACTGTCAAGCACATTTATCAAAAAATAGTCACTCAGTGTAGTTGTGTTATAAAATGAATTCCGAGCAAGCATTTGCTATATCGCAGCAGGGCTACTGTACTGGCCGCTGTCTAGTCGCCTCTAGTGCGCGCTCATCCATTGAACGTAATGTAAATAGTTGGCTAACTGCGCTGCTGCTGGGCCGCGTGTGCACCGCCACAGATCTTGTTGGCCGTCGCGACTCTCTGGCCGGCGCGGCCATTGGCAGTCAAGTGTTTTCGCGGTGTAAATTTGAAGACAATGTAATGATTTGGTCGTCGCGACCTGGCCGCGCGACTTGGCCGCTAGTGCGCGGGGGCTCTTACCGCGTTGGTCGAGCGGCCATCATCGGTAAAATACATTTTATTTTATATAAACGAATATACAGTAGAGTCTAGAGTCTCTATAATCTATCATATATGGGACCATAGACCGACGGATTATTAAATATTAATTAAATGCGAAACATAAATTAGAGAGAAAGTAATTCCATTAATAATTAATAACAATAGCAGCAAAAGTATTGAATTAGCTGTATAAAATAGGTGTTATAAAATGTTACATATTTATTTCTTTCCTTGGAAATTTCTTTCGATATTTTGTCCGGTTGCCGATTGCATGCTTTGCCGCCTTATCAGGTTTTACAGTGGACCTGTGCCGTGCGAATTGTATTTTTAAATCACTTTCTAACTGCCTTCTTTTGTTTTTTTTTTAAACAAAATTGTATTTGTAAGTCACCTACACATTCAAAGATTTTTTTTTTGATAAATACTGAATAACACACTGTATAACAAACCAAATCGATGAAAGCAGTCACTGAATTCATACGTGTTTTCTGGCTGTAGAATATTCAAAACAGTTTTAAAAATTGGCCAAGGATTCATCGCAAGAATACAGTTTTACAAAAGTCATCATGAGTAAACACTTCAGGTGCATCTATTTTGTCCCCAGCTAATTCTCCACCTGGACCCATGTGGAATGAGTTCTACTCATATGACTAAATATTTAGTTACCTACGCGTATGGTTCTACTATTCTATTTTATTATAATTGTTTGAAGGATATAAGTATCCGATAGTATAATAGCGCAACAACCACAAGCTATTTTTTTCTATTACTATATCATGTAGTTTTATGATCAACTACGCTTAAAATTAAAAAAAAAACTAAAAAAAATTGCAATACATTAAAGTGCACTAATATAAATACATACTTAAAATGTTGCATATAACATTTAATTAAAAAATGAAATTTAGCTCCGATACTTTTTCTTAATTTTAAATAAAATTATACAATGACGTGTAATTAAACATGATTTGAACTTTTTGATACTCACATCCTTCCAACAACAGCAACAAACGATTTAAATTTGCCTATTTAAAAACCTGAGTTAAAACAGAAATACGAGTAATAAACAAAAATGTTTTGTCAATGGCTAATAAATGGTAGTGACATTTAAAGCGCATGCGTGAATGTTGTTTCTGCAGGTGCTTTGTCAAATTTTTCGTGCCGTGCATTCCGAGACCAGAGTTAAATTTTAAATCCCATGCATGCGTAATGCACTATTCAGCAGTAGTAGGGTGGATCATAGATGTCTTATATATACCGACTATGTTTTTATATTTAATCTTTATATAAATTAAGAAATTTCGCTACGCAGTTGCTGTCTATAGAAACTCAATAGCTATTAAGCTAGTTATGGACGGTGAGCGATAATATAATATATATGTATTTCTTTGTAATGAGATATATTTCTACAGACAAGTAAACGGCATAGATATAAATATATATTATAGCGTCAGTGCGTAACGTTCTATGCATTTTAATCACAAGTGATATTTTTGTAATATATCAGATATATATTATAGCTCACCGTCCGTAACTAGCTTTAATATTATTAGATATTGCTAGCGTTACGAGATAAATGATTTAAAAAATAGGGTAATATAAAATTTTATGAGATTGAATAAAAATATATGAAAATATATTATGTACTGTAAAAACCTAAATATTTAATAAATCAATAAATATTCAAAAATACCCTCTTTATTATTCCATTTTTATATGCATATTGAAGACCAGCACATAACTAAAATTTAAAGAAACATTACACATTTCTGTAATTTTGCATGAATCAATGAACCATGCACCTGGAAATCTGCACAAAATATATTAATTGCAATAAATAACATAACATAGATAAATAGTAAAAAATCTGTTTGATCTAACATAAGAATTATTGCTGTAGGGAAAACCCAAATTTTATATTAAACTAAGTTTACATTTGATTAATGAACAGATGATTTCTTGTAACGGCCCAATTAGAAAAAGAAAACTACATATGCCGTATTGCAAGGAATACTGAGAATAAAAGAAATAATTTTATAAATGTTCGGTAACTCCGACGTTTACTTTTTAATTTTTTTTGTCATAATGAAAATATATGAGAGGCAGGCTCATATTAATTTATGAGTTCGATTTCTATACTTATTATTTAATAGCACAACGTTTTTATTGGCCCTTTATTAGATTCCTTATTTATTTTGTTGAATATACGATACCAATTTCAGTAATGGCAGAATTATTTGAATTAATGGAAAAAAAATATAAACGGACAGACTAATCTATCGTCACTCCATATGGTAGAGTTTAAACGCAAAGATATTCCTTCTAGAAAAGATTTTCGTTTGCACTTTATTGCTAAAATGTAAAACCTATTTTATATCATTCCTTATGCCTTTAGAAAGCAAAATCGCCTGGTCGTCAAAAAATCGTGGTGTAGTTAGGGGTGGTTTTCCAAAAAATTGTAAAAATTTTTTTTTGCTTAATTTAGATCTACACAACATGTTTAATCATTTCTGAAAGTTTTGTCTTAAAATTCCAAAAGGAACTATTTTATTTTTAATTTTAAATTATCCGTGCAACACGCTCTTATATGGAGTTCCTTAATATAAAACGGCTCGCGCTGAAACATCGAAATTGCAATATCATTTACACCAAGATAAGTCAAGAATGCTAATTCTAATCAAAAACACCTTCTACGAACGTTGTAGACTAAAGATCAAGGATTAAAATGCTTTTTTATTTTTGAAAATCCAATAAATAGTTTCGTCAAAAAACTGTAAAATGTCAAAGCATGTAGTTACCACCGCGTTCTAACGCGGAGATGCGAGGATGGTTGAAATTCGCTTGGCCCGCCGTTTATCTGCATGATAATGCCGTCCTTATGCATGTTCAAGACTAGACGGTCGCTTTTCGTTTAAAACAGTGAAATATACACTATTATAGCGAGCGTTATGGTAATCTAAGACACATTATAAGAAAATAGTGTTTTTAGTGTACCTATGTATTTGAGCAGGTATTTGTAAATATCTTTTCAAATTTATTTAAATAAATTAATAGCAGTTAAATATTAATAAACAGTCATAACTAACTCATAATATTATTTCAAAAAATCATTTCATTAATTATAGTTACCAATTAGGTACAGCATTTAATTATGTTAAAATTTGCGTTAAAATAGTCCGAGGGTGCTTGTGGAGTCGATGTTCCGTGGTAAATTCTTCTATTTCTGTAAATAAACAAATAATAATTGGTAAATAAGAATATTCTTACAAAATTATTTTACAGCATTTAGTCAGACTCGGAATTTTCTTCACTATCAGATAACATATTCTGGGAAGCATTTGTGATTTTTAAGTCTTTCTTTACTTTATTTGCACATGTATAATTTGAGCCATTCATCTGCATGACCCAATGCAACAAATTTGTTTTTCTTGCAGGAACATTGTGGCCCGTTGCAATCTATAAAATTGTTTCTTAAATTAATAATATACATACCTATAATAATAATTTCTATACCTTGTTTACAACTGCAAGTATTTAAAGCAGGGGTGTTCTCGGGTAATATTGATACTGCAGTTAAAAATTGGCACAGGTTTTCCGTCAACAATTTTCTACCCACAATCTGCCACATCTGGCAAGGATGGTCTGGGTACTGGTTAGCCATATTTTAGTTTGGTAGTATACACGAAAACAATGCTGTATTAAGCTAAAATCCCTCCAAGGTCGTTTATGCAATGAATATTTTCGTTGTTTGTATAGAATCGCATTACAAACTACCATTTTATTAAAATCTTCTAAATTGTCACTTATGCCAACATTACTAAGTAAATAGTGATGTGAGAAAAACACTTTCCAGCATGATTTGTTGCCCATTCCCACAAACTGACTGGTTGTATCACAACCTGTGAATGCATGAAACGCTGGTAGGCATTTTGTCATTGAACTGTTCATTTTCAATTCATGGATTGCTAAAAATCTTTCGGTTTATTTGGTTCCAACCTTCATCCAAATTTTCGGCGTAAGTATATCTTTGAAATGGGTCAATAGTAACAAAACATTTGTATCTTTACAATTACTTACTTACTATTTACTTAGTAATGTTGGCATAAGTGACAATTTAGAAGAAGATTTTAATAAAATGGTAAAGTTTGTAATGCGATTCTATATAAACAACGAAAATATTCATTGCATAAAAAACTTTAGAGGGGCTTTAGCGTCCTCAAAGCGGATCAGCAAATTACCTCCAAGTTTAGATAGCTTAAAACAGCATTGCCTTCGTGTTTACTACCACACTAAAATATGGCTAAACAGTACGTTACCCAGACCATCCTTGCCAAATGTAACAGATTGTGGGAGAAAATTTTTGACGAAAAACCTGTGCCAATTTTAACTAGGGATGCACGATTCTGTAAAAAAGATCGATTTTCTGGATCGATTCAGATCGAATCGCTTAGGATCGATTCCTAAAAAATCGTAATGCAAAAGATCGGTTTCCGATAGTTCCAAACAATTCTACTACTCTATTTTCAAGACTGCTGAACATAAATCTAAAATTAGTTTCGTGCGAGTCTCAAAAAACAAGTTGTTCAAAATTGTAGCCTCATCGTCATGAAATGAGGATGGTACAGGCGTTATATTGCAACTTCAACCTAATGTAATATATACATATAGGTAGAGGTTACAATTTTTTTTCGAAAACTAGGCTCGAGCACACAGAACTAATTTTAGATTCGTGTTCAGCACCCTCGAAAATAGGGATTTTTTAATTAAGATTGGAGAGTTTGCACTATAACAAATATTTAACTGATCTCAATGGAAAATAATCGATTCACCAAATAATCGTTGTTCAGAAAATCGATTCAAAATATCGAAAATCGCATTTGAAAAGATCGATTATTTATAAAATCGATTTAAATCGGACATTTTAACTACAGTATCAATATTACCCGAGAACAACCGTGCTTTAAATACTTGCAGTTGTAAAAAAAGGTAAAGAAGTTATTATTATAAGTATGTATATTATTAATTTAGGAAAACATTTTTATAGATTGCAGCGGGCCACAATGTTCATGCAAGACAAAACGAATTTGTTGCATTGGGTCCTGCAAATGTATGGCTCAAATTACATGTGCAAATAAAGTAAGGAAAGACTTAAAAATCACAAATGCGTCCCAGAATATGTTATCTGATATTGAAAAAAATTTCGAGTCTGACTAAATGCTGCAAAATAATTTTGTAAGAATATTCTTATTTACCATTTATTATTTGTTTATTTACAGAAATAGCAGATTTTACCACGGAACATCTACTCCACAAGCACCCTCGCAAATTTTAACATAATTAAATGCTGTACATTGGTAACTATAATTAATAAAATGATTTTTTGAAATAATATTTGTTATGATTGTTTATTAATATTTAACTGTTTTTAATTTATTTACACTAAAAACCACTATATTCTAATAATGTGTCTTATATTACCATAACGCTCGCTATAATATCACTGTATCTTTTACTGTTTTAAACGAAAAGCGACCGTCTAGGCTCCAAAATACATAAGGACGGCTTTGTCATGCAGATAAACGGCGTGCCAAGCGAATTTCAACCATCCTCGCATCTCCGCGTTAGAACGCGGTGGTAACTACATGCTTTGACATTTTACAGTTTTTTGACGAAACTATTTATCGGATTTTCAAAAATAAAAAAGCATTTTAATCCTTGATCTTTAATCTACAACGTTCGTAGAAGGTGTTTTTTTGATTAGAATTAGCATTCTTGACTTATCTTGGTGTAAATGATATTGCAATTTCGATGTTTCAGCGCGAGCCGTTTTATATTAAGGAACTCCATATAAGAGCGTGTTGCACGGATAATTTAAAATTAAAAATAAAATAGTTCCTCTTGGAATTTTAAGACAAAACTTTCAGAAATGATTAAACATGTTGTGTAGATCTAAATTAAGCAAAAAAATTTTTTTACAATTTTTTAGAAAACTACCCCTAACTACCACGATTTTTTGACGACCAGGCGATTTTGCTTTGCTCTAAAGGCATAAGGAATAATATAAAATAGGTTTTACATTTTAGCAATAAAGTGCAAACGGAATGACACGATAGAATCATTTTTAAACTCCACTAATAGCCTCACCAGTTTTTGGTGCCATCGTATAGCATGTATGCATACATATCATCAGATCCCACTCCAGTTTGAATTTAAAAGCGGTCCGGACTTATGTGTGGTGGGGCGCGATAGAATGAGAGCAGCGCAAGAGGTGGTGACTTTAAGGTGACGAGCATTGTACACTTTGCACAGGCTTGTTTTCCATCTGCTCCTAAACAACGCGACGGATAAAAATTGGGACAAATAATACATCTTTCATCGAATAATCAAATCAATCAAATATTCATATTATTAAAAGGCTTAATTAATACAAATCCAATACCTATCACAATAATATTATTAACTTTCGTATTAGCTTACTTGGAGTACAACACAACTGTCAAAGAATTTTTAAAAGTTAGTTTTATAATGAATACAGTAGCGTACTATACGGTGCAGGGTTGAAGTCTTGCGCCTTCTAAAAACATCCTTTTAAGTTATCATGTGTGTGATACCTCCGGTTTTCCCGGAAATGATGTCACCTCTCATATACAACACTAATATTTTTGTTACAGGTATCGAATCTAAGACAAATTCTGTCAGAAGGATATGGCACAATGTCTGTAAAACCTTGAAAGATCGTTCAAATACGAAGAAAAACCTCTCATTAGACTGAATAAAATATTTAAAATAAGAAAGATGACGTCACGCCTAAGTCACAGGGCCTAGCCCAAGAATAACAAGGACAGATTAAAGATTCCCGGCTAAGACTAGTGATGTGCATATTAAATCTGTTGCTGGCAGCGCCAAGTTATTTATATCATGCCATAATAATCCGAAAAAAAAGTAAATCAGATAACAACAGGGGTCGTGAAAACCTGAAAACTTCTAAAATTTAATTACTTAGGTATGTTTTTATTAATGCGCCCGATGTTACCTGTAAAATATTCTAATATTCCAATTTTGTATTTTAATTATTATAAATTTAAAAATTTATACAGGGTGTCCGGAAATACTGCGTCAATATACCGGGGTTATTCTATACGAAAAAATAATGCCACAAAGTCCTATAACATTTTTTCGAAAACTCAAAATTAACGAGGTTACAGGGTGTCAATTTTTTTTACGTTCTTGTATTAAAGGCGTGCTTTGCTAATTTTGAAAATGAGTTCGAGTGAGCGACTGTTCCTTTAATGCACGTGCATATTTAAAGTCGTTTCTCTCGAAAACGGCAAATTTTAACGTGATATACCTAGAGGACCTTTAATAAAGATTTTTTCACGATATTTAATTGCATTTTATCCAAATTAATAAAAATATGTTAAAAAAGTTATTATTTGAAAGTCAAGGACAGTTCAGGCCTTTTAGCGCTGCAGGATATACGACAAATTAAGAACGTGGAAAAATCGGTAGACTCAAAAACATTATTAGTAGAAATTCACATTTCTCTGACGCCCAGTAACCCCCGTAAAATTTTGAGTTTTAGAAAAAATGTTATAGAGTTTTGTGGCATTAATTTTTCGTGCAGAATCACTTCCAGGATTGACGCATCATTTCCAAACACCTTGTATATTATAAATATAAAATAATAAATAATATCGCTCAAAGGATATCTGAAGCTCCATTTCAGAAAATGTGTATTTATGTATGTATCTTTATAAAATAATAACAAGCAATTCCAATGCATTTATTATCAGTATTAAGAGGATTAATTAGTTAAAATACCTAGCACAGTAATATTACACTCTCGTAATATGCCTGTCAAAGAAATTTACTACTGCAAAAGACAGCGCCATTTAAAGAAGTGAGCCAACTTGGAATATAAACCAAAAGTGACACACACTTTTGGTTTATATTCTAGTGACTTAAGAAACTTATGTTTTGAACTCGGTTTTGAATGATTTCGGAAAGGAGCTTTGTTATTAGTGGTACCTAGATCCTTCCTTATCCGTCTTCGTTGATATTACAGTCGACAATTTCATTATTATTAATACTACTCCGACTGAAGTATACTTCTGTTTTGTCACGATTCCATCTATATAACTGATTAATATTGTAAATTAGACCGCCGCTTCACTTTATAATTTGAAGCGAAAAAATATAGCCTTATAATTTACTAATTTATAAATTTTTATTTTCCTTTTCTTTTGAATTTGTATCAAATGTACACTGACCAGCAAAAAACTAACCCACGTAGTTTCACACAAGATTTCGCAGAGCAGTGTCATCTGACTAAAGGCTTGCTACTATTGTTTACCCAATGCTTTGTTAAAGGTAAGTAAATAGAGGTTATTGATAATAAGGGTACCCGACAGTTCAGCAACACATTCACAACTTAACTGTATATTTTTTTAATAGTTTAAAACCAATCCCTGACTTTTGTGGGAAAGTACCTTACGTCGGACTAGCGCGGTCAGGCATAGAAATTGCAGGCCACCGACACGACCTGCAGTGACGGTCGTTGCAGGTGACGGTACATGCTGGTGGTGGTTTCGTGTGCGATGTTTCCTTAAATAACATGCGGGAACCTTCATGAGAAGGCTTGCAGGTCCGGGCAGGCATAATGTACGCCGATCTTTAAACTGTCCCAATATCTAAACAGTTATGCGGTTTCAATCAAATGCCACTTTCTGGAGAAGTATGACAGATATCGGGATGATTAAAACAACATTCGATACGCAGGTAAATGGGTCTTTTTTGTTAAATTATTAAGCTTTTCTACATTGTTATTCCTAAATGTTATATGTTCCAAGAGCTCGAGCTGTTTAGACGTAGCTTTATATGAACTTTTCTTCTTAAAATGACCCAAGAGGCACAGTGATTATCAACACAAACCGACTTTGCCCCGAACGCAAGTTTTGCCACACCCTGTGCATTATAAAAATATAATCAACTGGTGCTATAACATGTAACGATTGTACTATATTTAGTTCAGGTTTCACTTTTGTAACTATTAGTTGTATTATCTGATTCTAACTTTAGAACTTTCTATGCACAAACTTAAGCTATCAGTCAAATGTCGGTTGTGTCATTTTTTTTCGTTCTGCTTTCGACTACGGACTACGGCTATTAATACTTTTTGTGGGATATCCTTAAACTTCCCACGATCCGTTCCACCGAAAGCGGAGGTGTCCGTTGAAAAAGTATATTCGCGTATTATACAGTTAGTTGTTTACAGTTTTATTTTATTGAAGTCTATATGAAGACCTAAAACCATGCAGTCCATGCACTTTGCCCCTCCTTGACCGTACCGTACATTAAGTGACCAATGTGGTCACTTAACATACGGTACAGTACTTACAATCACATATTGAATAATATACGGGTACGTGTATTAAATAATGATTGCGTAGGTGTACCATATTCGGTACTTTCTTTAATTGGATCAATTTTGGTTATATATAAAAGTAAATCAGATATACTTGATTATTTGGTAAAAATATTTTTGGAGACTCTCAAAATTTCTTAATTCTTTAAATACTTTGACACTGTTTCTAAAAGATGTAGGTTCCAAATTAAAATAAAATGCATATTAAAAATATAATTTTGTAGTATTATCACCCTCGATGTTTGCAGAAATAAAAATGTTAATATTTATATACCAAGTAAGTTAAATGAACATTTATTAATTCATTATGACAGATTATTGATACTTAACGTAATTTTTACACAAATGACTAATCTATGACATTGTATTAGATGTTGCTTTTACACTATAACAACTAGTTTTGAAATTGAGAATTCAGGTGTAAGTCATGTCAACATTCAATATTTTTGTCTTGAACTGTTTGAAAATAAAAGTGTCTCGAAGTAATGAAACAATTATCAGATTGCGCACCGGACGATGTATTATGAGAAGCATAACCGGCTTTATACAAAGTAATTCCGGATAAGTTACTTTATGAGAGAGTACATCAATTTCTGCCAATGGCGCAACAAAAAGCAAGCAAGGGGTGTAAATGGCAAAATAATAATGGCGTATTATATTTGAAAAATCAAAGAAATGAAATCTTCATCATTATGGTTTTCATATTCACAGATTAAGAGAATGTTGTCTATTAAAGACAATGTGGACATAAGGAGGTAGGTTCACATTCACATACATATAAAAAAAACAAAAAATATATTTTCGTGGCTTCGGTTTTACTTTTTGGAGATTTCACCAGTTGAAAGTATTTTAAAGCATAAATCAATGGGTTCTAAAAACCAAAAGAGTCACGTGTGTTTGCCAGAGAAGATTTCAAAAAATACTTAGATACGGTCCCTGATATCTATTATTTATTGCTAAAAGTAGTCCTAATTATGAGTGTTTATGGAGGTTGTAGAAATGAGGAACTTGCAACTATGTCTATCGATGATATTGAAGACAGAGGAAGTGAATTGGTCGTCACAATTACAGATACTAAGACTTATAAACAAAGAATATTCACTGTTGTCAATGGAAGCATGTTAAAAAATGTACCACATCGATGATTCTTGTTAAGCTATAAAAATCAAGAACGCCCAGTGCAGTCTGTAGGTTTGAATAGGTACATTCTCTAAGATGCCACAAAAGATAGAGTTTCTTGCAATTGAACATGCATGAAAATAAAAGTTTCCTAACCAAATTGCAGCGACAAAAAATAATAGTGATTTAAAAAAATAATAATTCACAAGTGAATAATTATTTGTTATAGAGTTATAATCAAGTCGATTTAAGGTAGCCGTATTTCTCGCAGTAAAATGATCAAATTTGTGGTGTCTTTAAGTACAGAAATCTCGAAAAATAAAACACACCGAAAAAAAGCAATACCAAAAATCAAATTTTTGATGTTTTGCTCATCCACTTTTACTATTTAAAATAATATTAATAATTCAAATAAAATAATACCACCTCTCTTATAAAAGGGGTTTATAAGACACGCACTATTTTGCTATTTTAATAATTATTTTCACAAACTTGTGAACAACAGTGAACAATCTTATATACAGAAATATGTAAATATGTAAATTGATATTATACCAATATTTACATATACAGTTAAATTTAAAAAATACCTACGTATTTTGAAAGATTTATGTACCTAAGAATTTGTACCGCCTCCTGTCATTATATATTCGTTTTACTTCAGCACAAATATGTTGTTTTGTTTAGCACAACTTATTATATGGCAAAATTAAGGCACTCATATTTCGGACACCCTGTATAGTTAATTTACATCGGTACCTTTGAATATTCGCAGGTGGCATGAGCAAATATTCTTGTTATTTGCTCTATATTACTCAGTTCTTAGATATCTAAAATTATTTATATTTGTAGAAAACACTATTTCAAGAATACGGCGCCTTTAATCTGTCAAAATTGGATGAAAAAATGTACTTAACAATAAATTCATGAAGTTGATGTTCGATCAAAATTTAAGAAACTACGAATCTAAAGCCGGCTTTACACTAACAATTTATTGACGAAGAAATTGATGAATTAATTCATCAATTTCTTCAAGATCACACTTTGGTTTTACATTATGTTCAGGGCTTGGCAAGTTTCTTAACAATTTTGCTGTCATATGTCACCCGTACCAACCTAAAAGTAATTTTAACTTTTGACATAATACCATTCCCATTTGTATACGAAACAAAAACTGTTAAAAATGAAAAGTAATTTTAAAAATTATATTTTAGGGCAAAAAAGCTTCCATTGCATTTATTATTGCTGCTGCTCGGTTATTGATTATATTTACATTTATTTTACGTAGGTATTCCTGAATTGAAGTAAAAATTGACGAAAAATTAGAACAAGTTTTAAGTCGCCAATAACTTGACGAAGTTCTTCATCAATTTATTTGACGTTCAAATTTTAGTATTACATTTGTGTATCAATTAATTGACAAAGAAATTGTTAATGTAAAGCGGGCTTAAATGCGTAAAATACGAGTATCGTCACCACTAAGAAACCTGTTACAACTTGTCAAGACTAAATATAGAACAAAACTGCAAAGTATATTGTGGATTCTCGGAAGCACATGAGTGGAATTCAATTCATAAGACGCAGTGACGACTCGTGGATTTGCCAATAGGTGAAGCGGAAAGATAAATAAAATACTTCGCGGTGAATTCGTTTTTTATAATGGTTTCTATGAAACACATTTACTTTTTAAATATATGGTCTATGTAAAATACACCGACCAGCAAAAAATCGGGCCACCTAAAATTTTTCCAAAGTTTATTACTTTATACTTTTCTATTTTGCCATAGATTTGGACGATTCCTTCGTCAAATTGTAGTTATTCTCGTTGCATTTGAGAAAATAGACATCAACTAATTCATTCTAATCTTGGTGGAACAATTTCAGGACTGGTCGTCACGTTGTCGGTTTAGCTTCCGTGACGTTTGACATATCATTATCTTCGTCAGAAGTAACTTTGAAACTTTACTTTAACCTTATCATAGGTCTCTGGAAACGTAAGGAAGCTGAATCGACGACGTGGCGACCAGTTCAAAAGGTTAGAATATATTAGTTAAATGTATATTTTCTCTCTTGCGTTTCTGCATTTATCTTGTAATAACGAAGCAAATAAGGTTGAAATTACCATCAAAGCAGTATGACAGATATCATTCAATTGTTTTCAAAGTATACTATGCTTAAGTTCGCCGTATTTCTCGCCGTAAAATGATCAAATTGGTGATGTCTTTTAGGTCCAGAAATCTCGAAAAATAAAATACGTAGAGCAAAAGTTAAGTCAGCGTTAGAAAGTAAGCGGGAACAAAATCCCAATACTGCACCGCTTCCAAAACGAATGAATCATTCCGTTTGAATAAAATTATAAAAAGGTTAATGTTACCACGCTAGACCGTGTTGACGTCAATTGAATTAAACGTTGATATTTTCCTTCTCTAATATTTGTTGTTTATATTAATAGCTAATTTCCATAAAAACATCACAATCGATAAGATAGCGGTGACTGGCTCACCGGGGTTGGTTCTATTATTAACTTCACGATAATTGTCCATCAATGACAACATTAGCATTACTTTTGTAGATAAGTTTGTGTCGCCTTTAAAGATTCACGTTTTATAATACACGTTGATCACCATTTAGAATTTCCTGCACTAGAAGACATACAGGGTTGGTTAAACTATCGAAGACTTGCCTATTTGCATCCCATTTGGAATATGAAATCAGTTAAGTCGTTCCTGAAATGTTTTCTTTAGTCTAATTGGGTATTTTGCCGCACTTCTAAAAAAATTAAGATTAATTGAACACAAATAAATAGCTTTAGAAAATATATCCTGAAATAACTGATAACTTGCTATTTGAATATCTTCCATGCATTTTGAAAGTACCTAATGAAAATTAGTATGACATATAGGGTTAACCATGACTAAGTACAAATATTTTAAGAGGGGATAGAGAAAAATAAGAATTAAAGGCATCGCCCTTCAACAAAATTTCAAATTTATTTATAAAGCAAAAAAAAAACTATGTTAAACTCTTTATCGACTGCGACTCCAAAAATGCGGTATGGAATTTTGAGACGTTTTGCAGTAGTATTTAGTAAAGCGACTTGTGCAGTAGTGTATAGCCTTTCAAAGTTATTCATTTTATTGTCTAGTGACGAAACGGAGTTTGTTAAGTGGTGTAACAGGTAGTAATGTGGAAAATTGGTTTAAAGTCGCCGTATTTCGCGCCGTAAAATTATCAAATATCTCGTGTTTTTTAATATTTTATCGGAAAATTATTCGCAATTCGTACCTGCAACAAAAACTTTATACAGGTTTATGTTATTAAAATTGCATTGTTTTTATTTTAGGAAATGGTTTGTCTACTCGTATGAAATACTCATCTTACAAAAATATCTATGATACACTGCAATAATTTTTAGTACCTATCTACCAACACATTTGTTGTGATGCATTGTGATAAAGTAAGATAAAAGTTTAAGGAATGATGGATCATACGAAAAATAATAAAAAGTCAACGTGCATTACATACAAGTGAATAAATACAGATGGTAGATCTGGTAACTATGTAAAATTAAGAAAATATTTTGATCAATTTTCTATGACAAAAGGAATAACCATAATTAAAAAAATATTTTACGACACATATGTTGCGATGCGATGATGCTGTACCATACTTAAACAAAGAACATTAAATTATTTTCCAACGACTAGGTACTCGATTCTTCCACCGCTAATGTGATTTTTGGGTGGTAATTCTTTTGAGACTCTAGGACGATATTGCTTTATAACTTTTAAACGGGAAGTAATACAGAAACATTTCTATAATAAAAGTTTATTAGAAAAAAGAGAGCTTTTTAACAGGAAAATTTAGGTATTTTCTGGAAAAATATAATTGATGACGTCATTAGTCAAGATAATACTTTAAAATACGTGTCCCAAATATTATTTAAATTTTTTGTATCCTCACAGTAGGTTCATAAGAGTTAGAGACACCCTGTACACGTCAATGTTTAAAGCTTTACATACCGAAAACTTCACTATAAATATTAGGTAGGCAATTTTTGCAGTCATTCCGAAAAAAAGCGAATTGAAAATTATTAAACATTTAGTCATCGAGGTAATTATTATTCAGAATTCCTGCTATAATATTCGGAGCCAATGTGGACGAGAACAAAGTCGAAACAACTTTCTCCTCTCAGATTCTTAAACCGGAAATGCAGTTTAACCAGTGCGTTTCGTTTTTTTGCTAGATGCCACACCTCCGCGTATTTTTTAGTAACGCAGTAACTATTTTAAAAAATAATATAGAAAGTAATCAATAATGTATACGCGATGTTTCAGCTCACGCAACAATATTACAATAGTATATGTTATACAGGGTGTAACTAAAATGCACAAATTAATTAAAAAAAGGTCATTAAAATAAAGTACGGAAACGTTTCATTTTCGAACTACAGGGTGTTCCTAATAATGAATTAATTTAATAGTAGAGTTTCTAGCGGGTGTGGCGAATATTTAAAATATGCAGTTATTAAATATGGTACTTACAGAAAAATAACTGATTTTATACACAAGGTGTCCCAATTCCTTTTTTTTTTCAGATGCCGCGTCATAACTTTCATAGCCACAGGGCGAAATTAAAAAAAAAATACATTTAAGGTATTGTTCGTAGGTATCTCAGAGAATATGATGAAAACTGTTGCTAATAGAGTTTTTTTACGTAGAATTCAGTGGCGTCCATGTAATTTCTCTACAGGGACGCCACTCTTCTCTTTTAAAATATCACAATAACATACATTTTTTAAATCGAACACCTTGTATATTTTTGTGGCATTGAATTGTATTATTTTTTCCTGCATCATGATATACAGGGTGTCCGGAAATTATGTGTTAAGATTTCAGGAGGTGATTCCTCACAAAAATTAGGGTCACAAAGTCCTACAACTATTTTTCGACAACTCAGTATTAACGGAGATACAGGGTGTTAAGTTAAGATTTTATCTTCGATATTTGTAAATAACTTTTTAATAAATCCAAATATGTTTCTAATTTTGACGTCACTAGTAGAGGCACCACTTGTGGCACATCATGTTTCTTTTAAATGCCAGAACTCCCGATTTACAAATATCGAAAATAAAATTTTAACTTTAGTTAATATTGAGTTCTTGAAAAATTGTTATAGGACTTCGTGACCCTAATTTTTGTGAGAAATCGCCTCCTGAAGTATTGACGTATAATTTCCGGACACCTTGTATAATAGTTGCTGCTTTATATTGTGGAAATTAATACGACAAAACTAATGCTGCATGGATGGTCATACATTTCTATACAGGGTGATAAAGAACTTATCTAAAAAAATTAAGAATAGATGCGTCTTGAAAAATAAAAATATAAAAAAAATTAGTAGAGTAGAAGTTCTAGTAGTTTCAACCTTTACATCGCTGCGCTACTGCAGTCTCTAGCCAGGCGCTTTAAAATATCCGATTACTTATCATATTAGCTTTTTTGTGATGCAAGTATTTACATTAGTTTTACAAATATCAAAAATGGCTTACGGGTATATAGCAACTTGATGGATATCGTTTTATCGTTACGGTGAAGTGAAAATGCTTTAGCAAAACTATTTCCCGATAAACATGTGCCAAATGCAGCTACTTTTACAACGGTGTGCAGTGAGTGCAAGTGCAGTGCAAACGCTGGCGTGACAATATGCAACCGAATCGTGGAAGAGATGGAGGTTTAGAACCATGTACAGCGTGTCCAAGCATACCAAGGGGTTAGACGAGCAGGACAGATACTGTTGGAGCGTTTGCATGCGATTATTAGTGAGTGCCCTATCACGTGACTTTGGGCGTTAGTTTTTAAGGACAAGAGGGTCTCACAAGTACCCCTACCAGTGTTCCCAACTCGTGGGATTTTTCCTTTTCGTGGGAATTTGCACTAATTTGCAGATTAAAAGGGACAAAGGGAAATTTAATGGTTTTTGTGGGATTTTTTCGCTGAACCCAATATTATATATATAATATTTCTAGTTCGTATTTATTTATATCTTACTTTATATTTTTATCTCTAGAACGGCGGCCTCTAAGATATAAGGGTATTCTATAACGATATCCCAAGAAAAAATGCAAACATCTAGAAGCCACTGTTCTATAAAAATCATAGACCTTGTAGATCATGGACGCGCGCAAAACGGTTTTCTACCTATACAAATCGTTGATGCTCAGATGTGTGCGAAAGAGATAGAGCTAGTCCGGGCATAAACCCACAAATCATTGGCCGAAAAAAACAAAAACCGTAAATGACAGACGTATAAGTCGTATAACATTTACGATGACAGACCGATTCCACCATAGTTTATGAGTCTTTAAAAACTATTGCTAATAAACACAACTAAATCACAAAAGGCACACAAATCATTTACAATATTAACAGGAAACGTTTTGTCAGGTTATGTTTATATATTTTTGTGTCATAGAACATCTGTTTTTGCCCGGACTAGCTTCATCCCTCTTGTACACATCAGGACACCGGACCTCTTTTTCTAGGGCCGGTCCATGATTTATAAGGTCTATGATAAAAATACAATTTACCTTCTTAATATTTCTGAAAGCTAAAGACTGTTTTGTTTTGAATAATTTTATTTTTGTTAATAAACATAATTTATAAAATATACCGTTTTTACTCTAGACATAGTACTTACTTATTTAAAATTCGGTTAGAATTATGCTATTAAAAAAACAACAATTTAAATCGCTCGTTAAAAATTTGTGGGATTTTACGTTGAAAAAGGAATTTTATCAAACATATGGGACTTTGTACTTTTGAGAGTTGGGAACACTGACCCCTACAAACGACAAGACAGTACAACACAGACACGAGTGCAGTTAAGATCTTAGATGCGCACAGCACGCATTATTGTATTGTAATTGCCATTGTACTCATTCATTCGTTCATGTACATATTGTAAATAAATTGTACATACACAAGCTTGTGCAGTTTATTTCAACATCAAAAAGAAAAGGGAACCAGCCAATAAAAACCAAGATACAGTCCACTCAACAAGTATCGTTGGGTCCCTCATTTCGCCGACCCAATCAAGGTGGTTGGCGCACAACAGTTGTTCAGTCAGACAGATACCATGGCCGCCACGATCTCCTGACTTTAAATCACTTTTTTTTTGCTCGTTTTTTTGGAGATATTTAAAAATGGAGTATATTGCACACTATTGACGATCTACGCAAACGTATCAAAGCTGCTTTCAATAACTTACAAAGTTCAAACGGACAAGAAGCAGAAACATTTGCGTTAGTTTGTAGAAACTAACTATTTTACTAATTAAAACAAATTAATTCCAATAATAATTAATAACAATACCGGCAAAAGCAGTTGGATTTGCTGCATAAAACTAGGTGTTATAAAATGTAATTTATTTCTTCCCTTCGGAATATTGACGCATCATTTCCGGAAGTTAAATCAAGCGCTTCATTTAAGCATTTTAGTTACAGATATAATAATGTATTCTGACAGCGATGTATAATAAATCCACATAACAGGTTTTTATTTGCTCAAAAATATTTAATAATCATACCTAACTGAACTCGTTAAACTGTAGATAAAAAAAAATACAAACGATCCTAATTCCAAACTACAAAAAACAACAAAATCTATAGGTACCTACTTATTAATCTTATCAGAGTTGTCACTTCCAACATTATAAACAAGCTTCCTTGTTGTTTACGTTCCTGAGGCAAAATTTTATCTGTTTCATACGATTAACCCAATAAATTTTTAAAAATGATAATGAAAGATGCGTAGCAGCCAATCTACTGTTTACAATTTAAACTGTTTTATGTTTCCATGTTTAATTTTTAAAATGTATAAACATATGAAGTGGAGAAAAAGAACGACAATGAATATTACGACGAAGGTGACCTCCTGAAAGCAACATTTACAAACGCAATGTTGCTCATAACTAGACAACGATATTTTGCCATCAATAAACAGTAAATCCTTTAATGTGGCAGTGATTCAAACAGTGGTTTGGATTTCACCATTACTCGCAACTCCATGGTGGTAGCTTTCTTCTCAGAAATTTGGCCAATACGGAGGAAATTTTATACAGCGTATTTTGGAATCGGGCAACAAAAATCTAAGAATTGATATGACATCAAAAAATAACATATTTTCCTGTAGATCATGGGTTTATTAAGTAAATAATAAAGAATTATTATTTTTACTATTAAATAGCGTATTTGCAATAAAGGAGGGGAAGAAATCTTATAGGAGTAAAATGTATTAGTTTATTAAATTTTCTGTGATATGTGTATACAGGGTGTCCGGGAAAATGTGGGCAACCTCTCGGGTGCAGATAGAACATGAAAAAATAAGATAAGTTCCTATAAAAAAAATTGTTTACAGGCACTCCCTACGGAGATATGTGTCCCTGAAGGACGCCGCTGGAAATAGTCTTTTCTTGAATAACTTTTAAAGTACATACTTTTTAATTTAATAAAAATTTAATGCGATGGACACTAGTAAGGACCTCTTAAAATAGTGTTCTTGAAACATATTTAGCTTTTTTAGTTTGCCAGGGGCAGGCTAAGTTTTACAACTTAATGCCTAAATTTTTAACACCCTGTACGATAAAGACTACAATAATAAGTCTGGGTAGCTTCAACCTTAGACTAAAAAAAGGTACTCTTGCTTATTGTCGATAAAATAAACCGTTTACGAGAAAAAGTTCGACCTATGTTCGGATGTTGAACCAAGTGTTGAACTCTATTCTGAAGTTTTTCAATAATTTAGTTAAGGTGTCTGGGACACCCTGTATAAGGAGTTAACGACTTCTTTACCGCACGGAAAATGTTAAGGTTTTTAAAAATAAGTTTCTGACCATCTGCTAGCTACTACGATCATTCTCAGTGACATTTTGTGACGTAATTTTTTTGAAGTTAAGTTCTTTTTACCCTTTTGCCCAAAATATACTGTAAAATTTCCACAATAGCATCTTACTGATATCGCTGGGAACACAGTCTTAAGGCTGGCGTTTAAGGCTTACGGTGAGCGCTCTATCAAACGATATATAACATCTGTTCCAACAACCGTCGAGAACTGTTCAGTACCGTGAGAAATGTTTGACCAACACCGTCTTACGTCGCATTCGCCAAGAGTACATTAACAACTAAACTGACTGACTAATTCTGGACGGTTCGGAATCGATTCTTGCTGTGTTGGAACAAACCCATAGTTTTCGCTCAGTAACTCCTTAACGGATAATGATAAAAATATGCGGTTTTTTTTAATAGACCTCAAATATTATTTGAAATTTTGAAAAAGTGTAAAATAAATTTTTTTAAAATGAATTTTGCATATTTTCAAAATTTCAAAACACAGCGCCGACGTAAAATAGTATTTGTAGTCTATTAAAAAACCGCATATTTTTATCATTTTTCGTTGAGGAGTTACTGAGCGAAAACTATATCCCTTTGGATCGAGCGCTCACCGTAAGCCTTAAGGCGGCATTTTACTTTCTTATACTTTGTCTGTACCTTACCCGACGAAAAATATTTTTAATTTTCTAAATAAATTCTGTGGGGTATGTTGATGTTTATAATAGGGTATATATTTGTATGTGTGCAGTGGGCGTGTAAGTTCAGGAATCTAATGATGAAACGTCAAGTGGCAATACATTTTTTCTTTTCTTATTCTAAATGGCATGTAAGCTTGTATATTGCCTTCATAAATGATTGCAAGCCACGTGACCAGGACTCTGATTCTCGAAGAACAACTCGTATGCAAATAGATTACTTGTCTCTCTCAATTGCCGTAGTGAGGAAAAGGATATTCGCATATGAATTGCTCTGCGATTGATTTGAAAATCTCGACCCTGATCACGTGGCTTGTAATCATTTATGAAGGCACGGTATAATCGGCACAGTGAAGATATATTTTCTAACTTGTTTTATATTTTTTACTCTTAAAACAGCTATAGAGTGTGGAAATAAAAAATAAACCATCCTTCAAAGGACAATTCCTAGTATGAAAGTAAACCGATTTTGAAATTTATTAAGTTAAGTTCTTTTTATCCCTTCCATGCTTTAATGAATGGCTACTTTTATGACAATAAACCAATTTAGATATTTATAGAGCTGTTCTTTTTATTCTGTATACTTCATAAGTACCGTTTAAATCAGAAGCTTGCCTATTTCACTATAAGACTGCCACCGTAAATGAAGAGCTAAATTGAATTCGTAATAAATACAATATTATTAAATACTTAAACAGGTTATTTAAATTATTTTAATAAATACTCTTATTTATTGCTTGTTTAATTATGGTTAAAGCTGAAAATGATTACTAATAAATGTGTCACAAAAATCATTAACATTTTCCCTTGGCAACAAAACGACTTGATACTATTTTAAAAATTGTAAATGCAAACATTAAAAAGTTAAAATGAAACCCCTAAATAAGTAGGTATGTATAATCTATATTTTTAAATTGTTGGGCATTTCTACGTGTAAAATATGTATGAATATTTACGTAAACTTGTTCGAATCGAAACTGTCTGCCAATTTTAAGACTAGCAGCGTTTTCCTAGGTACTTGAAATAAAATTATAAGTACCTAGATGAAATTAAAGTAAGCATGGTTTAATTTAAATTTAGTAGGTAATACGAATACGATGTGCAAATCAGATTCTGCGGACTATTTGGAAAATTAATTTGTTTTTGTGAATATTCCACCATATACTTTTAAATCAAATTAATAATTTTGTATAGATACACAAATTAGTAAAAAATAAAGTTAATTTAATGGATATATTCGAAAACGTAAAAATAAAATAATTCTGAAAAATGGAGACGCTAAACACTTAAAAGATATTGGTTTCTTAACATTTCAACAAGAAATTGGTAAGTTTTGGCTTTATTTACTATTCTTTTTCAGCAAAGCTAGATCAAAGAGAATTAAACCAAGATATGAAAAGTAGGAAGCGAAACCGAAAAATTCCGCCATGTGGAACAATTTGAAATTGTTATTAAGAGATCTCCATTTTAAATTGCAAATGTGATTTTTTAACTCGTTATTAAGGTTAATTAGTTTTACTTTTATTAATACTGAATTTTAATTGTGCTGTTACCCTTGTAAAATTCAAATGTGTAAATAAACAAATTGAAGATAAAAAAAAATATGGATTGAGAATCTTTCTGGTATTGATCATACGAAGACTATATCAAACAAGTCAGCCTCTAATTATATTCCAGTAAAGTTCTAGTAAAGTAAACAAACTTAGCAAATATATTAATTACTTTCTAAAACTTGTAATAATTTGATAAAACTTAATAGTTTGTTCTTAAAACAGTAGTTGCAAAAACAGTGACATAGACAACAGGTTTTTTACTTATTATCGAGCTTATTATTATTTTTTTTTAGTTAAATATATTGACAATGACATTGAAATTTCATCTATTCGGTAGTATTTTAATAACAAATCTGATTTATGTGTGAAAATTGCCAATGCACTTCAGCAATTTTATTTTTGGCAGTACGAAGTACGTAAAATGTATAAACTTGACTATCTTTTGGCATACATACATGCATATACTTTTAATAATTAATTTAATGTTGATGTGTTGCATACATCGTTACTTTATCTTGATTTTATATTAGAAAACTGATTAAGTACCTAATTAATTCCTACACGTTTAATTTTCACACCGTGGAATACTTCCTATTTAAAACACAGTTAATACAAGGTGGACCATTAACAGATGCGAAATATTGGGATAAAATTACAATACAGGGTGTTAATTAAGTGTGTGTACAAACATTAAGGGGTTAATCTGATTGATTTTAAGACAAAAAGTTCATATAAACATGGGTCCGCAACGGCTTTGTTTTATAAATACAGGGTGTTAAAGTTTGAAAAAAAAATCAAATTTTTGGATCTATTTTCTAAGTAGTAAGAGCTACTTAGTTGAAATTTGGCAGTTTGTAATTTAACTTAGTAAAATTAATAAATAGGTAACCACATTTTCTAAATTGTTAAATAAGTCTTTCGTAAGTAATAATCATATAAAAACTATACCTAAATATTTTGAATATCCATCAAATACATTTTTGAGCACTACGTTTTTCTTAATTTTTCAGATGTGTATAAAGAATTGTTGCCTCGATTTTGCTGTAATAAAAACTGTACTAAATAGAAGTACATGAATGTATAATAACTTTGATTGTTGTTTTATTAAAGTGCCATTGTTATGACAATACTACATTTTAAAACGTTTAGGATGTAAATATAACAATCAATTTTTATTGAACGGCAATGTACTTGAAAGTCATTCAAATTCTTCCAACAGAGGTCGTATCCCTTGTTAAATTATATAAAATATTTGAACACTTACAGACTTCTTTAGTATTTGCAAATTTATTATATTTTTCTGTTACATTTTGTAATTATTGAGAAGAATAATAAGTAATTATTTTGTACAAAGCGATAGACATTAATAGGATGAAGTCAATATACTAAAAAATGAGCACAAATGTCTTGACTAAGTTTGTTCATTATATTAATAATATTTTAAAGCTCCTATAATTTTTTTGTTAAACAGTTAAATCAAACTTATAATAAATTGCCCTCGTAACATATTAATTGTCACCCATACAAGTAAACAAATGCATCTTGTGACTGTTACCATGTAGGTTTTATTGATTTTTATTTACGACTATAGAAAGTTATAGTAATTGTTTAAATTATAGACCGAGGTCAAATCTTTTATAATTCATATCTCCGTTTCTTTGATTGACCGGTTAACGCATTTTAATGAAATGTATAACCATAACAGAAGTTCCAAAGAAAATCAGACAACACATTCGTCTATTCTACATTGCAGGTGTAGGTATAAAAAAATATTTTGAAGAAGTATATACATTTTCTCATTTTCATAAACAAATGTCAAAATCAATACCCAGTTCAACCAACCAAATTTACCTGCTGCTATAAATTTTTGTAGATATGTAGGTACTAAGAAACTACCTGGTTCATATGTGCCTTTGTACTTTGACTTTCATGGTCATTGACAAAAATTCTTGAGCACTAACAGACATTCAAAGAAATAAATTCTACTGACTCACTAATATTACTCTATCATTTCCTCTATTGACCCTGATTGTTGTGCTTGGTATATTTGTATGAAAGGTCATGGGATGGGTAAGTTTATGCAATTTGAAGAGACTGTAATTTCAAGTAATATCAATTATGGCTAAGTTTCAGTCATCAAACTGTCTACAGTAAAGTGGTATGCATATATAAGCATTAACTTTAACTTATTGTTACTCAAAATGCACATTAGTTCTTCCAAAAAACATGATTATTTTTTGTCACAATAATGAACTTGTCCAAATTGTTTAGCATTTTGTTTAACTACTTTCACAATAATAGAACTACTTATTTCGAAATATTACAAAGGAATGAACGATGATTCATAAAACTATTAAAGTTTGTCATTATTTTTCTATGCTACCTAACGAGCTGTTATAAATCAAAAATAAAAAACAATGAAAAATACATCTAGTTATATGAGTTTAGATATGGGACATATTTAATTTTTTTGAATGCCACATAGAATCAAAATAATGAATTGTACCTATTGTCAGAAAACATCCAGACTTGAAAGTATTACTAAACTTTAGTGTTATATAGCTTTGAAATCAAAATTTATAAAAAATCATTTTAAATCCAAGATCGTCAGAATTTTTTTATAAAAGTTAATAGGCGACTATATTTTATACTATGTAGATCAGTAGACAATTGTAATGTAACAAATAAAAATAAAGAAATTCCTTAATAATAAAAATAATTCTCAACAAATTTATTAACAGATTAATAATAGATGACTAAATATATAGGTATGGATTATGTAGATTAGTAGACGATTGTAATGTGGTAAATAAAAATGATGGAATTCCTTAATTAATAATAAAAATAATTCTTACAACGAATTTAGTAAAGAATGTTATAGTAGGGACTTAGACATTCTCTGTTGAACTATTTATTAGGTACATTAGAATACGAACTATATACTTAATAACATAACTCATACTTGCACTTTACTTGAATAATTATTTTACATCGTAACATATAAGTGGAGGGGTCTAATTCAGGATATGTCAACACAAAATTTCTGCAATAAAAATGTATATGCATTTGTACCACTGTTTTAAATCGTGTACTTGTATTTTTTCAACATTGAACATAAATGTCCACTACGCTAAATACAATAATGTGATTAGTACACGCTTGTAAATATTTATAAAAATAAGTGGGAAGGTGAAATTCTAAATATTTGTATAAGCTTTATAAACTAATCTGATAAACTCCAACAATAATTATAAAAATTGCAATGACACTAAAATGAAACGAAAAGGAATGACATTGGGCACCTGTTACCTTGTCTTTATGTTTCGAAATGTGTAACACACACATCTTTTTGTTTAGCCATAGTCAAGTAATTGCAAAACTCATTCCAGACATGTAGTTTTTATAATTGTGATATTTATGATATGTTATGGGCGATAAAATAAAAAAAGTACTTACCTCCGCCCTGCATCATTTTGTAAAATTTTGATTCTATATGTAACTGAGGGTGTCTTGTTTTTATACATTCTAATTTGATTGCTACTTCTTCGCCTGTTGAAATATTTGTTCCTGAAACGCAAAAAACACGAATGCAATTAATTTTTTACGTATCTTGCACTGTGATCCTTTTGTTTACAACTAGAAATGTGGCAATAAAAACGTCAAACTCACCTAAATAAATGTCTCCAAAAGAACCTGAGCCTATTTTACGGCCTAGCCTATATTTATTACCCACTCGTAACTCCATTGCTCTTGAAAAAATATAATTTTACACAACAAAAGACATGTAATGTAGTCGTCTTTAGGCGGCCATGTTACATTAGCCAACTATCATAGAAAATTTGACGTAATCTAGCGGGTTTAGTTGCACTTTTTCACATACACTATAAAGTTAACGTGCGATTAGAATTAAAAACAATATTCTTTAGAATTTTGAAAATATCACAGATATGTCATTCACTAAAAACAACTACGTCGATCCCGATGATTTTCCCTTTCATAGTGCTTAAGATGACACACTACAGGCAACTGAGAAATAGATAAGATATATCTAGTTTTCATAAACGAACCTATTATCTACATACGTTTTAATATCTTTCTCTATTGCTAATATTTCAAGACAGTATAAAACGAACCAGTCTAGTCACGTACCGCCAGTCTGTGATAACCTCGCCTGTATCACTCTACAGGGAAAACATGGAACTAAGGGTCCAAACAACCAATCAGAACCCAGTTTTCCATGCAATTTTCTACAGGCTTCAAATTCTTAGCGACCAAATAGATTTTTTTGACAGGTAGATAAATATACAACAAATACCTAGGCATATAATTTTTAAGGAATTTATTTCAATAAATTCATTGTTACGTCATTTAAAATTAGTTAGTAGTAAAGGCATTTTTTTTTAAATAGAGATCAATGCTATTGGCTAGAAATAAAGCCGACAGCAAGCATTTTTAAATTTTATTCCAGTGACGTAGATAATTCCACAAATCTGGGTTTATGAACAAAATCATAATTCTACCTAGCTTATATCAGCTCTTTGCAGAACTGTCAAAGAAATAAATATATATACTTATCTTCATAAATAAGGTTTTCCATTTTAGAAAAAATTAATTAATATACCTACTTGTCCCATGGTTCTTTCTCGAGTATTAAATACATTTTTAAACTCGATTTCTGTAGAATGCAGTAGTCTAGGTATTTTGTTAATGTAATATTTTCGAAGGAATATAATACTGAAGTTATTTACAACACTATATTTTTCAGATTTTGCTTTTTTTAATCTTTACGATAAAATTACTTTCATTTCTACAAAAAAATCGCTTATATTTACTTTTTTTCATAGCTATTTAGCAAGTATGGAGCAATCCAAAATGGGGTTCTTTGGAAATTATTTGTAATGTAATGATACCTACAAATTTCGTTTTGTTCATCCAATTGAATTTCAATATTATTTTTTTATAATTACACTATATTTTGCCTCATTTATAATTACGAGCAGCTATAAATAGCATTAATATATCAATTTTATGGATCAGTTATTTCCGTTAAGTGATGTGTTTCAAAACAAAAACTAGCTGCTTTCTACAAGTGTATGGAATAGAAACTGTACCTTATCTAGCAGCTTTATACCAAGCGGCCCAAATAGTGATATCAAATTACTTCTAATTTATGGAAATATCATTTTATGAGAAATATTACATGTAAATTACAAATTAGTATGTAATTTATAAAATTTAAATTTTTCATTAAAAAGAGCAGGACTCGTCTACAAAACTAATCTTGCAATTGAATTATTAAAAATAATAGTTCTGCCGACTTATGCAAAAAATTTAAATTTTTATCCATAACTATTAACAATAGTAAACATAAAATAAATTAAATTTTCAAAAACAAATATTTACGTTTCTATTTAAAACAGTTTTCGTTTTTATATATTTTTAGGTATTAATAATATTGTGTGAAACTAACTACTCAGTGGACAAAAGCCTCAACCTGCGTTGAATTACACCCACAATATATATCTACCCATATATTCCTTTCGTTTCTCTGAGCATTTGCTTTTTCCAACGTTTTTGTCAAATGTATGTAACTAAATTATACGTAAATCACACATTATCTTGTGGTATGTAATATTACAGTAATTTTATAGCAATTTGTGTTTGTTTTTAATAATAATAATATCTCTACCACTCATTCTAATCACGAGGATTAGCCCAGAAGTCGAAGACTTGTGCGGGAGAGGGGGCGGCATATTATTAAGCAGGCCGCATTTGCACCCAAAAACGACTTACGTTGGTAGGCCCTAACCACCATTCAGTGCAGGAATGAGGGAAACCTGGAAAACCTCATTAATTAGGGGGTAGTCAAATGTCAACCGGTATCAATCTATAATAATATATAAGGTGTTCCATTTAGAACAATCAAGTGGGTACTGACTTCCGGTATAATTGCAAGTGGAAGAAACGTCAAAATATTTTTAAAAAGTAGGACCTACTGATGGTGGCAAATTTTCAGAATGACACTATATATATTTTTCCATGTACCCTGTAAAGCAATTTTAAAAAATATATATTTCTCACCTGGTTCTCAAGATACATACAAGGTAATTTACAACTTACCTAAAAAAATTTGGGAATAGATGCGCCATGAAAAATAAAGCCAACATTATTAAAAAAAATTATTGATCTAGTATTTTCAATCTCTACATCGCTGGGCTACCGTAGTATTTAGCCAGGCAATGTCAAATACAGAAATCCGATTACTAATAATAGTAGTAATAACATTTTTGTGATGCGAGTGATTAATAATAATAATAATATCTCTACCTCTCATTCTAATCACAAGGATTAGCCCAGAAGTCGAAGACTTGTGCGGGAGAGGGGGCGGCATATTATTATTAAGCAGGCCGCATTTGCGCCCAGGAACGACTTACGTTGGTAGGTCCTAACCACCATTCAGTGCAGAAATGAGGGAAACCTGGAAAACCTCATTAATTAGGGGGGTAGTCAAATGTCAACCGGTATCAATCTCTCACATTGACCCAAGCCAACATTCTTCCACCCTACCATACCCGCAGAGAGGGTGCAAATCTCTCCACGAATATAGCTTATATACGGTCTACCGGCTGCAGGGGTCGAACCCACAGCGATCCAGTCACCTCGATTCAAGTATTGACGCCTTAAACCGCACGACCACTAACTTAAACATGGGATAATGGCACAATTTTTGAAATTTCAAGTTATATTTTATTATAGTAAAAATTTTAAATTATTTTTTACTTATTTAGCATCTGGGGAGTAGTCAAAACACTTTATACGTATAACAATTTAAGAATAAAATTTTAAGCAATGAAATCATAAACTATAGCTACTTAAAGATTATTAGTGATTTTTTTTTTAAATAACCATTCTCCTAAGATAGGAAAAATAATAGGACAATGGAATCCCACAACTGTTTTCTTTACGAATCTATAGATACAGGTAGTTTTTTTTACACATTTAAATAAGAATTACAAAAAACTTTAACAAAAAAGAGATTAACAAATGAAATAAAAATTTTCTGATTCTGTTAAGTGTGTTATGTATCCTATATCAATCGATTTATAGAAAGATGCATAACTGAGTGAAGCTATCATTCTGTATAAACAATTTTTAGCGAGCAACATGTGGTTTAGAATATTATATTTTGATAATAAAAAATTTAAACTACAAACGACTTTTCGCAGTCGAAATGTTCACTTTTATAAATATTTTTTTTGTGGGCCTCAGATAGAAAAAAAAAACTGAAAATAATTAAAAATATAACTACTTACCACAAATCGACAAATATTCGAAAATTATTACATGGCAGCCATTAATCCAAATATGTGTTTAATATCAGCTTTAGCAAAGGATCGAAGTACAATTCGAGGGTACTCCAGCTCCAATTATCTTTCAGGTGTACAATGCATTTCTGCTTATTTAAAACACGCTATGGTCTTTCTTCTCCAGAAGTTTCATAGATTGGGTCGACTTTATAGTTGTCCTGCGGTTATCGAACAGCATCGTGCACTGTTCTGCAATTCAGCTGTTGTTTTTGGGGTAACAATTCGAATATATACATATTATATTTGCACTCATTGCATATTAATACCCATACTTGCTAATTCTTTATTTGAATAAGGCATTTTGAAAGATAACAAAGTAACTCAATGTAGTCTCCGAGAGCAAGCAAGGCACGTCCACACACACCGAACTTGTCTTAGTTACTGCAGACAGTTCATCAGTTGATTAAGTGATGCAATATAGGGTCAGTCTAAATTTTGTGTAAAAATTGGTTTGTTACGCCTTCAGAGAAACACACTTATTTCCAACACACCATATATTATTATCTTTTATCACAAGTTTCACCACCGACAATGTTCGGCTGCATATTCACGATGATAAATAAGTACAACCTACGAAACAAAAGCTAAATAAAAAATTTTTGGTTTTTCAGTTGCACTTGCAGTTGTCAAAAATAAAACTAATTTAATTAGTTATTTGTAACCGCTTTATCAATCACGTTAAAATTTGGAACATTTATTTGAACTATTTTATGGCATATATTATATGAAACCTATATACTGGGTGGTAGTTTTCTCCGGTTACTACCTCCTTTTGGCAATCGAAACTTTTATTTGTATTTTTTTTTAAAGGACAGCGACATTGAATAGGTCGCATTATTCTAAACAAAAAAAAATGTCTCTTGGAAAAAATCACCTACAGATGAGAAAAATTGTATTATCTGTGAATCTGTATGCTTCGGTTTGCAAAGCGAGTGTCACGAATTTAAAAATTTCAGTTCAGTAGGCAAAAACAAAATGGTGTTTGCTGCTACTATCATGATAATGTATTCTGTACTTTTATTTTGTTGTTGATTATGTTGTATGTTCTTTGTTAGTGTTTTATATCCATTTCGATTAGTTTATTTAGGAAGTTTTTTACTAACATTGTTTTATTAAAATTAATATTTTGATTACTCTTTAATTAAGTATGTTTTTTTATTATTGTCATATATTTATTCAACTTTAATCAGTGTTTTTATATTCTCTTAGAGTCTTACTAAAAACAGTATTTAATATTATAATTTATTTATACACTCACCGGCAAAAAAAAACGACCCCTAAAAATTAGCCCCAATGTTAAAGTTGGCTTCTTCTCGAACCGCTCATTTGATTTTGATAATCTTTTTTTTAAATTGTACATTGATTTCTCAGGAACGAATGCTATGTCGGAAATATTTATTCAGATTTTAATTTGAATATATACGGGGCGCTACAAAAAGTTGAAGTTTTTTTCCTGAAATTTATTTGTAACAGCCTGTAGGGTGCAGCAGCTACAGTCGCTGTTGCGAACTGGAGTCACGCTGTAGCCTCATCTTTGGTGAACATTTTGTTTTTTTTAACCACGACATTGTCTGTTTTTATTGGGGATGCACTGTGGACCGAACGCCTCGGGAAAAACATAAAACAAGTCAAACAAACATCAAAACTTAGATTTAATGTGAAAATAATTGAAATTTAAAAAAAGATAACAAATTTTGAGAAACTAATATCTTGTGTGGCCTCCTCGCTTCATTCAATCGACGTGGCATTGAATCAATAAGGTTTGCAACAAATCTTTGTGGAATTGCATCAAACTCTTCCTGAAGTGCAATTCGCAGATCAACAACATCCGTCAGAGATAATGGAATTTTTTTAATTTAACAAACTCCTAATAGTCATATTTCAAACAATCAATCCGTTTCCGCCTGATTATTTACACGTAGAAATTTCTGCCTGCAAAGCCCTTTTCCAAGGCGTTCGTTTTAAAACAGTGTATCTCATGATAAAAAACAAAAAAAAAACAAAATGTTCACAAAAGATGAGGCTACAGTGTGACTCCAGTTAGCAACAGCGACTGTAGCTGCTTCACCCCACAAATTTGGGGAAAAAACTTTGACTTTTTGTTGCGCCCCATATATACACAAATTAAATTCCAAATAAAAATTTCCGGCATAGCATCCGTTCCTGAGAAATCAATTTACAATTTAAAAAAAAGATCATCAAAATCAAATGAGTGGTGTGTGAGGAAGTTAACTTTAAAATTGGGGCTAGTTTTAGTGGCCGGTCTTTTTTGCCGGTGAGAGTTGGGTTAATAAAAATTATTATTATTATAAGATGGACCAAATGACAATAATGATATTATCTTAACCTTTTCGCGACGGGCACGTTATATCCGCAAAAAATGGTCGTGCTCGACATACGGGAAATGGATATTTACGCAACGGCTGAGGAACCTCTTCGAAACGGGTAACGTGTTGCTCAGCAATTGCAGGTGTTTGTTATTGCCACAAAGATCATGTGATACACCGAAGTTTACAGTGGGGAATCTGAGAGAAATATTGGTGTGACTTTTTCGCGCCATAGTTAGCATGTTATGCGGTGCGGTAGTGTTGAATTGTTTATTATAATGGCACGTAAAGAGTTTTATACAGTTCCTGATTTTTTTCAGCATGAAACAAAAGCATAATATTTTGTAAAACACAAAAATACTCTTCGGAACGGGAAGTGCTTAGATCAGTGTATATACATCATTGATTTGTAACGGGAATCGGATAAATCAGCAAGCACTGACGGCACCCGTATAGGAGGCCAAATTAAATGAAAAATTCTCCGTGCGAATTAATAGCAGCAGCAAACCACATATTTTTTTCCATGGCCTACTGCACTTTTTCATTTTTCTTAAGAAACGTTATCTGTAGGCAATATATTTAGACAATTTTTTTTTTTAGAATAATGAGACCGCTTTGGTGTTGCTGCCCGTTACAAAAAAATACAAACACTGTAAAAGTTATCACTAAAGGAGGTGGTAACCGGAGAAAACTACCACCTAGTATATCGATTTCACTTAAGTTTTAAGAGATAATATGCCATAATAGTCCAAATTGTTTCAAATTTCAACGCAACTGGTAAAAGGGTTACGGGTTTTTTGTTAGCTTTTATTTCATGGGTCGAATTTATTTATCGATGGTAAATATACAGCCAAACGTTATCTGTACACCTGATGATATAAATGACTGCAGTGGACCTGGTAAGACACCACATCAAATCTTTTTAAGGATAATCGGAATGGGTACGGGGAAAATAAACAGTACGAATGATTTTTATTCACTTTAGTGATGTTCTGTCATGTGAAATCATAAATATAAACTTTAATAAAATGTGAATAAAATACGAATATAAAATATCTAACGAAATGTTAAGGCCATATTACAAGTTCTTATTGTTTGTTATTAAAAACTTAGAACTCCATTCACACATTCACTCGTAAACCTCCACCATGTTTTGTATAAAAAAGCTGCTATTAAAATTACTTTTGACCACAGTTAAGACGTACATGTATTATATTTATAAATTTTCAACAAACTATATAACACACAACTTTAAATGCACAACTTCCGAAATACCTGTATATTTTCGATTAACTGTGGAAAAGTTCATATTTAATAAAATATACTACACTAGGGTCCCAAAGGTCTCAATTTTTTTTTAATAAGTTAAAATAAACTGTATAAACAGCGAAGCTTCAGCTTGGATGAGGATATAAAAAGCTATACCAAATATTTCTTCAGAAAGTCTTCCGCATATTAAAGTTCCCAGATTTAAAATAATAATAATAATACAATAAATTTGATCTGGATAACACCGAGAACTCTAATACCATAAGTTTTTAATAATAAAAACATTAACAATATGATGATATATAAAAAATTTATTAATAATAAACTAGTAAATAAAACCTGAGCAGCATTTCGTTTTAACACTTCAACAGCAAGAAATTTTGAAATGAAAATGGTCCCGATTTGTCTTACACCTAAATAAGTACACTAACAATACTTTTTCAAACGAACAAATAACGGAATAATTAAAAAACATTAAGACTCGTCTAAAACGATTTGTACTATAAGCTAAAATATGAAGAATATATGAAAATAAACTAACATGTTAATGCGAAATACTGATCATGTTGATATGGCAAATTATTGACAGTTTTTCATGTCCCCCGTCAAATGGGTCTAGGAATCCTCTTCGGCCAATGCTAAGGGTGCTCGAAGCAATATATCACTCACTTGTATCTCCTTAATCTAGAAAAGCAATTGAATTTGAAACAAAATATTTAAAGAGTCCATCGCAAAATATGCCTGAAAC
This sequence comes from Monochamus saltuarius, assembly GCA_025584915.1. NCBI lineage: Eukaryota > Metazoa > Arthropoda > Insecta > Coleoptera > Cerambycidae > Monochamus > Monochamus saltuarius. The sequence continues at coordinate 41,219,642 of CM046727.1, forward strand.
CCTGAAGTCAAAGGTATTAAAAATCTTGTCCTCAAGAACGCAAAATTTGACCTCTCGCCCTGGGCGACACACCATTAAATCTATAAATGGTACTGCAGGTTACAACTAGTGCTGGCAACCGAAATCGGTTTTTTGGATAGTTTGGTTAACCGGTTTCGGGATAATTCGGTGTTTTACAAAACCCGAAATCAAATAACCGATTTCAGTGCTGACAACTGAAATCGGTTTTTTGGATAGCTCGGTTAATCGGTTTCGGACAATTCAGATTTTTACAAAACCGGAAAATCGGTTTTATTCAATAATCTGAGTGTAAATATGTTAATTCGAACCAAACATCCGAATAATCGGATAATCGATTATTTGGTGATTTCTTTCTATGAAAAAAGAAATCTTGTTTCTCTCCGCTCCCCGTTCCTCGTCATCATTCCACATAACACATGTTTTATGTGCGTCATTCTTTGTATTTGTTGGTGTCCGCAGGTCCGCGTGCCGCGCGTCTTCTGACTTGCCACAGGGTTATTCATGCAACTAGAAGGATTGGCAGATAGCGTAAACATTTTTTTCTGAAAATTTGATTCCTTGGGTAATTCATTACGAACTTTTCAATGAAAATATTTTCATTTTTCAACGCTATACCACTTCCGGTTATACCGGAAGTATAGGAGTGGTATATCCGGTAGTAGGTAACAATTTTGTTATTTTAAATAGAACGCCCTGTATATTTTTGCATTTTTGAATTCTATAGTGAATTATAGTGTCACTTTATATGACATTTATCATCTAAAATGAACTGTTTTGGAGGTATTTCGATTTTTTTTTGTAAAATGGCATAGCTTACTTTAAAAATTCATATTTTAGAAACAATAAAAAAAGGTGATCTTTATTTTTATTAGGTGTTATGCTTCGTTTTGATGTATTCATATTTAGTCTGTCATGTACAGGGTCCTCAAAATTAATCGACAAACTTGAGGAAATTCAAACGTGCTTGACCTAAATATTCCCACTTTTCTGAAATAGGTATGAATTTTTAAAGTTAGCTATGATATATTTGATAATACGAGTATATGCCAAATGAGAAATGTTATATAATTATAAAGTAACACTAAAGTTTACTATAGAATTCAAAAATGCAGAAATTACAGGACGTTTCATTTAAAATAAAAAAATTGGTACCTACTTCTGGTATAGCAGGAAGTCGTATAGCGTTGAAAATATTTTCATTGAAAAGTGTATCTAATTACCTAAGTAGCCAAATCTTCATAAAAAAATGTGTACCCCATCTGTCAATCTAACCGGTTATTCGGTTAACCGAATATTCGAATAACCGGTTTTGATTATCCGGTTTTCACCACTATTCAGGTAACCGGTATTATCTGAAATCGGTTTTTATGGAACCCGGTTAATCGGTTTCACTTTTTTCCGGTTTTTGCCAGCACTAGTTACAACTACTCCTCGGATTAATGCTCCGACTAACTTACAGGTTTGTGAAAAGCTGACACTCCCGCCATTAATAATTTAAATCAAAATCTGCAAAATTCGCGAGAAATTTTGCGTCCAGGAAGACAAGACTTTATTAGTAAAAAATATTTGTTTACAATTATTAATATTATTAACTAAATTTTACTAAATTCAGTGTTTCAGTCAGTCAAATTTTTACAAGCATGTCGACAGCTTATAATTATGAGGTTCTATGTTACAATTTTGACATTATGCGAGTTATTAAAAAAATAATGTATAACATTAAATGTTATTTAAAAGTTCTTGGACGGAAAACACAGAACTTTCAACTGAATTTTAAAAATTGACTATGTACCTTAATTTCATTAGTAAAAATCAATCAATAATTAGCTTATCTCTACTAAATAATGCCCTACAATATTTCCTTACACCAAAATATGATTTATTTATTTTCCTAACTTTTATAATAACCCAGATTTCATGCCTGTTTTTCTCAGATGTCTAATGCAATATAGAACCGTCTAAAATATTAAATTGCAAATCGCTATTTTCAATTCTATACTAAAAATATTGTTTTGAGAAATATACAGGGTACTTTCAGGGTGTATACCAAACGTTACCAAAAAATTGCTTAATATTTCTAGGTTTCCAGGTAGCTATATTAGAAATATTTTCCAGGACACAAAAATGTAAGCTCTATTTGAGTTTCCGTTTTTCAACTAACTACCATTCTGTAATTTTTATCACAATCACATACATACATACATATAAATTTGACAGTATTTTAAAAAGTATATATTAGGACTCATAAAGTTGACACTAAATGGGAAACAATTTTATTTAGGATTTAATAGAAAATTATGTTCCAATCATTTTATTACACAATAAGAAGGGAGAACAACCTAGGATTTTTAATTAAGAAAAAATTACAAAATAGCTTCCAAATTAAAAAAATTGTGTGTGTAAGAGTTTAGATTTCTATACGAAAATAAATATAAAATAAGGACTGTATTATGGTACTCACAAATAAATACCATGGAATCAAAGTACTATAAGATATAAACACAAAATATAATGAAAAAAATCACCAATATTTTCCTGTCATTGCCACATTTTTGAGTCAAATTCAAAAATTAATTGAATTGGTATACAAATATATCAAACATTGATGGAGATAATGAGAGGCAATGTTATCAAGAACTTCAGAATTCTACTAGTCTTCATTATAAGAAAAAAACTATCTTTGTTTATTTAAAATGTATAAATAATAAATAAATTGTAAATGATTTTGTTTTAATACAGAAAAATCAATCTAGAATAACTATTAATTTCAGAAGATAAATGTATATCAATTTTATTTGTTAGAAATACACTTTTAAATACAGAAAAACCATAAAAAATAATTTGAAAAATTTATGAAAAAAGAGTTTTCAACATTTAATTTAATGCATGCGAAAGTTTAATCGAAACTTAAAAAAATGAAAACAAAACCTCATTGTGGTTATTTTGTGAATAAAGAAAAAGTTAACATTTGGAAACAAATCAAGTCAAAAATAGTTCAAATGAGGTAAAAATTTCGGATTGCTTAGTGCGTTTCAGTATCTCCACCACTAATTAACAAATTTGTACACAATTCAGCAAATTTTTTCCATTTTTTAATTATATGACTGGCACAAATATTTGGGTATATGATTGATTATTTTTTAAACTTTGCACTCTATGTTTTAATAACCTTAAATCTTTAAATCGTTGGTTTATTAGGATATTTTGGTAAAAAATTAATAAACAAAAATTTGAGGTTACAACATACACTTAAAAGTACCCTGTATAAATATATGTTTTACACACATTTGGATCTGTGTTAGTCACAAAATTTTTACATTCATACAACACACAACAAATGAAAATATTCTGTGACAGTTGTATATACAGGGCATCTTAATTTTATGTATACAGGCTATTTATTAATAGAATCAATGAAGAAATGGAGTTGAAATAATAGTTTCTATTGAACGCTCCCTAAGAATATATTTCAAAACAATAGTTTCCCTTTTAGGTAAATCGTACAATTAATTTTTTTATTACTTTATTGTTGAACTATGCAATTTGTACTTTTGTACAAACAACATATGCTGTACGTCCGATGCAAGGGGTCATGTTTATTATACATATATAAAAATAAAAAAATTACTAATATTCAACTACTATTTAGGATTTGCAATTTTAAGAAAACTTAAAGTTTCCAAAAGTTTATGTTTAACAGAACATATATTAACTTTATTTTTTTACTCATACTGTTAATGACATTTAAATTAGGACACACTGTATATAAAAATCTTGTTCATTTGATCAAAATTGCAGCCTTATTAAAAGCATTGGATGCACAGAATATATTTTTTTAACATATTTATTGACCCACATACCTCAACCTATACAGGGTTAACTATGACTAAGTACAAAAATTTAACCACGTGCTCAGGAGGCCTAAAGACAATAAAAATTATTCCAGAATTTTAGCTCGATATTTAAAAAATGGGGCAAAACCCTTTTTCCTACGGAAAGTCGGCGCCTATGCTAAGAATCGACTGAGATGGCTTAGACCCATAGATAAAACTTACAGCTGCCAACAATATCTACTACCATCATCGTTTTTGCAGCATTTCTAAATGTAGAAACAAAAATTAACATTCTAATAGTAATAATACCTGATAGATAGGTAACAGTTAATCCACTTAGCTCCAGTATTTTGCATTCATTTTCCATTATTTCTTTATAAACTGGTATAACTACATATTCGCTCATTACAGCCACTCACTACCGATAAAAGACACTTCCCGTAGATACAATTATTAGATAGATTAGATTCCTATTTATTATAACAAAATCGAACAGAAAGGAATAAGAGACGTTTAACCGCGCAGTTTTGTCCATAACCTAGAAAACCAAACCGGCGAACTATATTGTAGGAAATTATCTGCACCCAATACAAATATCTTTATTTAATAACTATAAAACGCGTTTAAAAATTAAAATAAGGCACTAAAAACTTCAGAAGAACACAAAATTACAACGTAAACACAGGAATTCAATTATGACATGACAGGACACTACTGACAGTACTGACACTGACTAATGAGCGACTGTTGCATGCTTGTAGAGTATGCAACCAACAAGCATTGGCGGCGTTAAATAAGGATTTAAAATAATATCGAAAAAAAATTTTTTTGGCTTTATAAATAAGTTTAGAATTTTTTTGAGGGGTGATTCCGTTAATTATTATTTTTCCCTATCCCCTCTTAAAATATTTGTACTAAGTCATAGTTAACCCTGTATACAACGATACAATAGAAAATAAGCCCATCCTTATTGTGTTATGTACTAAAATGTGAAGAAAACAGGAACTAAATAATCCTCTATTTTTGTTAAACAAAAAATAATTTACTATCAAAAATTATACTCTAACTTTATAGGTTCCTCCTCTTCCTAAATAAATGAAGTGTTAATTCATTACTGTTTTTCTTTCACTACTACTGGATTTGTAGAATTTGTCAAATTCTATATGAAGAAAATTGTATCCAGGTCGAGACCAAATAGAAAATAGAGATTACCGTAGTTCCTAAATCACTCAACGTGACCTTGTACCCTTCCACCCAGAAAATAACAGTTAGTTTAGTTATAAAGACTTCATAGAACAAATATCTCTAACCTCTAATTTTGTTCCAGATCCGTCCGTCAGATTCTCTATAACTACAAAGCGATAACAAAAAAAAAACATTTAAAGCAGTTTACTTATAATACAACATACAGAGCATATTTTTCTTGACCATAACAAATACAAGCTATCTATTAAGGTAAGCATACCTACCTAATGTTGTTTATTGGAAAATTGTCATATCTATAAATGTACGTAATTTTGCTCTAAATTATACTTCCGCAACGAAGTTTCATGAAATTTCCTCGGACCCGTCGATTTTGCTTTTTAAAAAGACTCTTTTTTCTATACCAACGCATTTCCAACTTCCATTTGTTTTCACGTGATGACATCATCGGATATTTTTTTAAATAGAAGCCCTATATTTTTTCATCGGACTCTTGTAGAGCTTAACTTGCTGAATTCAAAAATGTATAATTTCAACACTTCCCATTTGTGTCTGTGATGGGCTGGTTGAGAGTAAAATGGATATAGTGAATTCATTGGCAGTATCACAAAATAAGGACTCTTCATTTTAAAAACAATTTAACAATAAGTAACTAATTAATTAATTGATAATTAAATTCTGGTTGCCTCTATCGTATTTGACCCCCTAATTTATTATTTTGTTTTATTAGATTGCATGTTAGAATATTACATCTTTTGATAGCAAAAACAACAAATTAAATCAAGTCACCTCAGAAACTGTTTCTGGCAGCTAAACAAAATCTAATCAGAATTGACATCTGTCAACTGCAGCGTTATTGGATCGGTATTATTTTTTTTTCTCGAAAAGTTGAAGGAATAAAGTATTGAAATTATACATTTTTGAATTCAGCAAGTTAAGCTCTACAAGAATCCGATGAAAAAATATAGGGGTTCTATTTAAAAAAATATCCGATGACGTCATCACGTGAAAACAAATGAACGTCGAAAATGCGTTGGTATAGAAAAAAGTCTTTTTAAAAAGCAAAATCGACGGGTTCGAGGAAATTTCATGAAATTGTTTTAGAAATAATGAATTTATTCCATACCTTTCTTCCACACTGTATAATAGCTTGATGATAATAAAAGGTACTACAATTTTTTTGAGTGGTAGCCTACTACATATTCTTGCAATTACTAACAACATGCGCATGCATACAGGGTGTCGAACAACTATCAGTAAAAAAAATAAGTACATCTTCCAAAAAAAAATTAATATTAATGAAATTACATAACCGTATTTTTGAATTAAAATTTTGTAATATTTTAATTTAAATTAAATAATACACTGTGTTATACTAAGTTCACTTAACTTGCATTATAAACAAAACGAAAATTGATCATGCAATTTACGATTGATACGAAGCAAATAACTATCTGTGCTATTCACAGTTGCTTACGATTAAGGATAATTAAGTATAAAACCCATATTATTTTTGCCACCTATGTATCGATCAATATACAGTTTAAAATTTAGTAAAAAAAACTTCCCTAAAAACGTAAATAGGGGTGTTCAAACTTATCAGAACGCCTTGTCAAGCTGAACTGAAGTATTCATAGCCGTAATTACCGGGAAACTACTGTAAGCAAACATATTCAATGAAAACATTGATGGCTAGTGGGCAAATATATCCCAACTAAAGTAGTTGAAAACAATCTGGATATTTACAATGTGCTACCACTTAAGGGGTTAAAAAAAAATCTGTGAATTTAAATATTACTACATCTAATGCAGAACGTTCATTTTACAAAAATTTAGAACATTCACTTCGAGTTAAATATGTTTGTAAATTGATACAATTGAAAATTTATCATTGATGCAAGAATATGTATAATTTTTTTTGTCATAGATTATAAACATCCTGTAAAGTGATGACAACATTAATAAACATATTTATTTCATTTAAGACGACTTCTTCACATATAAAACAATTTTTGTTGACAAATTAATATTTGAAATGATTGATATTAATTTAATCATAAAATTTCTGCATACTATTCTAAATGTAGTGTATCAAAAATTTTCTGCAGTTTCCAAAGAAAAATGAAATAAGCACAAGAAACTACTTATTACTACATATTTTCTTAAAGAAAAATTGTGTAAAACTCTTTCTTGTGAGACTCTATTTTTTAGGACATCCTGTATACAGCGTGTAAATTTAAAGGGGAGAAGAGAGTCAGTGTTTTTTAATCTGAAATTATTTTAGTTAAATAGTCGAGTTATAATTCATTTCATAAATGTTTGTGTGTGCCACCATAAGACAGTACCTAAACTCAGTTGTGTGGCCTGTTGTTACCTTTTTAAACAAAATGTATGGAACTAAACGAGTGGCAGACAGTATAACTCGTGGAAAATAATTTTATATAAACAATTTACTCTTCTATGACTTAAGGTTTAGATAAACACTTGCTATGATAAGTCAGCAAGATGGTTGACAGACCAACGGCCAACGTTAATTTGGTAAAATGAGAATGACCAAATATGTCATGACTTCATTTCAACACATTTATTTAATTTTATAGTAAAATTTAGTGTTATTTAATTAAAGTCCTTGTGTAGTTCAAGGGTATTGTACCAGACGGGACTTGTAGTTCAGACTTCTCCCACTAGATGGGTGTTATGAAATCTCACCTGTCAGTCTGCCAAATGACGTCAGGTGAGACGGTCGTAATGAGAGAGTTTTCGTGCAAAGACAATTTCGATCTCTTCGAGTTTTTAAAATGGTTGATATACGAGAACAGCGTACTGCATTGTTATTTTGTTTTCTGATCGGTAAAAGTGAATCGGGCACAGTTGATATGTTCCATATAAAATTACACCCTGTATATTGATACTAAAACCTAAGAAATCTTTTATTTTCTGAATTTCCATGACAATCAAAGTAGTCAAACATATATTTTTTTTAGGTTGTATTTATATGTAATGGTCAAAAAAATAGGAAAAAAACAAAGGCCATAGCAAAACTTTGCAGAGCGGGAAAACTAAACGAAGACCAAACACTTACTTGTTTCTTGGGCTGCTTGGGCGGTGGTCGTGGTGGTGCTACTGGACGAAGTCACCCCTTCTTGATTAGTATTGATGATTGTCGTGACTGTTTTTGTAACACATAGACCTGATATTCTCCGATTTAATTCCTCACCTGAACCTAAGTGGTCCTTCACGCTGTCTATCGTAATGTCGCCTACGCTACTGGAAACGGTCATATTGTGCTGGTTCTCCTCCCCGTTGGACCTCACATCTTCCGACTATCGCAAAAAAGAAATCACAATTACGATGATATATACAGAATTAATCAGTCATAATGTCATTATTGGTTTTGTATATATACGTATTACGATTAACGGATAATAGTCTATGAAAGAACGTAAACATTTAGCCGTGATATGGCAATGCAAGTGTAACGTTGTTCGTTTCACCGTTCGACATTCTGTGACGCCTGTGACTTGGAAATTGTTGTGAACATGGGCATCGTATTACTGGGGATTATGAGTTGATTTGCTCTAATTTGAAAGGTCGAGTAAATATTCTTTGCCTTTCTTAGGCCTCTTGAATGTGTGATTAAAATTGATGACATAACTAAACCACCCTGTATATAAAAAAATTATATTCCTTACCTTATCACCTACACTGCCCTCTTTACTTTCAGCGTTGCCGTTAACTAAAGGGGCTTCAGTGGAGTTCTCTTGTCCTTCGTGTTCGTTGTCCGACGCTGTTTCAGAAACGGTATCTTCTCTTGCGCCGACGGGAAGAGGCAGGTAACATCTAGCCATGGTGATTTTTGTTGCAGACAGAGATATCCTTTGCAGTTCAGAAGAGGAATGTAGGTATAAAGCTTGGGCGTCTTTTGTGAACACAAGCGAAGATATTCCACTGAACGTAAAAAAATTGCACAGTAAAAAATCATTTTCATATATTTCTTTTTACAGACTTACTTTATATCTTCCCTTTTAATAGCAGCTGCGTTTAACTGTCGTTTTAGGTCTGGAATGCTTAGAACAAGGCAGTCACCCATATTCGTTAGGCACAGTAAATCAACCTCGGAATGCGTCGTAGTCGAAGTGTCTAACTGACAGGAAAAGTTTGCAAAAGCCATTCGTCTCACTCTTGCACCTAAATAAAGATAGTTATAACACCCAAAAGTGTTAAAAAGCATAGTAGGTTTTTCACCAAAATTGCATTTTAAGGTTAGAATGTCATAAATTTGTTTAAAATTGTAAATGTTAATAATTACAATGTAATGCACGCATCAATTTCTGTAATTTATTGATATGCACTGGTTCTGCACTACATCACTAACAAAAGATTATCGCCTACACTTAGCCTCAAATTTATAACTTGATTTAAACTAGCCAAATAATGTAATGCATTATAATTTATAATATGAGCAACAATTACATATAGAATTATTTCAAATTCAAATGTAATGCACGTATCTATTCCTGTCATTTATTGATATGCACCGGTCCAGCACAACATCACTAACAAAAGATTATCATCTCCATTTAACCTCAAATTTACAACTTCATTTACACTACCTAAATAATGTAATGCATTATAATTTATAATATGAGCAACAATTACATATAGAATTATTTCAAATTCAAATGTAATGCACGTATCTATTCCTGTCATTTATTGATATGCACCGGTCCAGCACAACATCACTATAGTCAGCGGCCGAAATTGTAGTGACTAATGTTATAAACCTGCTCACAATTTATAGCAGTCAACACAAAGAAATATACATGCAGCCCGTATATTTTTCCTACAAAATCATGTGCCGCATACCTCTTGAGAGCATATCCGATTACACAGCTTCTGCTATGCATGCGCTGATGCTTTTGATTGGCTGCGACAAATTGTCGGATCCAACTGTTTCATTTCCAGCGCTATCATGGGCGGGTATATCGTTCGAGCAGGCAAAATTTTGGGTATATCTTTTCCTTAATTTAATTATGAATGTAATTAATTGTATTAGTGATTTGATCAAAGTAAGGAATATTGGATGATGACATGTATGAAGAGTTTAGAGCGCGAGGTCAAAATATTATGAGTGTAAGTGATGTTGTTTTCATTGTACAGCATATGTGTACAAATAAAAAAGTGATAAAGAAGTACAACTGTGAAACGGAAAGTGATGGTAACTCGCAGAAGAAAGATTGTATTTTTAAAATGAGTTTTCCAAAAAAAAAAAGTTCTATTGCTGTATCTTACAAGAAGAAATTTAGTCCATATAAATGAAATCGAAAAGAGTATCTGATAAAAAAAACAAAATAGTGATATGGCAAAGAAACTATTTAAAATAAATATTAAAAAATAAGAATCTGGATCGAATATATATTAAATTTTGACGAAACATGAACGTATGAAGGTCATACGGAAAGCGGTACGATATGATATAAGTGTTAATGTTTGACCGTTAAGTGACAGTGCTAGTAACCAATAATAGATAGTGTATATGTATTCTAAAGTTTTTTGTCCTTTTGAATGCAAAATTCGCAAATATTTGTGACCTTTATTTAATGGCAGTGGCGGCTGGTGCTAAGGGGCACAAGGGCACGTGCCCACCCTTCACTGTACATGTCACGAAGAAATATATGATGCTATTATAGATTTATATATTTTTTGTAATTCTATTATCGGTTATAAAAACTACTCAAAACTTATTTCCGTCAACCATCCACGCTACCGAACTATATCAAACTTTATTTCCTGGGAACCCAAGAATTGTCTCCAAACGTGGCTCATTTTCCGACGTTCGGGACTCCTCGGAGTAAATGAAATTCGCCGATTTAAAGCCGACAAAGGGCACTGAAATACGTGTCTCTGTCCCTTCTTCACTAGTCTCTACTGTCTCCAATCTCCATCACTCCGTCTCCCTCCGGCATTCAGTTTTCAGTTCTCCTCACTTCTCAGTAGTCGCTTGCTTTGTTTAGTACGTACTTGTATATACAAATATATTTCGCTTGCAGAATAGTTGTGTAAACAAATTTGTGTTTTAACTTTGCTGGTTTTAAAGGCGATTTATCATTATAGATATAATTTTAAAGTGATTCTGTGTATTTGTACATACTTATTAAAAGAAATGGATCGGAACCAGAAATAAATTCTGTTCAATATCTGTTAAAAAACAATCCAGCGCCATTTGATCAAAAATATTTAATTAAAAAGAAAGGTAGGCCTACTGATTTATATATTAATTACGAATCTACAAGTAAAGCTAGAACATATAATAGAGTTTTTAATAGAAACATATACGAGAAATATGGTTGTTCTGTGACAAATAAATTGTTATGTTTTGTTTGTTTCATATGTTACAGCGTGGACCAAATACGGACTTGACGATTTAAAGCACATAGCGGATAGGGCCAAAAACATGAAAATTCTGTGACTCATTTAAAAGCATATATGGAATTTAGTGTTTTAGGAAATACTGACATACGTGAACAATTAGATATACTCGCTTCAAGAATTCAGTCGTCTACGTCACGTCTGACGTTACACATTTGTTTTTATTGTCAACGTAATTTTCGATATTTGGTCGCTTTATAAACAGTCATTTTTTGCAATTTAGTGCAATATATAATGCAAACTTTTAGTCGAGTATGTAGTTTTATAACTATCAGTTGCAGTTTCTTAAATATTTTGATGAAAATATAATGAATTATTCATTTGTTCATATGACGTAAGTCGTCTGAATTCTTGTCGAGAGTATATTGCGTATTTGGGCTATAAGTTAGGACCTCGGTTAGAACATAATAAACAGGTGGAAAAATCGTCACATTTTGCGTTTAATAATGTGTATAAAGTTTTTGTGGAGCCTTGAATTAGCCTTCCGAGGTCATGAAGAGAAGACTTAGTCCAAAAATCCAGCAAATTATATAGTTTTAATTAACTTTTCTGAATAATTACATTATGTTCTTGCAATACATTTAAATGAATCTAAATTTATATTTTTTGCCCACCCTTTGAAAAACCCACGGGCCGCCACTGTTTAATGGTGGAAAAATCTCTATTTGTAACAAATTTTGTCCACTACCTACAACATTTTCTATCATTTTCATCATGAAACTGCCATGGTAGATTATCAGAAGTTCAAAACAAATTTATTAACACCACATAATAATGAAAATAATATTTGTAGTGTTTGACAGTTTTTCAAATTGCAATTGTCAAAAGTTGAGATTTTTCCACCATAAATAATTAAAACAGAGGTTGCAAAATTCGTAAAAATCAGTAAATTTCGCGTCCATGAGGACAAGGCTTAAGTGTGATATCCGCTGAGTGTGCATCATGTAGGTGTAAGTGAGTGGTGGTGGACAATTGCCGCCTAAATGGACGGGAGTTTGTAGAGGATGACACAGGTGGCACAATTTAAAGTAAATTGTTTATGTGATAGGTTCTGCCTACGTCAACTTATTTTTTATAATTTTTTGTGCTTTAACTCTTCTCAAGTGGAACACTTTGTTAATCATACCACCCGTATCTCCGTACTTATCTCTGTGCTGTGAATTAGTCACTCTCTGTTATTTTCGACATTGGGTAATTGATAATACAAAATAAAAACTAAATTTGGAAATAATTCATATTATTTTTTATTATCTAACGCCTCAAAATTGGTAAAAACTGTTATATCACTATTTCTACTCTAAATATAATGGATGTTATTGCAATTATTTTTGTAATTTTTGTATATTTTTTATTTCTCATCGCATTCAAATTCAGTACGCCTATCGTGCTAGTCAACAAACTAGCAATTAGTCACTCTCTACAGTTTCGGCCGCTGACTATAACAAAAGATTATCACCTCCATCTAACCTTAAATTTATAAATTGATTTACACTATCAAAAAAACATAATACTTTATAATTTATAATAAGCGCTGTAATTACATATAAAATTATTTCAAATTGCATTACAGAATGTAATGTAATACACGCGTCTATTACTGTCACTTAGACTAACTATATGTTTTAAAAACTTACCTTCATGTGCAGTTAGTTTGTATTTACAGTACGGTTTCAAGGAAGGTAACGTAAATATTTTGAACTGTTCCTCTGAAGCGATGATGACTCTGTGCGCCTGGGTCGTGTCGGGAAGAGGCGCCACGCCTTTCTCCACTTCTAACGGTTCCGGGAGAGGTTTGTTGGAACCGTCGAGTACAGCTATTGCTATGACGGGAGCTCTGTGTTTAAGCTGTATTTCTTTGGCTAAATGACAAGTGACGTCATCTGTTTCTCGTTTTGACGTCGAAGGCACCATTATTGTGAAAGCATATACTGTACCGTTATTGGTCCCGGCCCACAGTGTCGGGTTTGTATTTTGTACTAAAACAAACAAGAACTACGTTGTCAAAATGAGCATTCAATTTTAATTTTTGTCCACTTGATCAATAATTATTAACGTTAAAAGTTTTATTTGTACCTACATTTAAATTTGTAAAAAATGTTTTATATACACAATATACAGGATGACTAAGAAATAAATACCATAAATTAAATAATAGAGAACTTTCACAATTTAAAAACACACACTTCTTGTTAGATAAATATAAAAATCCGTTCTCAATTTATGATATTTATGGGTAACTCAAACATTTTTATCTACATACAGTGTGTTAGTACAAATTTTTATTAAAACAAAACAATTTTGGGGCACCCTATATATGTAAATGTAGGCTTACCAAAACTTACTAATCACTATTTGAGGGCTGTAAAAATAAAGAATCGTAAATGTCACAAAGTACAACAATTACATATACAGGGTGTTCTTCTACCCTCATCAAACTTTATCAGATTGTGTTAAATTACTATTGTATTCTACTGCAGTATTTTTTTTATCAATAAGATGTCCGTAGATGACCCATAGTTGTTCTAAAACTCAGGAGTAGGCCGAGGACATTGATAAAACCATAAATAAATGATAAACTTTTGACTGGAATTAAATACAAATTCTTAATAATTTATTTCGAGACAGTACTTTATCAAATATTATCTCCATGGCTATTAATTTATTAATTATGGGATAGCAGTTTCTAACAGTTTTTGTAATGTGATGCGAGTCTGCTAAACATGTTACATGTAATACATTTATACAGGGTTAACTATGACTTAGTACAAATATTTTAAGAGGGGATAGGGAAAAATAAGAATTAACGGAATCACCCTTCAAAAAAATTCCAAACTTATTTATAAAGCCAAAAAAATTTTTTTTCGATATTATTTTAAATCCTTATTTAACGCCGCCAATGAACTTGCTTGTTGGTTGCATACTCTACAAGCATGCAACAGTCGCTCATCAGTCAGTATTGCTGTCATGTCATAATTGAATTCCTTTGTTTACGTTGTAATTTTGTGTTCTTCTTCAGTTTTTAGTGACTTATTTAAATTTTTAAACGCGTTTTATAGTTATTAAATAAAGACATTTGTGTTGAATCCAGATACACAATACAATACAATACACAATATAGTTTGCCGGTTTGGTTTTCTAGGTTATGGCACAAGACTTAAATCTTTATTTAACGCCAATGTATGCATGCAACAGTCGCTCAGTCGGTAGCGCGGTGTCATAATTCAATTTCTGTGTTTACGTTGTAATTTTGTGTTCTTCAGTTTTTAGTGGCTTTTAATTTTTAAACGTTTTATAGTTATTAAATAAAGACATTTGTGTTGAGTGCAGAATGTAGTTTGCCGGTTTGGTTTTCTAGGTTATGGGACAAGACTGCGTGTTACATTAAAACTTCTATTATCTATTCCTTTCGTTCGATTTTGTTATAATAAATAGGCATTTTATCTAATTGTACCTACGGGAAGTATCTTTTATCGGTAGTGAGTGGCCGTAATGAGTAAATATGTAGTTTTACCAGTTTATAACGAAATAATGAAAAATGAATGCAAAATACTGGAGCTAACTGGATTAACTGTTACCTATCTATCAGGTATTATTACTAATAAGAATGTTAATTTTTGTCGTTTCTACATTTAGAAATGCTACAAAAAGACGACCTAATGGTAGTTGACATTGTTGACAGATGTAAGCTTTATCTATGAATCTAAATCAGGACCATATTTTTTTAGACACAATCAGATATTGTCCCTGTTTTTGTCGCAGTTAGATTTCCATTGCAATCAGTTATCCTCACAGTCACGATCATAAATACATCAAATCAAACTGCAATTTTAGTAATTTGTTACAGCTTCTATCTCCTATGATGTATTGATATCGGGACTGAGAGTTAAAAGTTAACTGAAGATTTCACAACTGCATTGACAAGCACCTGGTAAGAAGTAAAACAGAAATATGTAATGCCATGTCTTATTATTAATGTAACTCGTTAAGAATAATGTACTTGATAATATTAATCCAATCCAATAAATATGCAAGTTTATCGTGAAATGACATTAGCTTTTAAATAAACAGAAAATTAATTTGGGGTGATGGTGGATTAGTTTGTTTTGTTTTCCTCCCTAATATAGACCTTTTTAATGAGCTGATGTAGGTTGCTTGTATGCACTATCAAGAGTAGTGACATGCTGTATTTTACTTTATATTTGGGGACAATGTGTCATTTCTTTTCCATCCACATGTTCGTCCCTAAAGTAAAATAGCATTTCTTTAAAATCATTCATTTCTCAAAATATGACCCTGAATGTAAGGATGTTCCACATAATCATTACTGTTTTATCCACTCAAGTTTTTTTTTTGCTATATACAGTGTGTTCCATTACAGATACCCTACTCTAAATATTTCAAAATATATTTGTGATGATAGGAGTAAATTGCTAAATAAATATCAGGTGTCTTTGAATTTTAAAAGTCATTGGTGTGGGTACAGCGGAGCAGCCATTCATGATACAAGGCAAAAAATAACTTTCTGTGCTGTTCACAGCTGAATAGGGTGACTAAAGCATTGCGAGGCAAGTGAGTAGCATGTTTCACAGCACAGTATGAGTCATGACGATGCAAACCTTTAATAGTTTCAGTTGACTTGCTTGAAAAGTACCTACCTTATGGCAATTCCTGTAGTGAACAAGTAAGAAGATTTACTCACTATTTGCTAAAATTACAAAGTGTGAATATAGTGTAATCAACTACACAACAGTTATTTGTTTTCAGCAGAATCGTTTAAAACTGAACTTAAATATAACTAAAAAAATTAAGAACATATTGATTAAAAATCGAGATTACGTGAAAGAGCACAGAAGACACAGTGATTGTCTTTGTACTAAACGAGCAACTGATGACTACAAAATAAATTGTACATACAAATATTATGTCAATAGATGTAAAAACTCAAAACATTTTCAAACAATACAATAGTAACTTCAAGCCGATCGTGTTTGGCCGCCAGTAGTGATCAATAATATGGATATTTGTAATCATATGCAGCTACCAACAGCACAGAAAGTCGTTTGTTTTATGAACCATAAATCGCAGCCCTGTCTTGTCATTACACGATAGAAAACAGGCGAAACAAAACCCTACCATTATAATAAAACAAGAACTGAAGCTGTAAAAAAATATGAGCATTTAAGAAATGTTCATATGTTTTCCAATATGTAAAATTTTTGACATTTGTAATTATTTATAACTGTATACAGCTGTGAACAGCACGGAATGTTATTTGATTGTAACTGCAGCTCCGCCGCACCCACACCAATGGCGTGTCTCGCAATGATTCAACCCTACTTACTATTGTTATTATTACGACAGCTTTCTTCTATAAATTTTCTTATATAAAAAAGTTTGATAAGGGAACACCCTGTATATTTTTATAAAACAAAACCGTAAGTTAATTTTACAAGTTCAAATATTATTGATTTTTTTTATTATTATTTAGATATAAAAATGATTAAAACTTACCACTAACAAGGAAAGTTCTAGCAAAATATAGGCATCTGACAAAAGAACCCATGGCGTCATCGGAGGGACGCGCTTCTATTTGTCTTTCGACTGGCTTGGGGTCAATAGGGTTGAACGTCTCATCGGCGCCGGCCGGTTTCCTTGCCGTAGGCGAAGTAGCCGGTTGCTGTTTGTCATCCTTATTGGCGTTCCGCCGTGTTGAACGGCCCTTCCTCAACCTTCTGAAAGACTCCCTGAGTGATTTTTTGAATGACTTTCGGCGGGAAATTGGCGTATCGCCTGCACCGGTGAGATCTAAAAAGACATTTTATGAAAATATTTTTTTTTGCTAACGTAAAGATGGATCCTTACCATTTGGATTAAGCGTGCATTTCACCAAAACGGGTTTGTTCTTAATGTAATCTAGAAGGGCAAGTCCGTGAGCGGTACCGGCAGCAACCAACCCCCAATCGGCTTGAAGTACACAACAAGTTACGGCGGCAGGGGGATGGAGCTGAAGTATGGAATTGGCTTGGAAACCGCGAGTCTGGTATATGTCACCTGAAAAATTAAAGATGTATCTTTTACCTAATGTGTTTTGTGTAAGGAGCAGAATATTACAAAACATTTTTTAAAACTGATTTAAAACAATTTCAAAGTAACGACACAGTTTCAGTGTAACAAAGTAGGACTTTAAAATTATTACGAGCTGTCAAGAGAAGAGATAATCCATCATAACCTCACTTTTTATTTGATTGTCACTTGTTTTGTCTTTGATTTGGAAGTTTATATTTAGATTGAATTGTTTTCAAACAATAAGGTCTTTGCTTTGGATACTGCAGAATCAGATGGTCATAAAAGGACCAAAAATAAAGCAGGGATCAATTACAAGAACATAATTTCAGTTCAGCCAATTTATTAAATAAAATTTGACAGAATTAATTAATCGAGTTTGACTTCAAAAGTATAAGATATATGTTAGGATGTTGGCGAGAGATTTAATTAAATCCAGTTTAATGTACATTTTGTTGATAGTTGCAACTCATTTCTCAATAGCGTTAATGAGAGTTCATGTTAAGAATTCTAGATTTTGAAGTTGTGAGGAGTGTAGCTCAAAGAACTGCAAGCACATAAACTCCATTGGACTCCCTGTATTTCCTTCCATTAGGAGATCAACCCTATTGAGCTGTCAACCAACATAATCATATTTAAATCATCGTTCGTACTTCCCATACATTAGTACTGATAATCTGCTAATTCTTGATGTGAATTAGGTATTTTCAAATAAAACAACATACATCTAACTAGTTGATGAGCAAACACGTTGGTGTCGGGGTCTGCTAATAATCACACTGACCTTGACAAATACGAAAATAAAAATATATTTTAATGTTAAGCAAGCCCTTTACAAGCAAACACCAGTGGCAATATTAAACGACCTACCTTGTTTAGGAGTCAGCTGACCGTGTCCTTTCCAAACAAATCCATCTCTGTCGCTCACGATATTCATAGAAGCAAGTTTGAGGGGTCCGTCAAGAACTTCAGTGTCAAACTTGGCGATAACGACTTGTCCCGCTGTACCAGCTACCACCAGAGTGCCAGAAAGAGGACACAATGTCACTCTCTTAATCGCCAAACGAGGATCGTCTGAATAAGGGTCAAACACGCCCGTTTTCCGGAAAGGAGGCCATTCTTCTTCCAAGTCTTCCGGGTCAGGATGAACTTCTAAAAACAATTACATTTTAAGTTTCATTTAGTGTTACAAATTGCAGAATAGTTACCTTCGAGGTCGTCTCCGGAAAAGAACTGCGACGTTCCAAATTTATAAATTGGGGTTAACGTAACGCCTCCGGCATCCCAGAATCTAACTGTGCCATCTTCGTGACCAGTAAGTAGTAGTTCTCGTTTTGGTTGGGCCCCTTTTGAACACAACAGCTTGCCTCCGTCAACAGGCCATGATCGATTGGAATACAAGTGACTTGTTTGTACTTTTCCCGCATCCTTTATGTGTTCCCACAGTTCCTCTGGTACTCCTAATGAAAGAAATTGGTAAAACATCAATAATTTTTCGAAAATAATTTTTTTACTATACCGGATACATATTGGGTGCATGTAACCGCAGAGGCATGGAGCGATACTAAATACGGCAGGCTCATCATCTTCCAGCCTTCATCTTTTAAATCTATAGCTACCAATTCTTCTTCTGCCAACACCAATAGGGCTTCAGGTTCCCGTTTTTCGTTATTGCCGTTAGCTACTACAACTTCCTCATTTTCGTTTTCGGCATTCTCCTCTGGCTCTTCTTCTTCTTCGTGGGCTCTCGAATCGATGAGAATGAAATCTATCACCTAGAAATAATTGTTTGTGTGGAAAATGTAAATTAAACAAAGTCCGTAATTTTTTATTAGAAAAGTGATTAGAGTTCAAAAACAAGTTCCACAAGTTAAAAAAATGAGTTTATTTTACCTGCCAACATTAAAAGACAATAAGTATATACTGTATGATAAAATCAAAATAACTCATTACAAAATTTTATACATATCCCGGTATTTCTTTATAATTCTTAAATTTCTGAATCTAAGTCACTTATTTCATAAAATAAACATCATCAATTCGTAATAGCATACTTGTTCATGTCTATGAGGCTGCCATAGTGTGTTTAAATTCTATTGGTTAGTTTTTATTCAATGATATGAGCATCGTTGGCTAAATCGTGCTTTTTCTAGTATGTTCCATTGCCCGTTTGCAGTGACTCATCGCCAGTGCCAGCACACTACAGCACAAATGACGTAGTCGGACATAGTTGTCAATTGTTTTCATAGAAATGACGACAAATGTTAAAAATCTGTTTAGGTGTATGTTTCTGTTTACGTATTATTTTAAATCTATAAATTGATACAACTTAAAATAATAAATATTGTGTTTTATGGTGAAAGTGTAGGAGTCCAATATTAATATGTATGTACAATCATTTGCACTCTTTAAAATGAATTTTGCAGTTTCTTTTGAACTGCTGTCGTATTTGCAATGAAATCTACTTTCAACATTTAACATTAGTTCTTCGTTGTTTCACTCACCAATAGATTTACTGAAATTTCTATTCAGAACTTTCAGAAGTTCAACTGTTTTGAGGTAGTGTTTTTATTATTGCAAAAGCATGTATCCAGTTTTGTGACAAATGTAAAATATTTAGACACAAAAGTTTTGTGTGAAGTATTGAAATGGTATTAGTGCAGCATATTTTAATGTTTTAAAATAGTAGATAAAAAATATGTACACCTTTGCAAACCAAATTAAATAAGTTCTATTAAAAGATAATTTAATACAGTCTCCATATCAAATTCTGACATTTATGGCCTGATGTGTATGTTTCCAAATACATACTAACATTGGTGTTGCTACACTACAGCACATTCAGAATTCTAAATTGAAATTCAGGTGATTCGACAGACAAGTATTACAAAGGCCACACGATTTAGCAGACGATGATATGTGTATTTTATTCCGAATAATTTTAAAATAATTTACTAAACACTGTATTTTGAAAGAAATATTTGTGATGATCAGTTATTTAGGGGTAATAGTATGTTTTCTTTTGTATATGCTGGCAGTGTACAGTTCTGTCAGGTTAACCCTTTGAAGGTACCTGTTATATCCGCATAAAAAATGGTCGGTCCGACATACGGGAAAGCGGATATTTACGCATACGGCTGAGGAACCTCTTCGACAGGCAAAACAAACGTCAACGTTGATCAGCAATTACAGGTGTTTGTTATTGCCACAAAGATCATGAAAGACACAGTTAGAGAGAGAGATCCACTGGTGTGACTTTGTAAAAACTATGCCATAGTTGAGCATGTTATGAGGTGCGGTAGTGAGTACTGTGAGTTGAATTGTTTATTACAATGGCACGTAAAAAGTTTTATACAGTTCCAGATTTTTTTTCAGCGTGAAACATAACATAATATTTTGTAAAACACGAAAATACTCTTCGGAACGGGAAGCGGTTAGATCAGCGTACGTACATCATTGTTTCGTAACAGGAATCGGATAAATCAGCAAGCACTGACGGCACCCGTATAGGCGGCCCAATTAAATGAAAAGTTCCCGTCGCGAAAGGGTTAAGGGCCCAATTTGAATTGAAAATTGCATGACATAATTTGCTATTTTATTATTTTACAGATTATTATAAAGTCTGTGTCGATGACCTCAGACATTGAGCTAATTTAGGTAAACACCTGCTGGTAGACAAAAGGCAAAAAACAAACAGTCAACGTTAATGCAGATTTCATGACGGAATTAGAGAAAACATAACAACCACTCAGTTACGGCCTATATATAAATATATATGTATCTATCTAGTTAAATTTGAGAAATCCACTACGTTAAATTTACTAAAAACTATGCACATATTCACGATTCATAACGGTGCTAATGGTCTGTGGTGTAGGTAATGAATCAATTTTTAACCAATAAGAAATTACAATATAATATTCATAAATTACACATTATGCATCATAAATCGCAAATACACACATCATCTATAGCCAGCTTAACCTGATTGGCTATTAAGCGTTTTTTTTCTTCGAAAATGGTGCAGTCCAAATTAAAATTCAGTATCAAATTTGTCATTTCAAGTGTCACTGTTATGAAATAAACAAATGACAGATAAAACAAACTCAGAATAGCATATTCTTTTTTGCAGTGTTTTCAGATTGCCGCCATAAAAAGTATCACGAAAGCTAACACCAAAACAGATACATGCAGGTTAATGTGAAATGAAAAGGTTCTCCCACTTAACACACAAAATGACATGCAAAAACTATTCTTCTTTCATATGCAACAAAACGCTAACAGATATACCTTATTTCCAAATACTTCGTCCTCACTATCATTATCACTTTTTTCAATTCCAATCTGTCAGTGAATGAAAAATTTTGTTAAAAACTTGTTATCACCCATTAGTTTTAACAAAAATGTACAACGAACTTAGTGTCATTAGGAAATACTAATTAGGTCTATGTACAAAAAATTGTCAGTTATAATAAGATGCCCATTGGAGGACATTGAGTAGTTTTTTTTTTACCAAAAAATACAAATGTATAAATTATAATTTCATGTGAGCAACAGCATACAAGGTCATTCATGACCTCAGATTATAGTACCTAAGGAACTAAGTGAGATACCTAACTGAGTAGTTCAGTGAGTGATTTAAAGAAAATATCTTTAACTCTGGAAATACTGGAAGTTGTCAAATTTATTTTTGCAACAATAATAATCCAGATATCTGAAAATGATCCTATGTGAGGCTTACAGGGCCGCAAAAATTAGAAACCAATATTTAAGCAGTTATCAAACTCTATTTCTTAAAAAATGACATAAAATTTAACACAACCTAAAAATGCAATAATATATAAGGTGTTCCATTTAGAACAATCAAGTGGGTACTGACTTCCGGTATAATTGCAAGTGGAAGAAACGTCAAAATATATTTAAAAAGTAGGACCTACTGATGGTGGCAAATTTTCAGAATGACACTATATATATTTTTTCATGTACCCTGTAAAGCAATTTTAAAAAATATATATTTCTCACCTGGTTCTCAAGATACATACAAGGTAATTTACAACTTACCTAAAAAAATTTGGGAATAGATGCGCCATGAAAAATGAAGCCAACATTATTAAAAAAAATTATTGATCTAGTATTTTCAATCTCTACATCGCTGGGCTACCGTAGTCTTTAGCCAGGCAATGTCAAATACAGAAATCCGATTACTAATAATAGTAGTAATAACATTTTTGTGATGCGAGTGCTTACATTAGTTCCTCAGGTATCGAAAATGGTTTGTGTATAGCAACTCGGAGTTGATGGATATAGTTTCAATTTATGAAGTGAAAATGCTTTAGCAGAACGATTGCAGTGAGTGCAAGTATAGTGCAACGCGGAAGTGACACTGGAAATTTTCAACCAAATCGTGGAAGAGATGCAGGTCCAGGGCATGCACGGCATATTGCAGCAGTGCGGTGCATCAGACCCGAGACTCAGTTATATCCGTACCATGTACAGCATATCCAAGCATTAATACCAAGGGATTGGACGAGGACCATGACCACCACAAAATCTCGTGGACTTCTTTTTGTGGAAATTTTTAAAAAATGAAGTGTATCACACCGAAGTGGACACTATTGATGATTTATGCTGCTGCCAATAACTTACGAGTTCAAAACGAACAAGAAATAGAAACTTTTGTGTTAGTTTGTAGAAATTGGGTAAGACGGTAATTTTGCTGTTGTAACATAAAGTAACCACAAATTAATTCTATTAATAATTAATAGCAATAGCAGCAAAAAAAGTTGAATTTGCTGTATAAAAGAGGTGTTATAAAATGTTATTAATTTCTTTCAATTTTTTGTCCGGTCGCCGATTGTATGCTTTGCCTTGTTATGTTTTACAGTGGACCAGTTTCTAGTGTCGTGCAGAAGTGTATTTATAATAATTTTCAAACTGCCCCTTTTGATTTTTTTTACAAAACTGTATTTGTAAGTCTCTTGTACATTCAAACATTTTTTTGAGATAAGTTCGGAATCACCTTGTATAGTCTAAGGCTGATGCAAATGACTATGTATGCTGCGTGTCTGCTACTATGATTAGAAATATAATTAGCTTCATTTTACCCTTAGAATTCAATAATACATTATATACAGGGTGTTTCAAAACAAAGGCGAAACATTTCAGGAGGTGATTTCTTGTTGAAAATAAAAGGTAGTTTGTTATATAAACGTTGGGTCACAAGTCAACCATTTGGGAGATATCGCGTTGCAAAGATGGCGGAAAGAAAGAGTTTTTATTGTTTTTCTCGGAAATGAAAAGCGTGGGAATGGTAAAATATTGTGGAAGTGTTACCATTATCGAAAGACACTTGTGACATATTTTCACTTTTTGAAAATAATTAGAAAAGGTTGGAATAAACTACCCCTTTCAGTTTTTTTAACTATACTTTCAAAAAACTTTCTTAACGACGTAGAAAAAAATAAATTAGAATAAGCCGATTCATTTAGAACCTTTTTTCTCTCTTATACTTTTTTGATAAAATTAACTGTTTTGACGTTAAAAAATAAAATGTAAAGTATTGCACGTCGGGAAGAGGCAGTTTTACTACACCCATTATTAGGAAAAACTAGTTGGCTGCTGTCAATTTCCAGATGTTTCGATTGTTGCTTTGACAGATAGCAAATGGTTTGTACCTGCCAATGTCGGCCTGTATCAAAACTTCTGTTTCTGAATTTTCCGGATTCACATAGCCTTCGATGAAACTTAGCAAATATACTGTAATGAGAAATTCTACGATTAGGATACGCTTCTGCATACAGGCGACAAGCATGTAAGGAATTTCCATTTGCCCGGCCGTACATAAAGTGCACGTCTATCATTTCTGCATTTGTGAAAATAACCATTATTGTTGTATTAACTTAGTATTGAATCCCAACGTACTCCGCAATCAAACACATCACACAACGAAAGGCAAATTATTCCGTAAACCACTCTCAAAATGTTAAAATAGTACAAACCATTTGCTATCTGTCAACAATGGAAACATCCGAAATTGACAGCAGCCAACTAGTTTTTCCTAATAATGGGTGTAGTAAAACTGCCTCTTCCCAGAGTGCAATACTTTACATTTTATTTTTAACATCAAAACAGTTAATTTTATCAAAACATATGAGAGAAAAAGTTTCTTAATGAATCGGCTTAACCTAATTTATTTTTCTACGTCGTTAAGGAAGTTTTTTGAAAGTATAGTTAAAAAAAACTGTAAGGGGTAGTTTATTTCAACCCTTTCCAATTATTTTAAAAAAATTAAAAAATATGTCACAAGTGTCTTTTGATGATGGTAACACTTCCACAAAATTTTATCATTCCCACGCTTTTTGTTTCTGAGAAAAACAATAAAAACACTCTTTTTTCCGCCATCTTTGCAACGCGATATCTCCCTAATGGTTGACTTGTGACCTAACGTTTATATAACAAACTGCCTTTTATTTTCAACAAGAAATCACCCCCTAAAATTTTTCGCCTTTGTTTTGAAACACTCTGTATATTAAGAAATGATGATGAATCCTTTTCCAACATTAAATACATACATTGATATTGTGGAATTATAACCGTGACATTCAGTATATTCATTATATAAATATTACATTTGTACAAAATAATCAATCAAAAAAATAGGTATTTCAAAAAAAAACATTGATACCTTATTTTTCTTGTGTTCATAATAAAAAAATATGTTCATTTGACTAGACCATAATTTATTATTAAAATCTAATATAATTCAGAAACAATATACATCTATCTATTAATGCCAACATTATTTATCGAGATCCATCTGTTAGAAATATCTGTTTTACCTATATTATTTATGAAACATATTCAGAAAATTTAGTATTGCGTTTATTTAGTTTACAATTTGTAAAAAACTTTTGAAGAATGTGGAATATATTCGTTACCCCGATATTTGAACATCATCTACCAAAACAGGAAAAGAAGCCAGGAAATATCCACTATTAACAAAAATTCTCGACTTACCTTACTGGTAAAATCAAATGCAACGTGCTTCTCACCATGTACCACGGATACCGAATATTTATCACTGTAATTAGCTCTGGGAAGACCCCCTGAAAATACTACGAGAGGTTCACCGTTTAAATCTCTAGTCAAGAGTTTCGGTATGGCTCTGCAAGAATAAGGCCCGTATGTAGTAACTGGATCACCACAAGGCTTCTCCATCTGATACATGTTCCTCTCTAAAAAGGTGACTGTAAAAAATCATACCAAATACCCAAAAAGGAAGGACAGAAAAATAATAGTAAATACAGGGTGTGGAACTTACAACAAATATTAAAATACTCTTGATGGTGAACAATTTTCAGTTTAGGGTAATAAAAAATGAAAACTGGCCTTGTGCTGCATAAAATGTGCAACAGGTGTTAAAGTTTTCTATTTTCTTTCTATCGTCACTGCTATAAGCTATAGTGGAGTCGTGAATAATACCTGCACCTACATAGATAATGTATTTGGATGACTTTACCTCATTTGGACTTCTTTTTGTGCTCCTAATAACTTACGAATTCAAAACAAATAAAAAGCAAAAAACATTTGTGTTAGTTTGTAGAAACTGGGTAAGACAGGCCCAAATTTTTGTTGTAACATCAGATATGTCAAATTATATTATTAATTAAAACCTCAAATTAATTCTATTAACAATTGATAACATTAGCAGCAAAAACAATTGAATTTGCTGTATAAAATAGATGTCGATTGCCCGCTTTGCTTTGTCAAGTATTACAGTGGACCAGTATCCACTGCTGTGCAGAAGTGTTATTAAATCAGTTTTGAACTGCTATTTTTGATTTTTTTCTGTACATTCCATTTCTCTTTTTTTAGATAAGTCCTGAATCACCCTGTATATCCATTAATAGATTTATAATATTATTAAATTTAATTTTGATACCTGTGTCACTAGGCTTGGCCGTCTGCTCGGTGTTCCACTCCAAATAGCTGCCTGTAAAAAATCATACTAAATACCCAAAAAGAAAGGACAGAAAAATAATAATAAATACAGAGTGTGGAACTTACAACAAATATTAAAATATTCTTGATGGTGAATTATATTCAGTTTAGGGTAATAAAGACTTTAAATTTTATAAAATATGTCAAAAATGAAAACTGGCCTTGTGCTGCATAAAATGTTCAACAGGTGTTAAAGTTTTCTGTTTTCTTTCTATCGTCACTGCTATAAGCTATAGTGGAGTCGTAAATAATACTTGCACCTACATAGATAATGTATTTGGATGACTAAATCATTTGGACTTCTTCTTGTGGGGACATTTAAAAAATTATATGTATCGCACGGAAGTGGACACAATTGATGATTTACGCAAACGTATCATAGCTGCTGCTAATAACTTACGAATTCAAAACAAACAAAAAGCAGAAAGACGAGCCTAAATTTTTGTTGTTGTAACATCAGGTATGTCAAACTTAACTATTAATTAAAACCTAAAATTAATTCTATTAACAGTTGATAACATTAGCATCAAAAGTAATTGGATTTGCTGTATGAAATAGATGTTGATTGTCCGCTTTGCTTTGTCAGGTATTACTGTGGACCAGTATCCAGGGCAGTTCAACTGTTATTAATTGAACTGCTATTTTCAATTTTTCTGTTCAAAATTGTATTTGTAAGTGTCCCCTGTACATTCAATTTTCTTAGATAAGTCCTGAATCAGCCTGTATATAATAATATCTCTACCCCTCATTCTAATCACAGGGATTAGCCCAGAAGTCGGAGACTTGCGAGAGAGGCGGCATATTATTATTAAGCAGGCCGCATTCTTGCGCCAGTAACGACTTACGTTGGTAGGCCCTAACCACTATTCAGTGCAGGAATGAGGGAAACCTAGAAGACCGCATTAATTAGGATGGTAGTCAAATCTCGACCAGTATCAATCTCATATTGACGCAAGCCAACATTCTTCCACCCTACCATACCCGCAGAAAGGGTGCTAATCCTCGAATATAGCTGATATACGGTCTACCGGCACCTGGGCACAAACCAACTCCGATCTAGTTACCTCGATTCAAGTACTGACGCCTTAAACCCGACCACTGACCGACCGACCATATCCATTAATAGATTCATCCTATTATTAAATTTAATTTTGATAGGCGCAAGTACACTAAGTTTAATTTTTCGAAGCTAATTTTTCATCTATATCCGTTCAAAATAGAAAATTCGTTACTTACCATCGTTATGTGAACTTATGAAACATATTCCATCCTCTTTCCAACAAACTGACTCCAACTGCTGGTTTGAAACATAAGTCTTAACGGCAGTGTTATCTACCCTGTTCCAAAGTACGATTAATCCTCTGTTGTAACCAATGAGAATGTTGTTCGGATGCTCCGGTTGTTCGAAAATTGATTCGACAGCTCCTGGATTGAGCTTATAGTCTTGTGGAACACTAATAATAACAATAATAAATCGTAATAATAATAATAATAATTAGAACATAAAACAGAATAAACATCTCTATTAGACCAAAACATGTAATCATCATAAATTTCACATTAACTAAAAAAAATATTTAAATATAAGTACTTTTTTCAAGACAAAAAATAATCGATTTGAATCCAGTTAATGCAATTTTATTTTTTTACATTCTCCCTCTTATAAGAGATTAACAAGCTTACATAATATTTTTATCCAAATCACTATTTTGAGTGGTTAGAAGTTAACTTTTGAGAAATTGTCATTTTGTTTATTATAAAAAGATATATTTATTCCTAATTTCCTTAGATATACCAAATTGTTTTCCTAATGGAAGTCAAATCAACAACAAAAAATACATATTTTTATTAAACATTTGAACATATTTTTTCCTTATTTGGCACACTACCAATGCTGAAAAATAGCGGTTTTGAAGTGAACATCAATAAAACTCACTGACGGTATGAGGATAATATAGCAGTAGCTTTCCTTTATTTCACCTTGTGTATTTTTTAATATTCCATATTTTGACGGCTTGTAAAGTATTAATAGACAGATAATATTCTAAATGATCTGCTTTTTTATACAATTAGTATTAGGAGAAAGAAAAAAATGGAGTGTATTGATTATAGTGCATTTAATATTGTTGATTAAGATTAAGTAGTATTGCTAAAATATGTTATATGGATGAAATTAGAGGTCAAAACATACTGTTTGAACCTATATAACAAACTGCATGAATTACAGTCTCTTAAAGTAGATATAAAATAGCTATTTATGTAACAAGTTGCGAAAAGAGTGTGTTTAAAGCACGGGACGCAAAATTGTTGGACAATGCGTCAGGTGCTTAAAACACATCGAGATTTAGCAACAAATTTCATACAAGACTTTTTGTGAAAGTGGAGAATGATATTTTTATGCTTTTATTTGTATTTTTAAACATTTTGAAAAGTGAGCAGGCAATCTGCTTCTAAGGTACTGTTTATGCATTGTTCAATGTCAAGGTTCGGTCAAGTTAATGACGAGTCTTTGGATATTGAACATTGCATTCTGAATGCTGTACTGTCTTTTACAATATGTTATATTTCCTATTTTATATATGTCTATTTTACACGGAACTTTTCTTGGATTGTCCTGAAGAAGGCTTTAATACAGCCGAAACGTAGACTTGCCAACAAATTGGTTTTCTTTAACTTTAGACCTCATTCCCAATAATATTTCAGAAGATTAAACTATTGGGCCATAGATATTTTACGTATTATCAACATTTTGACTTACTTTTGCATGACGATATCCTGATAAATAATATCAGGCGCCATCGTGAAGGTGCTCAAATCCAGCAGGTATATGTTACCGCCTTCAGTCCCCAGCAATAAATGTTTCCCAGCCGATTCCAGACACAAGACGGATATCTTCTTCAGCTTACCTTCCAGGGCTTGTGACTTTACCTCTACCAGAGAACTTCTGTTGACTTCCCACAAGTGCAAGGAGTTGTCGTCGCATAGCGTCACTACGCGGCCCTGGTTTGGCAGGAAGGTTACCTTCGTCACGGGTATGGGGTTCTGGTGCTGGCCGTAGAATTCGACGCCCGGACGTCCGAAAACCTTGACGGCGCCGGTGGCCGTACCTATGCAGATTAGGCGGAGGGAAGAGTCCCATGCTAGGGCTGTGGGTTTGTGGGGGAAGCCATGTTGAAGCGTCTGAAAGAAAAGGCAACAAACTAATTCATTATTTCAAGTAAATATACATTAAATTATAATTTACGAATTATTGATATACAGGATGTTCCAATTTCGTTGTAATTGCAGAGCGTCTCACAAACTACAAGAGATAGAAGGATGAGGTTTTACAACACTACTTTTTTTAAAATGCCTACTTAGGAACACCTTATTCTTGAAATAGTGTTTATTAAAAATACAAGTAATTTTAGACATTTTGGAACTGAATAATATAGTTTAGCAAATAACAGCAATGTTTTTTATATATTTTCAGGTATTAACAATATTGTGTGAAACTAACTACTCTGTGGGCTAAAGCACCAACCAGCGTTGAATTACACCCACAATATCTACCCATATATTCTTTATTATTAGCTTTTGTAACATCTTTTACTGTTTTAGAAAGGTATTTTAAGCTAATATAAAAGTAAAATATCTTTTATTTTATAATTACACCATAATTTTGAAAATTCTATATATTGATGGTATATCAAATCTCCTACAATTCCTATCAATGAAGTCATATGTATGTTCTCTGATACCAAACATCTAGGTATGCTAATGAACAATACCACAGACAAAGCTCTATTCAATAATTATCTAAAGAAATTAATCTATCTAAATTTACTAACCTGGTTTAATGAAAACACTCTATAGATATCTAACTTCTGACATTGGGAACTCGAAAACTCAACCACAATAGATGAGATCTGACGTATTTCTGCATTTTTAGGATTGCTTCATCAGGTGGCCTCCTTTAAGTTGAGTTAAATATCTAACTATAAAAATTATTATACCAATAAATTAAAATTATTGGAAATTGAATGTCGACAATGTCAAACTGATTAATGTCAATTAATTTTAACATCATAATGACCTACTAAAATAAATAAAAAAAAATGCCTTTTATGTATCGTTTTTATATATTTTCAGGTATTAACAATATTGTGTGAAACTAACTACTCTGTGGGCTAAAGCCCCAACCAGCATTGAATTACACCCACAATATCTACCCATATACATATTCTTTTGTAACATTTTTTACTGTTTTAGAAAGGACTCAACTTAAAGGAGGCCACCTGATGAAGCAATCCTAAAAATGCAGAAATAGGTCAGATCTCATCTATTGTGATTGAATTTTCGAGTTCCCAATGTCAGAAGTTAGATATCTATAGAGTGTTTTCATTAAACCAGGTTAGTAAATTTAGATAGATTAATTTCGTTAGATAATTATTGAATAGAGCTTTGTCTGTGGAATTGTTCATTAGCATACCTAGATGTTTGGTATCAGAGAACATACATATGACTTCATTGATAGGAATTGTAGCAGATTTGATATATATTAGCTTAAAATACCTTTCTAAAACAGTAAAAAACAGCAATGTTATCTCATGTGCGAATATTCAAAGATACCAAAGTAAAATGAATGTTCAGGGGGCAAAAACGAGCAAAAAAGTCTAATAAACACAAACGAGCTGATGCATGCATCGAGACGGACGGTGGTATATTTGAAAATTAATTCATTAATTTCGGTTTATTATATCTTTATTTAATGTTATAGTTTATAATACTTACAGAATAAAAACTTTTCTCTGCTGATGTATTACAATAATTAACTTGGGTAAAAATATTTTCATTGCTATCTCAGTAACCGTTGATATTCGCCAATACGTTTATTATGTTTCTTGTTCACTTTTGCCCCCTAAACAGCCCTTTCGATTATTGGGGGTTCCCGTCCAATCACACTGTATAACAGCTGAAAGCAGTCTAACCAACACATTCTTAGGTAGTTTTTGCATATCTACAGGACGAAGTTCCGTGAAAAAAATACTGCACACTACATAAACATTATGAATGATACTAGATTTACATATAGTTTTTCTCCGTTCTGTTCGAATATTTTTGATTCACAAATCATTTCTAACAGTTGCGTAAATCATCATCATATACATAAACAGAACTCGTATTACCAGAAGTGTAGTCACAACTTTTTCGCAATTGCAATGATGTTATGCTTATATGCAGTAAATGTTTGCATTCAGTTACACAATTATAGTTTAAAATTTAATTAGTAATATTTGATATAAATTTATAATATAGAAAAATAGTTCTTTCTGTAAATTTTTTAATACTACATATTCTATACAATATTTTTTAAATTGTGTCGTTGCGTGTCATTCTTTCACAGAAATCTAATATGCGGTTGACATGTTTCTATTTTGTAGCCTGCAATAAAAAATTAATATACTAATCTAATTGTACGAAAAATTAGTCATCAATATAGATAAACCAGTTATCTATGAACTATCTGGATTCGTCAAAAAGTATAATATTGATTTTCTCATATCTTAGGAATTCAGTTTCAGACAAAGGCGTAGTTTTACGTAGAAAAGTTTATTATCAGAAATTGACACATAATAAATGCACTTTTTGCGAAACCTTACGTTTATAAATTTCTTTTTCTGAACTCAAAAATGGAAAACCGATTATTTTTTTCAAATAAATTTCGAGGTTTGGCAAATAATTGTTTAAAAAAGAAGAACAGATGACAAATAAAATAAATAGGTATAGGTAGCTAATTCATCAACATATTCAATTCATTGCGTGAATCATCTTTTATTGTGTTTGTATTATTTAGATATCAGTGAACATATATTTTTTAATATTCCACACTTGAACTATGACACACTGCTCGCTATTTAGACAATGTGTAGATTAGGAAAGTAAAACATATTTTAATTTATGAAAAATGCGAATGCGAAAAAATCCCTCTGCAAAATACACAGTTATTTCTTTAATATTCGAGTTGCAACAACTTTTACTCTCTGTATGAAGTCTACAATTACAATTTCACAAATAACTACTGTTTTCAAAGTGTGTATTGAACTATTTCTATTAATGGAATTTTGTTTTGAATCCTTTAGTTGTACACAGATGTACAATAACACTTTCTAAAATACTTTATTTTACGGAATATGTGCTTTATTTAGCGGCTGAAGCAGGAGACAAAAGTAGAACAACGTAAATAATGCTTCCTGCACATATGCCAAGGCATCAAATTACAAGAAAATTTAAAAAATCCACTACCATATTAACAGCACGGATATGATGTGTGAAGGAAATTGCCTTGCAGTAACAGAACGACTGTACAATTAAATTGTATCAGGAAAATAATTCAGTGCGTGTGTGGTTAACAGAATTTTTAATATCCGATTGTTAACCATTGATGATTAAAACTAATGACTCATGATTTTCAGTATACAACAATAATTAAATTTTATGTTATTCCAGGCATACTTTTATACCATATACAGACACATATACACACAAAGTCAACAGTCTTGTACCCCCTCTATATAAATATATAAATTGATTCGATTAAACCTGGCTTTTCTTAATGTGATAAAAAAAGTACATGTCAGTTTGGCAGTGTATTCAGCCAAGTGTTCCTTTGAATTTTTGTACATTATAATGCCAGGACGTGAAATTTCTGCGTTTACCCGAGCAAGAACGACTGCTTTACATGATGCAGGACATTCTATTCATCAGATATCGAACATGTTGGGCATTCCTAGATCATCTGTTGTACGAATAGTACACAGATATGAAGAATTTGATACAGTGGAAACAGACCACGTAGTGGACGTCCTCGAGTATCTAATGAAAGGGAGGATCGGTATTTGGTGCAATATGCCAGTAGACACCGCACTTCTTCAGCTTCTGCTTTCAGAGCCCACTTTTAAGGTACGTTTTGCCGTATTATAACGACACCTACTATTTGAAGAAGACGGCTCCACAACGCAAATTTACGTGCTAGAAGACCATTACGGGTTCCCACTCTACTTCCAAGGCATCGCGCCGCGTAATGTTTTGGGATGGAATAATGTTCAATCGCTGCACCCCATTAATTCGCAGAATATGACCAGTCAAATTTATATCGAACAAGTTATTACGTCCATTATTTACCCCCTACGTAATGAATTTGGTGAAAATTTTGTGTTTATGGACGACAACGCTCGACCACATCGCGCAAGAAGGGTTCAAGACTAGAGCCATTCACAATCATATTCCTCCACCTCAGACTGCAGATGAGTTAGTTGTGGCGGCAGAAGAGGAATAGAACAATATTCCGCAAGAGATCGTTAACCGTTTGATTATCTCAATGCACAAACATGTCAATATGCTATTGGAACGTGGTGGTCATCCCGACTATTAGTCAAGTAGAGAACTTGCTTTGTTACTTCTTTTTAACAAATTTTGTCAAAAATGTCACACATTTGCTGGTTTTTAATTTTCTAAGTACTCAGTTTATCGAACATATTCTTTTGACAATAAACAAGATTCAAAAAACAATATACTTTTATAAATGTATTTGGTTTTTCTGACAAAAAAATTTCTTTAACAAGAATGAGGGGGCCAAAACTTTTGACGTGTATTATAACTTTTCCATCATATTTCAGGAAGATTTAATTGAAAAGTAAACGTTGCCATAAAAAAACAATACAACCATATCGGATTCTGAATCAAATGGCATCTAAACAAATGTGTGTATGGAGAATACTTTTCAAAATATCTGAAAGATATCATGTTTTTGTAGAAACGCCTTGTATAACCTATTGATTAAAAATTAAAGAAAACTTGTATCATGGACACGAAATTAGAAAATGATCATCGAGATCTTAGAAACTATGAAAGATACAAAAACGTTTAAATTGTCGTAAAGTTACGCAATTTGATGCTCTATCAAACGTCACAAAAATTAGAGGTATTTCAAAAACTTCTGGATACTCGAATAGCTGATATTTCAGATTCAGATTAAATACGGATCTACATAGAAGTAGAAAGTCCAAGAAGCAACATTACGACTGTTATCAGCGAAAGCCAAAGTGTGTACGAGAAGGAATTGGTGAAATTTGATAACAGGTGAAAAAAAAAGGGGGATAAGAGAAGCAATTAGAGAAGAGGTGCTACTATTCTACTTTTTCAATGTGACGAAACGGTTTGCATCTTCGATGTGGACAAAATATCCAATGCTAAAATCAATGCTGAAAATGCACAAAGATATTGATATTTCGAAATATGGTAAACTCACTTCATATTTGAAAGTAGAATCAAGATAATATAAACCAAAGAAGGCAAAGATACTGGAGAGAAGCCAAATAGAAGAATTTTTGAAAAAAGCACCGGATGAGGAATATTTACAAGTTAACGTAGAGAACACACGATTTTAATATTTCAATGTACACATTGAGCGTTTTATTTCGAACTCTTTATCGGTTGCAACGATCATGGGAGTTGCAGGTACTTGTCGATGCAATGAATTAACCTTTTTGGATATCATCCATGTCCAAGACAAAGACAGTTACCTACACGTACACATTCCGGATATGAAAACAAACATTTCAAGAAGTTTCACGATAATGGAAGAAGCATTTTTAGTGAATGCTGTAGAAATGTGTCGAAAATACATGAATCTGCGACCTAAAACTGCTGGTGGCAGATTTTTATTGCGATATGGGGCTGAAAAATGTAATGTGATGTAGGCATCAACACAATTTAGAAAACGTTTCCAAAAGTGACTGCATTTCTTGGGCTCCCTGATACAGAAAGTTTTACCGGACATGGAATGAGAAGTTCTTCGGCAACATTACTGGCCAATGCTGGTCCTACCTGGCAACGTTGTGAGCCCCACCATTCCTTCAGAAACTCCTTATCGACTGAATATAAACAATCCCGGGCAAAGTGACAAGATTGTTCTTGAGATAAATGTTAATAATAATAATCCTAAAAATGCTATAAAATCGAAGCGTGGCATTTTGAATTCTAATCCACTGGTGTTGTTAAAAGGCCTTTAATCCACGGAAAACAGCGTATTAAAACTTCTTAGGTAATATAGTGGTCGTGCTATAAACCAATATGTCAACTTGTGCTCATATTTTTTGACCGTTACTGAAGGTATAGCTGTTTCTTGCTGTTATAATCATAAATACGTAACACATCGCGTCTCTCCATATTTAGACATATCTTTTCTGTCATAATGATTGTTGAAGCAAAGTGGAACTCAAAAACTAATCAATCAAAGTAATACAAATCAATTATATTTCATTAATGGTTTTGAATTTTGAATTTATTTTATACCTATTCAAAATTTTCTTTGCTACCGCACTGATTATTTCTACTACTTCTACATATCAGTCAGTGTAACCGAATTAGTATTTATTGTTCTAATTTAACATCCTACAATGTTTTTACATAATTTTCTTTACTATGTAGTATAAATTTGAATTGAATCATGAAAATAAACGAATTAGAAATATGGTCTGTAAAAAATCGATTAATCTCAATATTTAACGGTATTATTATGTAGATATATTTTAAGTTCCATTAGGAAACGGCTTCCTCATACTCTATTGAATATTTACATCGCTCTTGGGGTAAATGTGTATTATATGCGCACCCCAACTATAAAAGAACATTGTAATAGACAACATTATCGACAAAACATGAGAATATGTGAAGTATAAATTATATTTTTGGGAGTGACCATATCCTATCTGTATTCGGTTCAAGGTATTTTAGTGCCCTATACAATTAAACTAAATACAATTTTACATTGATACCTCTACAATTTTTTTTTAAATTTACATGGAATAGCAGATGAGTTCAAATTCAATATAGCTCCACACGATTGTGAAGCATATTGAAATATATTTTTCTCATAAAGTACATTTTAACCTTCAACTGCATATTTGCAATATGTTAAAAATATTTTTTGTTTTTCAAACTATATAAATAGAAAAGTAATCAATAATTTCAAATTATAAGGAATTATTTTAAGTACATACAAGGTGTAACTAAAATACTTGGCCTGACTGGCCTCACTAATTATCAAACAGTTTCCACATGACCGTGGACCAAAAACGATTAATTTTGGGAAATACAGATAAAATTAAAGAGAGATAGAATTCTTCCAAAGTGAAAAAATAAATTGAAGTATGTCAGGATATCTTATTTAATTAATTATAGGTAATTTTTGAATTACTATTACTATTATTTAAAAAATATTTGACTTTTTTAGCAATGCTTTCACTGCTCTGCCATAACAGTAAAATATTTTACTTTTAATTACATTTCTTGAAACTGGCTCACAAATGTTGATATACCGAAAAGTAAAAAATAAACAACTTACCATAAATCGTTATAGAAGAGTGCGAATTATATTCGTACACCCTCTACATACTATATTTGCTAATTCTCGATTTGAATAAGACATTTTGAAATAAAACAACGTATGGAAAGTCATATCTACCCATACGCCTCTGTACAATTTCGAGTTTCATGTTTATAAGAACTGGAGTGTGATATATTTTGTAATTATTAGGTATTATTATTAAGTAGGTAGATCCCTCTTATGCATATAAAATTTCTACAAAATCGTTTTTGCCGTTTTGTGCAATTTCAATTTAAAAAAATCTATTCTATTTTAAAACTTTAACACCCTGCACCTTGAAGACAAAAGTTTTGGGAGTTTTGGGGGGATCTGTTGCGATAATAATGGCACTCTTTAAAATTAATTCAACGTCTTGTTTTGAACTGCTGACGTATTCGTAATAAATTTTACTTTAAATTTTTAACATGAATACAATATCAACTAAGGATTCACTTCAAAAATATTGTTCTAATATTACCCTATGTATATTGCTTTTATTTATAAAGAACTGTTAACGACTTTTAAATTAGCTGTATGTACACAAATATCAATAGATAAATGTATAATGAAGCGTCGTTAAAAATGTATATCACTATTTTTTAACCATCGTCTGGCTATATTTAAAAAATCATTTGTTTGTAAATTATTAACCTTCATTCTAATATTACTACACAATTTACCACTTGAATAAAAAAATACACTGTAAGATGATTTAAATAAATTCCGTAAATTTTCAATAGGAACGAAGCAAATTATACAGGTTCTGAAAGTACAAATAATAATGGTTAAAATGTGGTTATAATTGCAAAATAATGTGTATTTTACAAATGCTTTTTAGAGATGAAGAGAGGAATACTGCATAATGTTCATATAAGAACAAAAAATACTTTAGATATGCCTCAGTTTTGTACATCCTATTTTGTAGGTCTTTTACTTACAATGCAGTAAAGTATTACATACGGATTCATCAACAAGGCGTAACGTTAGTCAGACTAGCGGAGGTTACGCGAAAAATTTACGCATCTGTTGCACTAATTTAAATAAAAATTCAATTGAAGGTAACATCAAACGCCTGGCACCACAACATTTTAAAAAAGTAATAAAATACGTCATTTAAAATTCTTAACTATGCCATATTTATGCTACCACTACCATTATTACGTTTTATATTGTTTGTATATTATGTTTTATGGATTCTTGTTTTCCTGTTTCCTGCTGCTTATGCTTAGATTTTTTAGTTATGCGTTTGTTTTTTTCATTATTGTTTATGAAGCTGTATGTGTTGCTTTATTATTGTCTAATAGTGTTATATACTTTAAATTTAAGGGTTAAGTGTAAGAGAAGCGTCAGCTAAACCTCATCCTTTGTTTTTATTACTGAATAAAGACATAAATTATTATTATTATTATTAAATGGAATATCCTGCATATTTATTTTGTATGGCACTGGTGAGATCGTTAAATGAGATTTTCAAAAGTATATTATACATGACACTAGTCTTTTACGTTTTTCGAAATATTACGTACAAAATATGAGAAACACACATCACAACATCAATGAGAGTTATACGACAAAAAAAAAACAGCTTGCAAAATTTAGTAAAAACATATCAATTTTGCATTGAAAAAGAAGACAATCAAACTAAACTAAACTTATAAATGTATTTCTTCTGTTTCGTTATAAAAAAATCATTGTGTTGAAAAAAGGTATCATGAATAACTTACTATGGTGATGTTGCATATTAACAATGAATACGTAATATCTGAAAAACTGTAAAAGATAAATATTATGTAGGTATAATATATTTCTGAAAATCTCAGTTCACGGTTTCTTCAATTGCGTAAAAATACAGTGTTCCACTTAAAAAACGAAAGGTAGGCTCTCGGGAAAGCGATATTCAATTGTTTTTGTGATAGGTAGTTGCTTTAAAAAATATTAAATTTTTTTCTTACATCATTTTTCGCGTCTCGAATAATAACGGAGAATATGGTAGCGGGTAATTTTTGTGTGACCACCTTGTACATACTACTTATACCAACGACAAGTGTTGCCAAATTATAATTATCCGATAAAAGGAAAACACAAAACCTTGAGAAAATATTTATCGCAATTTTGAAATTACAATTACACAAAATTTCTTACTGAAAGGTTCCTTCAGGTTCCCCCTAAATACGGGTAAGGTTTCTATTTTCACTATATTTGTTATTATAAATATTAGCTGAACATAACATGGGTAATTATATTATTCAAGCATTGTAGACTAAGACGTAAATTAATAATTATTCTCAACACCTCGTTCAATGTTTTACAACGCGTTGTCTCACGGTATTTCTAACGTTGCGCTAATAACTTTCACTGCACTATAACAATAATTATTGTATTGAGTTTCCTTATTATTTCACGCAAAACTGTGACAGCGAAACCCAGGAAAACTGTATTCAGTCACGCATGGATCTGTTTGAACACAATTGGTTGCTTGTTAGCGGTCTAACAAAAAGAAATTAGTACCTTCAAAACCTAAATTTGACTAACAATAATATTTTAGGCTAATTACATAACCACACATTGTCAAAAACAGAAATAAATTTAGTATCCCATGCATACAATCTACCTACATATACAGGGTGTTTTTAAATGAAGTAGCAAAAATGAGACCACAGATTCCTCACGTGAAAATAAATCAATTTAACCTAACATACCTATATTCCAAGTCGCATAATAAAAAAGATACAGGGTGTTAAAGTTAAAATTTTATTTTCGATATTTGTAGATAACTTCTTAAAATATCCAAATATTTACATAAAATTTGTAAATCATGGGTGTTGCGGGCGAGAAATACAAATTTGCTTCTAATTGTGACTTCACTAGTAGAAGGCACCACTTGTGGCACACCATGTTTCTTTTAAATGGCAGAACTTTTTGCTGCTTAGTGTATCCATCTGACTATTGAAACAATCGATTCTCCTACTTGTTATATCTGAAAAAGGTATACCTTATTGAAGTCGTTAGGAGTAAGTTTTAGAAATAATCCTATTTGAAATATTCAGTGCACCGTGCACCGACTGAAAACTGTTATCGTTTCAGGTAAAGTGCCTTTTCTACTTAAAATACAGCAAAATATGTTACTTGAAAAAGTTGTTCAGAACGGTAAATTGTATCGATTTATTTCACGTAAGGAATCTGTGGTCCATTTTTGCTACTTCATTTAAAAACACCCTGTAGGTCTATGGCAATTTATTGATGAAATACTTAAATATAAATATCGCGTGCGATAAACGATATTAAGGGTACAGTGTAACTTTTATCAGGCTCCGCCTATCAGCACCTTCAACAGCAAATTTAACTTTGTGCCCCTGTTAAGTTAGGCAATTATTGTATGCAGAAATTTAGAAAAACATGTCTCCTTGGCGGACAGATTTCATTAATATAAATGCAAAACATTGAAATCTGAGGCAATTGTCTGTTATATGAAGACTTAATTTACTAGCCTACAGCTTTCTTTTTTTATAATAGTGCCTAACAACGTCTCACCGCATGCCTAAATGTGGGCAATATTGCTATCGAAATATTGTTCAGATCTATTTTTTTTTTAAATATGGCTTTGCTGTCTAGTAAAATAGACTTTTATTAGTTGATTAAAACTTGCTTCATCTTAATACAAATTTCCATTGAGGAGAAATATGAAAACGCGTGGACGTCTAAAAACGGCTTTGTAAAATTGCGAACATTACAGCCTTAAAGGATTTTTTTGAAAACTTTCAAATTACATCTATCAGATGTTCCATATTCATAAAGTTTAAGTTGTAACGGAAAATCTGAGTAAAAATATATTCATTTAGCTTCGTTTAGACTCCCATGACTCCCAAAGTGGTCTGTATCGACCCCTAGTTGTCGACTCCAAACTGCAGGGATCCATGTCAGCGAAAACAAAAATTAGGGGAAGAGAGTAAATAAGGGTCCACAAGATTGAATCCCATTTAAGCAGACCGTGATCGAAATTTTGACTTTCCATAAATGGAATAATTCACATAACACAAATAGTATCATCTTACATATTACTTTCATAATAGACATATAAATGGAGTAAAAATTTTTAAAACATGAATGCTTATGAAACATGATGAAGATTAGAAGCTAGATTTGGCGAATTTTATTACTTTATGAGAGGAAAATTTGAGATTTGAGAATGGGATCATTCACCGTTGATGAGTCAAATCAAAAACTTTACTAACTTGGTGTCTACTCAAAACAGACAATATAGATACGTGGTCTCTATGAGACAGTTTGAAAACCAATGGTTTAGAGGCTAGGTACTGCTTTGTCGATCATATGAACTCGAAGGAAGATTTTCAATGATATTCAAAACAAATAAATTTTCTCTGCTCTTTACGCATACAGGGTGTCTCATAATTAGCTGCCAACCCTAAACAGGACGATTCTATAATCAAAACTAAGTAAAAAAGTTCATATGAACATGGGTCCGGAAATGCTTCCTAAGGGCACAGGGACCCATTGAAGAGGGAGGAATGGAAATCATTTTTTTGCAATATCTCTCAATCGCGTTGTGATAAATGAATGAAATTTGGTATACACAGCTAAATTTTGATAAGCAATTTGATGGACTAATCCATTTATTTCCACAAGGTCCATTGGGGTGGGTACTGGGGGGTCCTTGGTATTTTGCGTGTGTAACTTTTTTGCGTATCCTGTGTTTAGTGTATCCATCTGACTATCGAAACAATCGATTCGCCTACCTGTTTTATTTCAAAAAGTATACTTTGCTGAAGTCGGTAGGAGTAACCGTTCGTTTGCAATAATAACGACACTCATTAAAACGAATTTTGCGATTTCTTTAGAACTTCTGATGTATTTGTAATGAAATCTACTTCACATTTTTAATATTAGTTATTAGTTGTTTCACTCACCGATAAATATTTAATGAAATTTTTACTCAGAACTTCCAGAAGTTTAAAAACTGTTTAAGAGAGTGTCATTATTATTGCAAACGATTGTATATCCTTGTAGGTACTATCACTGGATGATTTAAAAGATGACGAGTAAAAATGTTTGCTCCAAATGACGTATTCCTTATACTTCGTTGGGAATATATCAAACACTTTATTTTTGTTTAGATTTTTTTTATGGAAATTCTCCTTTCTCCCTAGTTTCGTTCACCTAAAACAGGGCGCCAATCGATACGTCAGTGAGTCACACAAGGCTTTTAAATCATTTCCTGCCCCGACATGTGATACCTTAGTTATAAACTTATTCAACCACAGAACACAGCTGTTGAATATATTGTGTTGCGTCTTTGTCTTTACGAGGGTACTTCAAAATGTATGATTAAATTGACAATGTTTTAGAACGATTACAAAATATGTTAAGTATGTGAGACATAAAAAGCAGTGACAATGTTCTAGGTGATGTCCAGTAGATCCCTGCGTGTATTTTTCTTTCAGTCAAAACATTAAGTGTAAAAATCGTTTCGGTTTATAATTTTCTGGAAAGACCTTCTTTTGAAAATTAGTTAGTTTATATTTACATCCACTTTGCTAGCATCACTTGCTATCTATACACCATTGTTATTTGTTTTGTGTAGAAAGGAAAAAGAGAGAGAGGAGAATTGTTATGATTGCTAGAGAATGAGAATATATGAATGCCAGTCACTCTCTTCACTATAATTATCTTCTTGAATATTATCTTGTTCACATTGATTATAAACATTATTTAGCAAAATTGGTTGTAATCAGGTGAACTCAGGATTGGTGACCCATTTTGCACTAGACAATTCGACTAGCAGTTTTGAAAGATTCAAACTTTTTTTGTTTCAGCTTAATTGGATTTTCGAGTGACTCATCTCGGGAATTCTATAAAACATTTCGGTCTTGAGCAGACTGATAACGACAGATTGTTAGAAGTGTATCTACGTATAGAGGGCGTGAACCATTAGACGTAAATATACAATAACAAAAACACTTACTGAGCTTTGATCAGGATATAGTTGCTCTAAGGATCTGTAACTGCATCGCGTGCAGCTCTTACAATAAGCTCAAAC
This sequence comes from Monochamus saltuarius, assembly GCA_025584915.1. NCBI lineage: Eukaryota > Metazoa > Arthropoda > Insecta > Coleoptera > Cerambycidae > Monochamus > Monochamus saltuarius. The sequence goes on from CM046727.1 coordinate 41,262,654, forward strand.
CCTTTTAACTAAATAAAGAAAAACACTGAGTATACAGAATTCGCACATTCTATAACCATAAATATGTGCTACTTAGATCAACGTTTACTGTTTGGAATATGTTCTCTCAGACTGCAGCTGGATATTAAACTAACAATGCACTCTGACCAGACCACTTCTGCAGAGATAGTCAAGACTAGGTCTTTAACCAGAACCCGAAATCGTCACATTCCCCATGTCACACGCAGCTAAAGGATGAACCGTGTAATACGACAAAATAATTCATTAATCAAATACTAAATTAGCCAATAAACAAATAATAAGCATGCCAAGGTACTCAGTGATAACTCACCTAATCCATACAATACAGGTCATTTAAACTTCAATTGTCTAATACTACTAAAACTGATAAATCTTACGAGTATAAGTCATTACATTGCATTTAGAAATATTAAGTTTCAGACGATTTAGTTCACACCATGAAGACATTTGCTTGATGCATTCTTGCATATGAATAGAATAGTTTAAAATCATCCGCAAATAACAAATGTTCGCAAGTAATAACCTTGGGAAGATCGTTAATAACAAATAAAAATGATGGGACCTAAATTTGAGCTTTGCAGAACGCCTGATGCTGAAGAAAATGAATCTGAGGTGAAATTTGTATATCTTCCCATAAAATGTCACTTAAGTAAGAAGTAAAGAATTTAATGAAGGGTTCGGAATATTCAAAACTTTTTGAAAGTCGGTGTAGATAACGTCGATCTGCTCTCTATTATCCAATACCTCAAAAACGTATTGAATGAAAACTGCTAAATTAGATATTGTTGACTTTTTCTGCATAAAATCGTGTTGACATGGCAAAATAGTACAGCTTACCATACAGTAAAATTTCAAAAAACGTTAAAAAAAATTACACAATAACGAGATGTCTCTATAATTGGATACATTATTGAGATTTCTCTTTTTTCGGTATAGGATAAATATGTTTTTTTTTTTCAACAAGACGGGAAGGTAAAATAGAAATAATGAACAGAATGCATAGCATCATTTGTTAAATTTGCTGTTGCTTTTTGAAATAAGGTCATAAAATACATGTACAAATTCTTGTTACTACAATACAGTGATTCATTTTATTGAAGTAATAAAAATAAATGCGGATACATACCACAGAAAATATCTGCTTGGAACAAATACTATAAAGTAAAATAATAACTAAAACTGATATTAGATCATAATATTAAAATTTGCTTGTCACGAAACAAATATTTTAATATACGTACTTTAAAAAAATATATTTCTGCTTTATAATTTTGGAAATTCTACCCTCTCTTACAATATTTGTACTTAGTCATAGTTAACGCTATATATGTTAACTAATTTCGTGTTATTTTTTCCAAAGAATTCATTATCATCTCGTCTCCATTATCTAATAATTACTAGCCCGTGTCATAGTCACGATAATCTGTTAGCATATTTACTTTGTTTATCGATTATTTATGGAATTTATCGGAAGATTATTGTTAAGGTGTACCGTGCCATAAATTTATAAACCGTGTTTATGAATTTTTATCGTTTCATAACAAACGGCGGATGACATTTGCGGTTATTATTAAATATGTTTGTATTTGCACTTAATTTTCTACTGAATAGTTTCATAATTTGGCGGTATTCGGATTACCAGAGAACTAAGAACCCTTTATCTTTGGATCTGTGTTTTTTTCATTAGTCATGGGCATTGCCGGAAACATTGCAATCAATGGATTACACGTTATACTCTGACAAAAGAAACGCCTCGCATTTTTTGAAACAATTTTTTTCAATAGGATTATTTAAAATATTGAATTCGTATTTCGTCATTTTGTTTCCGATTGATTTGTGAAAAAAAAAAAAGAAATATAAAATATTAGACAACTAAGGTCTGTGGATGTCTCGTGCGTCACCAAAAAACCAGGGGTGGATTTAAGGCATCGCTACAACAGGATGTGACGTTTAGAGTGGAGAAAATTTAAAAGCAAATACTTAAGAATATGAATGAAAAAAATGAACAATGAAAACATTAACACGTTTTTTGAAGAAAATTAATCTTCAAACTATGAATGAAAAAATATTCACTAGTACGGTTCTGGATATAATTGTTACAACTTCACGTTTTTTGCTGATAACCATTACTTTGAAAATCTTTATGTAGACCGTGTTGCCAGAATCATATTTCTAAGGTTATTTTATTTTCTTGTTACACGGAAAGAAATTGAAGGGCAATGTGTAAGATTGTTGCTCGAAAATTGCATTATTTTTATTCCTCTGAGCATAATCTTTGCCATTAATTTTATATTATCAAAAGCAACAAGTCCTAAAATTTTGTAGATGAAGGATAGTAGCTAACAACAATAATCAAATATGAGTCTTGACTATATTATTTGGAAAGTAGTAAATCCTAATACTAATTTTCATTGTGAATGTTTTTTTTTGTTTAAATTTTTTTAACTGATTGTAGCAATAATTGGAACACTTCATTGGTAATATTTTGTAGCAGCAGCAACAATTAATATAGTAGACAATGCTTTATGGCTTCTCAGGTCCAGCATCGAGTAAGCAATGGCCACTAGATATAGCTTTGCTACATTTTGCGTACGTAGTTTAATTGGCGTTCATATTATTTGCATAGGTCAGTTACAGGCTAAAGTTCTTTCGATAACGGCGCGTCTCTCAAGTCATTAAACATTTATTTATTTGGTCTACTAAATCTGTGTTAAAGAAACACAATAATAAGAAATCATTTATAAACTGTTTAAAATATGATTTATTATGTTTTTATTATAGGCTCTACATATACAATTTATAGAATTTTGCAGCAAGTTTGTTTCCGCTACTTCTAGATGGAACATTTTTGATAGGTTCAGGCAACCCCTATTTTGCTACATCCAGACAACATTATATCCATAATTATGGTTTGTCTCCAAATTATAAAATATGACTGCACATCATGTGCTACAAAAACGGAGAGAATCTAAAATTTAAAAGAGTTGCAAATGATTGTTTTGCATCCAAAGAAAAAATGAAAATAATTATTAAGTGCCCATCCGCTACATTTAAACTAGAAACTGCATAACATGACAACAAACCGCTAGAAAAAGAATTTGTACACTATTGTACTAAATCTCTAAGCATACTTCACCACAGAACACCTTCAATTTTTAGCACCAAATGTAATGCTTAACACAAATCAAAAATAGGCAACTACCTGTTCTTCCACGCGTTAACCGATACAAAATTTAAACAATGTCTGTCCAGATAAAGGTTTTATCCACGGGTCCTCAATAGCAATGACGAAGATAGAAGGCCTTAACTGATGTACACTCGCTGCAAGATGAAGGTTTCCAGTCTTTATCAATATCATATTTTGCTTAAATTATGGCGGCTTAACCGCTTGTTCGTCACACATGTGCCTACACAAAAACAATCATTGACACGACCTAATCATTGATGAATCCCAAAATTCCTATTAATAGGCCACTCACTCTATTAAAAGTAGTCCATGTTTTAGGTTCGCAACCTTTATGTTGCGGTCACTGTACATTTTAAGTAGTATTGGTTTTAAAAACTTCGCTTTCAGATAAGTCGAAGTAGCGTTTCACTTTTGGCGATAAATTTTAGGCTCCCCGAATCCAGAAGACATTGCGATCAACGTTCGCAGATCTAACAAATTAAGCGTTTATTATTATTTATTAGATTAATACCCTACTAAAATAGTATAAGTAACAAAATACCTCCTTTTCCAGCACATGTCCTGAGATCTAGCCATGTCGAACGCAATGTCTGACGGCCTACAAACGTTAAAAGTATCAACAATTAAGCCACCTTCAGAGAACGATGTAGTCACGTGATTTGCAGCCAATGAAATTAACCGCAGCCCCATATTATTCTTGAACTGCTATTAACACAATCAGATATTCAGTCTATATTTATTGGATTTAGTACTACAATACTCGCATATCCGATCACCGTGAATTCTTTAGTATAGGTGATAGCTTCTATCTTTTATGGTGTGTCGATATGAGGATCAAGATTTCAACGAAAATTATCACGACTCCGATATCAACCAGTGTGCCCGGATTTTTGTAGTGTGTTTTAAATATAAGAATCATTTAATGGCTCTGCTTCTAAAAATACACTTATTCAAGCTTTAAAAATACGTTTATACAAGAAAAACCATCTTTCTATATCTACTGAAGTTAAAGGACAAAATTTGAACTTTCAAAGTAGGTTCGGTTTAATATCCAAATAATTCTTGACATTATTTTCGATTTTCTTAATGTTCATTCATCTGGGGCATTAAATTTGAAATATTTTTGCCAGAAATGTCTTCACTTCCAATTATTATTAAAAAGAAACATGAAAACCAATGTGAAAGCTCAATATGGTAGAGAATAAAACAAGTTCTTTGAAAAACAAACTATAATGCTATCATAAACGAAGTGTTAACAATCAAGTGGTACAAGTAGACTGACTGTGACTGGCCCTCGTCTCGTTGCGAATGGCCAGGCCGACATTCTTTTTACTCTAAACTATAAATAAACCCTAAAACGTAAACAGTTAAATAGCTCCATCAGCATCATGTATAAGAAGCGTGATATCACCGTCAATATCGGAGCCTATGTACAGGGTGTGAACAGAAATCATGTCAGGGTGCTTACAAATAATGTTTCAAGAAAATGTGTGGTGAACAACGAAAAAAACAATTACAATTAAATATGTCGATATCTACCGAAGTTAAGCTATTTTGAGTCCTAGAGGCACCCCTCACAATTGGTCTTTCTTATTCTATAAAGGGGGTAAATGTACTAAGCAATGTGTGGGTATCAACAGCTTCGGGAAAATGCCATCTAACATCGCTGGTTACTTAGGCCACCCAAACCTCGAAGCGTATACAGGACATGATTTTCGACGCTCTTCTGTCACATTATTAGCCAACTCCGGGTCCAATATTATAAATAAAAACCGACATGGTGGGTGGAAGTCCACAGCGGTAGTTGGGTCTTGATTGAGGATTATTTGCATAACCAAAATAAAATAGTCCACAGCATTCTCAAAGCATCAAATCTCTCATCAGAACTTCAAGAGAATCGTGCTGAAGCACGTAGTACATCAACAGTAACAGTATGTTCCGTGATTGAAGAACAGCATCTAGCAGCTATTCACTGAAGTTACAAGCTAATCCTGTAGCACATACTTTGTCGATAGTGAATTGCACCACTGAAGAACATCCTCAAGCCGCTATTGCCTTAGCACTGAATTTACAAAATGCCATCAATTGTTCAATTTAATTTCAATGTTTTTTAGAATTTTTTATTTTTTTTCACAAATATTACATAATTTTCTTTACCAATGCACAAAAAAATATAATTTTTTGTATCTTTTATGGTTAATTAAAAAATATGAGGTGTTCTTTTAAAAGGACGGTAGTAACATGAACTATTACTGCTGAACAAAATATTTCTTTATTTAAAGCATAAGGTATAATAAAATAAAAAACAGAAATAAACTATAACTAAAGGGTGTGATATTTTTTAAAACAAAACTTTGGATGGAGTGGTAAATTACATTTCTCACAGCGAAATTGTACTTTCCTGTGACATTCTCCACATCTGAGTTGATTTTCTTGGTATACTATCAGATGGTTTATTCCATCAAACCTTGAGTGAGCATTTTCATGTGGATTTTGCTTTGATGGGCCTCTTTTAAGATCTTTTTGATTTGATGCTAAAATGTTTTCAGCAACAGCTCTTCTGAATTCCAACTGGTCTAGTTTGCCCCCCTGAGCCTGATGTAATTGCCACGCATTGTGAATGGCCATATCCAAGCATTGTACAAACAAGGGAAAATACCATTTCTTTCCTCTGATGGAGACTCTATATAGACTAATGTTCTGGTCTCCCTTGTCTACAGCGCCCATGTAGGTATTGTAGGATTTTATGATATTGGGTTGGTCAATATTTATATGTTTTTTCTCCTTTTGAGAATAGCGCTTGACATAACCCAAAGAAAAAACTGGCGTAAAATTAGATGCAATAGTGACGACACTATTATCATTCCATCGACATACAACAATACCAGTATCCTTGTCCAGTAGATACTCAAACTGCCCTCTTTTCATTTTTTTCATTTCAGAAGAACTAGAAAGTGGGCATTTCAGCAAACGATTTTCACGTATAGTTCCTGTAGCTTTTAGACCTCTTACTTTTAGTTCATTTAATACGTGGATCGAAGTAAAGAAGTTATCGAAAAACAGTTGGAAGTGAATACCAGGCCATTTGGAGCTAAGAACATCTGCATATTGTAAAATTATGCTTGAGCCCAAACCAAGTTCTTTATATATATTAGGTATAGTCTCTTACAATTCATTGTACAAGATAAAAAAAAGCATGACGTTTATCGACTTAGAAAACAAGCCTATTTGGTACTGTTTTTATAAACAAATAAAATAAAGTAGCAGATATACAAATATGATATATTTTTAAAATTATATTGAATTAAGCTGTCAAATCATCTGTTTTCTTCGCATAATATTAAAATATTTGATATCAGAAACAATGTCAGACGTTAGTTTTTGTTTTGAATTGTGTCAATTTGTTTTTGTTTACAAATCATTTCAAGGAACATAAACTATTTTCTGAAGAGTGAGTAATTTTAACATATCTATTTTTACTCGTGTGGTTAGCTACAAAAATATACAAATCACATTTAGAATTTATTCAGAAACCAGAATCGGTATAATATTTGCAAATTAATAAAGTGCGTATTAAACAAATTGTAAATATCCTAAAATATAACGTATAATGAAATCTCGTGAAATCTATTTTAGTAGCGACACATTTTTCAAATCAAACTTTTCGATCGTCAAACTTCATCTCATTTCGAAATTATGTAATTTCTTTTTGTTAAATATTATACATAGCCTCGTGAATTTTTAGGTGAAATAAAAATATATAGTTTTTCTAAAAATACATATTCTGGTATTTTTCATCTTTTGAGTTTCATATTTTTAATTACGCAAAAATAGTTCCACAAAACAACCATTGATTGAAAATTTATTTAATTAATTTTGTTCATAGGTGAGGAAAGAAGAAACACCCAATAAAATGCATCTAAATTCCAGACATTATTTTATTATCTGTGTAGCAATCTTGAAAAAAGCGAAAGTTCTAATTTTTACGTCTTAGATACGGATAATATTTGTTATAAATTGTTGATTTATTATTAATTTAGAGAGCATTACGTCTCCCAAGTAATTTGTCACGTCCTACGACATACTCAAGAGGTTAAATTTGAAGCTGTTTTATTAATTCCACTGTCTGTTGTAAGGACATTAAATCATACCCGAAAAAATGCGCACTGATTGTGTTTCTCATTACTGCGACCACTAGAAGTTATTCATACCTAATTAAAATTATATTTGTATCTGATAGCAGTGTGGAATTAGGTGTTAAATATTCAATAGCACTTTACATATTTATTATGTATTATGTTAGCGCCTGTATTGGAGCTACAATTATCGACTGAAATATTTAATAGTGCAAATTTGCAACTAATATGAAGCTGCTAAATATGCGCTTGCAAATTCGTCCACTGTGACATAAAACACGAACAAAGTTCAGTCAGTGCTGAAATGGATTCGGAAACGGACTTGTCTCTATTGCAATTTGTCACAATTTCCAAATGATTATCTAATATATACTTAATACAAAATATTTCTAGGGTAGTAGAGTAGTAAATTTTTATATAGAATGCATTTTAGAATGAATTTATACGAGTAAGTATAGCGTTTTTCAAATGCAATAGTAGAAAATATGTACAGGGTGTTAAAAAAGTAAAATATTTCAGGAGGTAATAGTATGAACCAAAAAAGCAGAAAAGTCTTAAGAAACATGGGTCCGCAAAGTAACCGTTGCGGAGATATGGACCACTATTCGTTTTTCAAACATTTTATTTTATTAGGAATAAACCGACTAAGGAAGCTTTTAACATACAAAAAACAAAGTTACAGAAGATGTTCAAAGTGCCCTCCGTCCATTTCCAAGCAGGCACGACATCTTCGTCTCAACGATATTCGAACTCTTTCGAAAACACCCTCCTTGGTTTGGATTTCTTGACACTTTTGATTAATCCGTAGCTGCAGCTCTTCCAGGCTATTTACAGGAGTACCATACACTAATGTCTTCAAATATCCCCAAACAAAGAACTCTAGAGGGTTCAGATCAGGCGATCTTGGAGGCCATAAAATAGGTCCGGCCCTTCCTACCCATCTATGTGGAAAAGTTTGGTGTAAATGCTCTCTAACGGCCATGGAAAAAAAACTCATACAGTGTGTTCTGCAGAAAGTTGAGGTAAGCAGCGCCTGTTAATCGGTTTGGTAAAACAACAGGACCTAGAAACCTGTCACCTACAATACCCATCCAAATGTTTAATGAAAAACGTGCCTGATGTTCAGATTCTATTAGAGCATGAGGATTTTCGTCAGCCCAAATATGCGTATTGTGAAAGTTAAACACTCCATTTCTTGTGAACCCGGCCTCATCAGTAAAAAGAATGTTTGCAAGAAAACGAGGGTCTTCAGCATCATGACATAGAAACCAGCGGCAAAAAACCAAACGTGCTTAATGATCATTTATTGGATTTAAGGCATGTACTCGTTGCACATGGTATGGATAAAGCAGTTGCTCTTGAAGGATTCTCCAAACAAGAGGACCACTAATTCCTGCCTCGGCTGATATTCTCCGCACACTAAAAAACATAAAACATTCCATATCTCCGCAACCGTTACTTTGCGGACCCATGTTTATTGAGACTTTTATGCTTATTTTGGTTCATACTATTACCTCCTTAAATATTTTACACTCTTTTTTTAACACCCTGTATAAATGCCCATAATTAACAGCCAACACAAAAAGAAATACATGATGCTGTCCATATATCTGCACCGCTGTCATAGGTGTGCGCGTGAGTAAAGCTCGGGTATATCCTTACGCTAATTTAATTGTGATTGTAATTAAGTTATTAGTGATTGTATGGAACAATGGAGAATAATTCAAGCTCTAGAGCGTGTTGTCAAAATCGTAAACGTCCAAACAAAATAGTGCAAACTCGCGGAAGGAGGAAGATAAAGGTTGATGACAACAAGAAAAACCCAATTTGTACACTCTACTATTTAGAAACTCGGGTATATGAATTGGAAGGTACTGCAACTAACAATTTCATATATTACCCTACATAATAGATCTGAAAATAGTATTGAAACATTTTTTTCTGTATTTCAAATAATAACATGTCTTATGTAATGGACCACCCTGTATATTGTGACGAGCAATTAAAATCAACACCCATTACTGATCAACCATAATGAACTAAAAACTCGACTCAATCTAGCCGTCCTCTAGACGTGGTGTATTTCAAATACCCAATTGAATTCCATCACGAATTAGCTATTTTTACTTCATCATATCTGCTAATACTTCACACAATAACTAGTTCAACCCAGTCTACAACTGTTTAAAAACAAATTACTTATTTCATCCTATCAATTATCCTTCCTACTTTCGAAGTGAGCTATGATTCACCACGAAATTTCTCCGTTCGATTCTCCACGGAGACCACAGTTGAACACTGTTTCAAACAGCAAAAGTCTAGGCAACCGTTATACGAGTATGAGTCACAGCACTTGGCATAGCTGTTTCTCGAGTTCGTTCGTACCTTTAAAATTTGAACTATATATTCCGATGATCAGATTTAATTCCTCTCGTTATTTATCTCATGTATTTTATTGGCGATTAGCAAAGTAAATAGTCAATGAAAGATTACACGTTAATTTGTCATTCGGTCATATGAGAAATACGTGCGATATTTTCCGATCTGTTATAAGCAGTTATCCACTCGCAGCCGTGTGAATTTGACCTTGTTCATGACTGCAATTATTGTATTCGGCTTTTTATGGCTGTTCTTGAATTACATATCCGAGTAATTGTTTTCTAATCGGTAGCGAACAGTTAATACAATTTCAAATCGACAAATGATCGGGTTGAATTGAATTTAAGTACAGGAACTCGATCAATAAATAAATAAATAATGATTTTATATGATACTCATTTGTAGAAGCCATTTATCAAAATACTGTAATAATCAAGAAAGTTTATTTTTACAAGCTACTACCTTGTAAAAGTTTTACAGATTAACTGTCAATTTTACAAGTTTTAACATTATTTACATTTTGTTTTATTTGTATTATATTATTACCTATATTATGGTAAAACTGTTATTTCCGGTTATACAAAATTTAGACGAAGAAATATGTAGTTGAAATTGAACCATGAAGATAAATACTCTCCACTCGACATTTCGATTTTGTTATTGATCGAATTATCGACATAACTCGTGCCAATTTGGCTGTATTTCCATATCGTTCAATCTCTTTTTTAGTTAAAACATTGGCCTTTTTGGAATATAAGGCTCATATTTTCGTTTGAGTTCACATTTACCATATAATTTTAAACAAAAAATAAATTGGTGAACTCTTGATTTCTAAACAACTTTTGAGCATAGACTATTTTCTTTTGTACTCGGACTGAATCTAAAGGCGGCTACTCACTACGCGAGACTTGTCAAGTACTTGGAATATACTTAGCATGCACTTGTCCGAGTCCAAGTAAATTGTACACACTGTACTGTGATAGTACACGCAAGGTAATCAATCGAAAAAATTACCAAAAAAAAAATATATATATATACAGGGTACTTTATTTCAACGGATATTACAGTTATAACAGGATGAGGAGAATAAAAAATCCTTGTTGAGAGAAAAGTTCCAACAGTCTACATATTCTACCAAATTTCACTTCTTAATTTCAAAGCGTTGGGAAGAAACTAAATAAAACTTGTAAACTTATCACTGCTCGGTGTTTTGCAACTCATCTAGAAAGGACTTAATTAAAATAAATTCATATGAAGAACCCGTATTAAAATTGGTCATACTATCTAATCTCAAACTTTTTGCACATTATGCAGGATCACCCTGTACAGTAATATATGTATATATACTTAAAAACACCAAGATGTGTTACACTCATAACAGTTAGTATCTTCACAAATGCAACTTCCACGGCCACAATTTGTCTGATGAGACCGTTTATCTGTGAATCACCTTAATATCTCAAATAAAATGCAATAAAATTAGTTTTCTTTACATTGACTGATAAAAAATTACTTGACATGTAGTTATTGACCTTGATCAATCCTATCTCCACGTTTGCCTTAACCGCCTTCCGGTCACATGCTTTAAAAATAAATACAGTATCATCATAATAGGCAACGATTTAGGCATCTGACAATTGAAAATAATTCATGTAAGCAATATATAATAAAGGGCCCAAAACCGGTCCTTGTGGGATGCCATATCTGGTAGACATTGTACTAATAATCTCGTTAATGTTGACAGTTTGCGTTCTACCTGAAACAGATTTTCAGTAAATCCAGTACTATTCCTGTGGCAAGATGTGCCTCCAATTTAGTAATATAGAATGTGATAAGGTGTCAAAAGCTTTAGCAAGGTCAGTGATAATCGCTATCGTCTTTTCACTCTTGGCTGTGTTTTGCTTTGTGTCAACGAAAAGTGGATGCGATGTACTCATACCAGATAGAAATCTAAATTGATTGGAAGATATTTTAATATAAAAAAAAAACATAAAAACATTACAGATCAAATAACAGTAGCGTCCTCAAAACCACTATCTTACATTTATATAGGTATAGAACCTTAGAGTGGTTTCACGTAGGATATTATTGGTGACGATATCGGATACAATGTTCACAGATATCTACAACGAGTCTGTCTTTTAGTCGATCCCGCAGATGTTTTTTTTTTTGACATTTGCTTAAGTTTAGTCAGTGGTGTACCTACCTCTACCTAGCCAGCGGACGATAGACCTGACCTCTACCAACATTTCGTTATCGGTCTGTATGAACACATATATTTTGAACTACCAACAGAACAATAGATTAAATTTGAAATTCTGCAAAGCCATCCGACAGGGGTACAACGATATCGCTGACAAATACATATATTTCTATCAGACTGGGAGACTGTGTGAACATCTCTAATTGAAACCATGTATTTTTAACTTAATCTTGTGTGACATCGCACTTAGAAACTTAACAGCAAATTTTCAATACATTTTTTTATGTACATAAATCGGCCGTGGTTTCATATATCTGAAACAAAGTTTTTAACTCTTCAAATGTGTATACAAAACATTTAAGACACCTATTTGAACAATAAATTTTAGATAAGTGAGTTCAAGTCAACGAAGGCTTTAAATGGATATAAATATTTGTTCTATGAATATTACACTTATTCGTATATAAATGTCTGCTATCTTCTAATAACATAGTATTAATTATATGTTTTGTTAAGTCTTATTACATATCCATATCATCGTAACGTAATTTAAATTTACGCCGTTATTTCTAATTTAAAAACACTTGTCTTTAGCAATAGGTAAAGTAAAATTATTATAAACGATTAAAATATGAATTTCCACAAGTTCGATACTATATTAAAATGTCTAGAAAGTTATCTTATACAATGATTCAAAAAATTATCCATGAACATGCATAAAAGGTCACCTACTTCCTGAAACACCAACTATTTAAACAGTTATCCACATTTCACAAGTTGATACCATTCTACACTGTTAGAAAAATTATCACAAATTCTCTCCTTAAATTATTTTATGAAGAATAACAAAAAACTATTATGATTTTCACACAACATCTTGAGTTAATTTTCGCCACGTAACGTCATACAACGTCAGTGCTAACTATTTCGTACTTCGTAGTTTCGTAGTGGGAGAAACATTTTAAAAATAAACACAAAACATGGAATACCTAGCTGGATGTATGCGTTCAATATCAAGACAAGCCAAATATTTAAAGTAGGGTTAATCGCATGCAAAAAAGAAACTGATGTCATAGGCACAGGTAACAGTAAGGTGTCACGAGCAGTAGGCGAAATGTCCCAGCCCCATCCTCTAGGAAGAGGTTATGTTGATATCGGTACACTAGTATGGTTCAGGGCAAAGGAATAAGCTGTGGCAAAGTGTGGAAACAAAACATGTAATATTTGTGGAAAGGGATTTGAGATTTTCAATACACGTAAATTGAAACTAATATAAGATACTTTTGCATCTCCTGAAACCGAACTAAGCTAATGGTTTCTTGACTGGCCTTTCTTGGCTTGACGCATCTGTTTTAAGAGTTGCGGCACTAACGCGTAAAACGTATTTACATCATCTTATTATTTTCACGAGCAGTGTTTTTCTCTTAACTATCTTATGTATACAGGGTTAACTATGACTAAGTACAAACAATTTAACCACGTGCTCAGGGAGGCCTAAAAGACAATAAAAAAGTTATCCCAGAATTTTAGCTCGATATTAAAAATGGGGCAAAACCCTTTTTTCCTACGGAAAGTCGGCGCCTATGCTAAGAATCGACTGAGATGGCTTAGACCCATAGATAAAACTTACAGCTGTCAACAATATCTACTACCATCGTCGTTTTTTTGCAGCATTTCTAAATGTAGAAACGAAAATTAACATTCTAATAGTAATAATACCTAATAGATAGGTAACAGTTAATCCACTTAGCTCCAGTATTTTGCATTCGTTTTCCATTATTTTCTTTATAAACTGGTATAACTACATATTCGCTCATTACAGCCACTCGCTACCGATAAAAGACACTTCCGTAGGTACAATTAGATAGATTAGATTCCTATTTATTATAACAAAATCGAACGAAAGGAATAAGAGACGTTTAACCGCGGCAGTTTTGTCCCATAACCTAGAAAACCAAACCGGCGAACTATATTGTAGGAAATTATCTGCACCCAATACAAATATCTTTATTTAATAACTATAAAACGTTTAAAAATTAAAATAAGGCACTAAAAACTTCAGAAAAACACAAAATTACAACGTAAACACAGGAATTCAATTATGACATGACAGGACACTACTGACACTGACTAATGAGCGACTGTTGCATGCTTGTAGAGTATGCAACCAACAAGCATTGGCGGCGTTAAATAAGGATTTAAAATAATATCGAAAAAAAATTTTTTTGGCTTTATAAATAAGTTTAGAATTTTTTTGACGGGTGATTCCGTTAATTCTTATTTTTCCCTATCCTCTTAAAATATTTGTACTAAGTCATAGTTAACCCTGTATAATTAATATTTTTCGTGAAATACAGTGATTAAATAAAATATGGCGCATTATTAAAACAGTGAAACGGTTGACAGTGATAGTGATAACGATAACGTATGTGATAAAGCAGTTGGACTGTAGTAAAAATGGATAATGACTAAATTCTGGATAACTATGATTGTGAGTAGAGAATCTGGTTTATATTTTTAATTTATTGGTGAGGTATAGGAATGACAAAGAGGAGGAGATGACCATCAATATTTTCATAAATAAACATATGTCAATCATTCTCTGATATATCTAAAAATTTTAGTTAACTTTGTTGAAGATATTAGTGTAACACTGGCAAAGCTGTGGAATTCACATCCACCACGACTCTTAAAAATATTAGTATGGGAGTCGGATCAGCGGTCCTCAACAAGTTTTCGATTGAAAAATAAAAACGAAATTTATTTAAAATTTGACTCTTTTGTTCCTGATTTTTTTGTAAAAAAAAAAACTATTAATTATGTGTTTTACACAGTGAACTGTACTGCTGGTTAAAATATTTGTACTTATTTAAGGTTCAGTCTGTATATACAAACTTTCTCAAAATTTTTCAACATTCGAATTTCAAAATAAACATCCAATATATAATTTTTTTCTGCTTTAACACAACATGTAGGTACGGGAAAAATTTAAAATATGAATTGTTTAAGTAAATATCAGCTATACAGGGTGAACCTTAAATAAGTACAAATATTTTAACCAGCAGTATACTTCTCTTAGAATTACCAAGACAAGTATTTTTTTTATTCAATCTATCCAGATTTGCGTTAAAAAATATATATATTTTAAAGACAATGTGGCAACTTCGCCTTGAATGGATCATCTGGTTTATTACGTTACGTCAGTGCTCTGTTCTATCTGATCAGCGACTCTCAAAATGTGGGTATTTAAAAAAATATATATTGGTACCTAAATATTAGAAATTTTAAAAATAACTTTCACTAGACTATATGACGAACTACACCTGCAGTTAAAAATATTTGTACTTATTTAAGGTTTACCCTGTATAGGTATACAACATAAACATCATACGTAAGTATCTATAGATTGGTCAACAAATTAATGCGCGTCAAATTCTCTCGCTTGTTTAATTTACCGATTACTGTTAATAAATTGAACCGTAATTTCTATTTCTTATATACAATATTAAATTAAAGGTTAACCTTTATTACTACTGCCACAAATTACTGATCAATAAGTTGGTGCGTGTAAAACAACTGTAATGTTTACATAACTTTTATAAATACACACTTAGTCAAAGTAAACATTTGTTTTGATATTTCATCCATGGCAATTTTTAATCTGTATCAACATTAACTACACATAGTGTTTCAAAACTACAAAGATTTTAAAGACGAATTTTTACGGTTATGATGATAAACATACGTACTTATATTACACTTTACGGGAAAAAAATACGATGAGATATAAACCTACGTTCAGCGATAACCAACGCTACGTAATTTGTCAAAAAAGCTAACAAATAGAATCAAAATATGCAGTCGCCGCCCACTATGTTTATGGGGATGACATTTGTTTAGTAGAGACTATTTTTTCATGAATAACTTTATTCAAAATATACTCGTAGTTATTAAGGGAGCAGGGTACCTTTTTTTTGAAAAAAAAATCGTACGCCACTGGTTTTTGAAATAATTTTAACGTTTTTAAAATCAAAATCAGAATCAAATAAAAAGATATTTAAGTACGTTACTATTTACCATTTTCTATTAATCGCTTAAGTAAAAATGTGTAGCAATAAATTGAATACCTAATATTTTTAGAAAAACCAGCGGCGTACGATTTTTTTTTCAAATAAAGAACCCCACTCCCCCAACAACTACGCCATTAGAGTATCTTTTGGAATAAGTTATCCATGAAAAATAGTCCTTACTAAAAAAATTTTATCCCCCAAATTTTATCACACAATCTTTTGTGTCAATGAAGTTACAGGAAAAATAATGAAAATATTTGAAAGTTTTGACACCTTGTATGAACTTAAATATTTTCATGGGTACAAAACGGCATTAAAATTTAGCAAAACTTCATTACTACCCTGTATAGTGTATATAGATCTTTAAGATCCCAAGAATAAGAAACAATTCTTTTAAGCAAAATGCCAATATATTTATAAACGCCAAAAAATGCCTGTGTAATCACATGCAGTTTACTTGAAGGAGGATAAACATTTCCGGAAATTTTTGAGTTATTATGGTAAAGGAATAAAATACAAGATTCTAATTGGTTGGAAAACAATGGTATGAAATTTTCGTGCAAATTTTGAATACCAGCTGTAGCTCAGAGAGATGATATGAAAAGTACTCAAGATATGGTCGTTGGGTCTATAATTTGAAAAATATTTCCTTCCACGATAAACGATAATCATCTAAGACATGTAAACCATAAATGTTATGCAAATTTGTATGAATACACGATGTAATACGTTCAATTCCAGGTAATATAGGTATTTATTGAGCATTGGAATGTTAAAGTAATAAATTTAAAATTTTTTTTGACGTGAGATGTATTTTTACAAATCGAAAATTTTATTGATACAGAGAAGCAGCTTAAAAATATGTTTTCCCAGGTATTTAGACTTCCCCATCAATTACGTGACGTGGTGCTTATTATCTCCTCTTGCCATACTAATATCTGTCCTAATCTTTATCTAAACAGGTATTACTACAACAGTAAATATTTCAAAACGAAAGCTATTTAAATTCTCGCAATAGATATGTTCTGGTTTTTAAAACCTAATATCCACATTTTTTCCTTAATGTACGGTAAAATTCGTTGAGCAATACCCTTAACAGTGCCATATTCTTGATAGACTATAAAGTACTTCACTTAATATGAATATTGCCCATAGAAAGCTATTTTTTTACTTTTTTTTTTCATTTGAAGCCAAAAAAGTAAAGTCTAATATATAATATATTCCATTGAAATAATCGATACAATTTCAAAATCCAAGAAAACAAAGAAAATAATAATAATTTCAATTCCTCTGTATATAGGGGAAACAACAAAGTTCATGTTGAAATGTGCCCTTCTGGAATTCAGCTTATTTAGTACAGTGGTGTACAACTTATTTTCCGATGGGAAGTTCTAAATTGCATTGCATATTACTAAATTTTCAAATTTACGTAATTTTATGTGATGATACAGTTTGCTCCTAGCAATGTAAGTAGGTATTAGTTGCTGAAATATAAGAGAGTAACTATTTTTATTATCTTGAACACCCTATACAGGGTGAATCTTAAATAAGTACAAATATTTTAACTGCTGGTGTAGGTCGTCATATAGATCAGTCTAGTGAAAGCCATTTTTTAAAATTTCTAATATATACGGAGATATTAATTTTTTAAATAAATACCCACATTTTGAGGACTGCTGTCATAACCATGAACCATACGATTTGTTGCGAGGTTGCCATATCTCCTCTAATATAAATATTAAGTTTCCTTTAACGTAATAGTAAAGTAATACGGTTAAATTCTATTTTAAAAATACTTGTTTGAAGCATAAGTACAGTAAAGTTGGGTATGTAGTATGTAGTATTATTAACATCAATTTTAACTGCTTAACTGACGTTACTATAAACGATTAAAAATGAATTTCCGCAAGTTAAATACATACTACCATAAAGTATTTAGGAAGATATTACGTGATATTACTATGTTCAATGTTCAAAAATTATACATAAACGTGCACACAAGCTTACCTGTTTGTTAAAAAATTAACTATTTAATCAGTAATCCACATTTCACAAGTTAAATGTCATTGTACACTGTTAGAAAGAGACACAAGACACAATTTCCTTAAGTTATTTTATGAAGAATAACGAAAAACTATGATTTTCACACAGCATATTAAATTTAATTTTCGCCACATAACCCCAAATGAGTCAGTATTAACCATTTCGAATTCAGAACCATAAAGTGACTTCGCACTTTAATCAGTGAAACAAATTTTAAAAATAGAGGTACACACAATATTAAATAACAAAATAGCAGCTTGACGTATGCGTTTAATATCAAGAAAAGCAAAGACATTTGTGTAACACTGGCAACACTGTGAACCACACGTTCAATCTGCAGTGCTATGATTCATTAATGTATGAAAGTCAGCGGTCCTCAACAAGTTTTCTACAGCACTCACTTTTTTATTTCTGATCTTTTTGTAAAAAAACTATTAATTATGTATTCTACACAGTGAACTATACTGCTGGTTAAAATATTTGTACTTATTTAAGGTTCACCCTGTATAACGAAAACGATATTTTTCGAAAAAAGAAAAAATTAAGAATAATACCTATATTAACCTGTAATTGTTTTATGTTATATCGAACCCCATCAGATCAAACTGAAACATTTTGTATATGAGTTTTTTAAACACAATAATTCCTTTAGTTACGTCAAAAAGTGATAAGTACAAATATTTTAACTGTAGGTGTAGTTCGTCATATAGATAAGTCTAGTGAAAGTAATTTTTAAAAATTTCAAATATTTACGGAGATATTAATTTTAAAAAATACCCACATTTTGAGGACCGCTGACCACTTACGTAACCTAATAAAATAAATCATATGATTTATTGAAGGCGAGGTTGCCATATCGTCTGTAAGATAAATAATTGTTTAACGTAAATTCAATTTTTGCGGATGTTTCTAATTTAAAAACACTTGTATTTGACAATAAGTAAAGTAAAATTATCAGAAACGATTAAAATATGAATTTCCGCAAGTTCGATACTGTCAATTAAAGTGTTTAGGGCGTTACTTTGTTCAATGATTCCAAAAATTATCCATAAACGTGCATAAAAGCTCACCTACTACCGAAAAACGAACTATTTAAACAGTTATCCACATTTCAGAAGTTAATACCATTGTACACTGTTAGAAATGTTATCACAAATTATACCCTTAAATTATTTTATGAAGAATAACAAACAAAACAATGATTTTCAAATAACACCTTACACTTAATTTTTGCCACAACCTCAAACAACATGTCAGTGCTAACCATTTCGTACTTCGTAGTTTCATAGTGGGTGAAGCAGATTTTGAAAATAAACACAAAACATGGCATATCAAAATAACTATCTTAATGTATGCGTTCAATATCAAGAGAAGGCAAAGTAAAATATTTAAATGCAGTGTCAATCGCATGCAAAAAAGAAACTAGTGCCGTAAGTACAGGTAACAGGTAGATGTCACGAGCAGTAGGTGAAATATCCCGTACCAGTCCCACCTTCTAGGATTGATAGCCGAGGTCGACAAAGAGGTTATGTTGATACCGGTGGACAAGTATGGACCAGCGCAAATAAATAAGCTGTGGCAAGTTACAAGTGGAAACAAAACATGTAATATTTGTGGAAAGGGATTTGATAATTTCAATACGCGTATTGAAAGTTAATATGAGATACTTATGCATCTTCTGAAACCGAACTCAACTAATGGTTTCTTTGAGTAATGCACTGTTTTAAGAGTTGCGGCACTAACGTATTTAAATCGTCTTATTATTTTCACGGGCAGTGTTTTTCCCTTGTATATTTAATTAACATTTTTCGTGAAATACAGTGTGATTAAATAAAATATGGCGCATTATTCAGAGTGAAAAGGTTAACATGTTAAAAGCATATTTGTCAAGTAGTGATAATCGGTAATAGTAGTAACGATAACGTATTATGATAAATCAGTTAATGTAGTAAAAATGGATAACTGATTGTGAATACAAAATCTGGTTCATATTTTCACTTTATTGGTGAGGTATAGGAATGGCAAAAGGGAGGAGATGGCCATTAGTATTTTCATAAATAAACATATTTCAATTATTCTTTGACATGACTAAACATTCTAGTTAACTTGGTTGCAGTCTATTCGAAGACAGTAGTGTAAAAGATGAAGTGTGTTTTTTATCGCCCTGTATCCTATTTTAAGCTAAAAAAAATCAATTGTAAATATTACAGGATTTTCGTCGTAAACGGATTATTTTATAGACAATAAACAAGAGTACATTTTTTTAGTCCACGGTTGAAGCTACCCAGATTTATGATTTTAAAGTCTTTATCATACAGGGCGTTAAAAATTTAGGCATTAAATTGTAAAGCTTAGATCCTGGAAAACTAAAAAAGCTAAATATGTTTCAAGAACACTATTTTAAGAGTTGTGTAATAGTGTCCCTCACATCAAATTTTTCTTAAATTATATTAAGCACCTACTTTAAAAGTTATTCAAGAAAAACGGATTTCAGCAGCGTCTTTCAAGGACACATATCTCCGTAGGGAGGGCTGTAGGAAAAAATTCATAGAAACTTGTTATCTTATTTTTTCATGTTGGTTCTATCTGCACCCGAGAGATTTCTTACATTTTTCCGGGCACCCTGTATACAAGAGTTAGGGTGGTTGATTATACGCTTTAATTTGCAAATACGTAGAGAAAAAAACTCCTACATTTTAGCAAATAACCGTCGTAGGTATACTCGCGTCAAGAATTCAGACGGCTCTAATCACAGAAAAGGAGTGGACCAACTGTTTACATTTAAACTGTGCTTGAAGTATAACAAACATGTTGGCAATCTTGAAACAAGCAATTACAAATTCATTAATCAAATATTAGTGCTTTGTACACCATAACACCCTACCTCTGTTCCCTTTATTTTATATACGCCTCTGGGTTTAAAAATTGAATGGTGTGTTATTTGACCGTTCGAAGAGTTGCTTAAAAGCCTCACTTAGCCAGTGTAAGTCCCACTTAATTAAAATTCATTAGTACAGACAAATTATGCGACACAAATGAGAACTGATATCTCCTTCCAGGTCATATTTCAGCAATTAGTTTAAGTTACGATTGTACATTACACCATTTTTATTTTAAACCTGCCGCATTCATTTAGCACCGTTATGTTTACTCTGATATTTGTACCCATAAATATCGCGAAGATAACGTGCCTCAATAAATGTCGATACATTTAATCCGTAGTTTATGTGCCTAGTAAAAAATATCCGTTTAATTGCAGTTTATTAATACTTTGGCAATGGAACACCAAAAATTTGTA
Source organism: Monochamus saltuarius (assembly GCA_025584915.1). Classification (NCBI taxonomy): domain Eukaryota; kingdom Metazoa; phylum Arthropoda; class Insecta; order Coleoptera; family Cerambycidae; genus Monochamus; species Monochamus saltuarius. The sequence goes on from CM046727.1 coordinate 41,283,991, forward strand.
AAATACAGGGTATTTGGGAGGAAAGGGGAATATTTTAAGACCGTATTCTGGAGGTCACAGGGGAGGAGGGTTGTCGACAGTCAGAGGGGGAACTCAGGCAAAAACTTTTACCGGGCCTCAATAACGGGAAAATTTTTCAGGACGGTCAAGGTTATTTACTTTCTTTAAATTTACCCACCCCAATGAACCTTGTGGAAATAAATGGATTAGTACATCAAATTGCTCATCAAAATTTAGCTGTGTATACCAAATTTCATTCATTTATCACAACGCGATTGAGAGATATTGCAAAAAAATTATTTTCATTCCTCCCTCTTCAATGGGTACCTGTACCCTTAGAAAGCATTTCCGGACCCATGTTCATATGAACTTTTTTACTTAGTTTTGATCATAGAATCGGCCTGTTCAGGGTTGGCAGCTAATTATGAGACACCCTGTATATTTTATGATTTCTATTGGTTAATATGAAAAAGCCTCAAAGTATCTATTACTCATAATTCATTTATAAGACCTGTTATTTAATATTGGCAGGCCGCGGAAAACAGAGATTTTCGGGAAGACTTCCAAAACTTATATTACAAAAGTTACTCAAAATTGAATATTACTTGAAAAAATTTTGTTGGTTTGTTTGCTTCATCTACAGTGTGCTCAGATTTTGTGTGGAACGCTGCTGTAACACCTGACTGATAATTTTATAATATTCGGATTTTTAGGGTTTTAAAATATTTGGAGCAATGTTACGTTGTCGTATTTGCGAAAAATTTGGAAAAGTTACTTTGAAAAAAATCATAGCACGCCACTGGATATGTAATAATGTTCGCTGTCAAAAAATCACTCAAACAGTCCAGTTACATGTTGCAGGAGGGGAATTTTGAACGGAACGACCTGTACATATTTTTCAGTAGAAAAAACAATTTGCTGCTTTTGTGTGAATTACCTTTTTTACTCATTTGACTGTTCCTGAGGCAGCCAAAAGTTCTGATCATTAAACACAAAAAATACCACATTATAGCAAAAACACCTGTTATGGATAAACACGAAATAAGGACAAATCAGAAATATACCTTAATCGATATCAATACCACAGGAAGCTCCCATGCAAACAAGGAAATACAATAACATTTTTTTTTCTACAAAACCCTCAAGTCAATATTCATTCATAATACACAAGGCATAATGGAGTGAATGCACACGTATCTATATAACTACCTGAGGGTTCCTTTATAAGAGGAAGTTATCAAATACTTAAAAGCTTATCATTGCCTTAGGAAGGTCTAAAAAGCTAAAAGGGATCATGGGTGACCTAGAGCGCCAGGAATTCAATTTATTATCTTTGTATACCTGCAGAATTTTTCACTCAAATTTAAAAACGTCAATAATATTGGAATTGATAATAAAGGTAAAAATACACAGTGCATCCATAAAGTAACACATAAATTTTTAGCTAAATAACCAATATTATTAAAAATTCCCCAAACAGGTAGATTTGTGATTTTAATTTGCTGTTTTCTCAAATAATAATTTAATATACAGGGTGATCTATTTTACGAGTAATGACGTCATCATCGTTTTTTTTTAATAGAACACCCCCATTTTTCCCCATTTCTGGATTTACCTTGCTGAGCTGATTCCAAAAATGCATCACAAGGTACTCGTGTGCAATATGTTGTAATGCAATAATTAAACCACCGGTAATTCTATTTAATTTGTGTGAATAATGTAATTAATACGCTTATATCATTATCCACATACACAAAAGAATTGCCAGGAAAATATATCGGTTACTATATTACATAAAAAATGTAGGTGTCGTACACAGATGGAATAACTTCAAACTATTTTTTTAGATATCTCTAATAGTAAAAGAGCTAAATATCTATACAAAGCCCGAGTATAAACAGTACTTTATGACACATTTCTGTTACTATTATCACAGTTTCAAGATATTCTTTGAACAATGCTCAGATAAACAACACATATTATCTCTACAACCTTATGTCAATATACAAGGTTGGTTCATTGATTTGAAACAAAATATTCAATTATTTCTTCAAGTATTGCTCCGAAATTATAAAAAAAACTCTGTTGGTTAATAACAAAGATATTTATTTGGAAATAATTTTGTGGCTATCTTAGCTCTTTATCAAGTCGATTCAGTAATAATGTTAATAACTTTAAGGGAAAAATTAGTAAAATTCGAATACGCGAAAATATATTTTCAAATCATTATTTAAACCCCTTTTAGAGTGTTAAAGTTAATACTATGAAGAGAATCGATTGAAAATAAGAGATATCTAAATTTGCACATGAATTAATATCAACTGTGTCTTGACATAAACATATAAACCATTTTATTATCAGTAGCAGTGGCGTGCATACAGATAGTGCGAGGGGTATAATTGAAGAAAATATGTTGGCAAAATTTCTTAAATAACAATATTATTATATCGAGGAGGCGAGGTTGCTCTTCCGCTGAACGGTTTTGTACACCCCAAAGAATACAAAAAAAGAAAGGTATATCAATTGAATATCGATAGGACGTAAATTTTTCGAGAAAAGGGAAACTTTAAAAACAGGAAATTATATATTTTTCTATTAATTTAAAACTATTAGTGTTCCATAATAATATTTATTCTGTTCAAATTTATTAAATAATATTTAATAAATAAATTATAACATTGCAATCACCTGTTTGCACAAATCATTATTAAGCATTAAGTAAAAACCAACTTAATTTGTGTAAATGTAATTTGTCAAAGACCGTCAGAAATCAATTGATACCATGACTTATTCTTATTTTTCTTATAGTTTCCCTTTCAAAACTATAATAGAGGCGCCCCAGGATACAAAAAAAATGTCATACTAAATTTTCGGTGAATAATTTATAGGAAGAAATTTAAGTAAAATTCATCGTAATCTTATCTTTAAGATATCAGAAGATCAAAGGATCTTCGTTCATTTTAACTATCGATATGTAGTATTTTATTAAAAAATATAACTGAGATAGAACCATATTCATGAAGTAGTTGAACATATATATTTAAATAAAAAACAAACATAAAAAAATAGCTGAGATTACAATATTGACTTTTCGGGAAAATGTTACATGAACTTGACACATTATATTTTCGAGTACCTATTAGCATCGTCTAAATTTTTTGCGTTCTGGAAATTCTGTATGTGTATAGGGGTTTAATATAGCCTATAAAATATAAGTAGTTGTTGGAACACGTAACAGTAATGGGTTTTAAATCATTACAAATTATTCACGATTAAATACAACCTATAAAATATTATAGGAATTTTTTAAAATATGTAGGCTATGTTTAAATTCGATTAAAATGTAAAATAAAAGTGCTTTTCTCTTAAAATAATTTGATATAATTTTACAATAGTTTCAGTTTTTCTGGACCACACAGTACACAAAAATACTACTGTAAGCACCTTAAAACCCGATTCGAAATAACAAGATACAAACAACCCAACTAACCACAGAACTTATAAATTAGTAGATTAAGACGGGGCTACTGTTCAACTACGCAATATGTTATTGAAATTAACTCCTCTTAAACAAGTTCTGATTGATGTCAAGTTTAATACATTGGTTCACAATAAATTAAATGATATAGCACTGTGAAGTGAACAAGAGCACTGCATTAATATTGTGTAATAAACAAAAAACGTCGTATTTTAGTCCATATTTCATTTATGATATTGTATGTATGTGTAATTTGATGCCACAAATCAATATTACCATACAGAAACAAGAGGGTCCGTCTAATTATTGTTGAAATAAATAAATTAGCATAAAAAATAAATAAAAACTACTTTCTCCTTCCTACAACTTCTTAAAGAAGTAAGATGGTATTAAGGTAAATTAATATAAATTACCTTACTTTCGTCCAAGGAAGCTGACCTTAAAGTATGGCCGATGCTTTAGTAAACACTCTGTATTTATTTTATAATATAATTATTTGTTTAACTAGGCAGTAAAGTACAAGATTTAATCCGTGGCTGGTGCAGCCGAGCCTACTAAAGCAGCCAAGACATTAAATCTACTTTAGTGCCAAGTTAAACAATAATTTTTACGCCAATCAATTTTGTCATAATGCAGCTATTTATTATGCATTATTAACATTGTATGATACTTCTTTCATGAATAATAAAAATTTCATCAGATCGTCTGCGGTTGCATCGAGACGAGCGTTATTTAGTAAATAATTTAGCTACACTGTAATCGCCATATTGTTCCTATTTAAAATCATATAAATAACTATTTATTATTTGAGATGGATTGTTATCAGAACAATCGAGAAAGATATATAGCAAACATATAAAAATGTATTGACTACCGAGCTGACAGTCAATATGTCTAGAAAATGTACTATTGGTAAATTTTTTTAGCCAAAGTATGAAATCTTTTTAGAAAATGGTACAAAGGTATTTATAAAATATTTTTGTAAACTAAGAATACTAATAATTATTATTTTAGGTGAATCTGACGAATTACTTCAAATAAAAATTGGTGATATTGAAGATAAGTAAAATAGATCACTGATCACTCTCCCAATTACAAAAACAAAGAAAAAGAGATCCATTATTATAAGCAAATTTTTAGACATATCGGAAATATAGTACCACAAGACCTACACAAATGGATCGTTTTTTTTTTTAATATTCAAATGGTAAAGCATATAACTAATTAATAGGAATTCATACATTTGGGAAAATGCCGAAACAAGTTACCGCGTTTTTCAAATTGAAGGAAGTTCACGATATACCAGGCCATGTTTCCGTAGAGTTTCAGCTACACTATTAATACATTCAGGAGCTGATATCGCCACTTTAAAAATGCATGATGGCTACATTGAGGAGCTCATAAGTCATAAATTAGTTGTTAGCAACAAAATTAAATAACAAATTTTAATTTAGTGGCAGTAAAAATGATTTTAATGCCTATGCAGTAAATATGACACTTTAATGCTTAACAGCTATCACTATAACTATGCCATTAATCTCAATCGGCAAAAAATGATTATTTAATAAATTATCATTGATATACAATTGTCAATTTGACAAATGAATTTTATAATTCTTATTCATAATGACATTCATAAATTAACTAAAATTTACATTTTTGTAACGAAAATTTTATAAGTAATTTTTCAGAAAATGTTTTATAGTGTCATACGGTTTTTACTTATGTTATTTAAAGATTGCTTCTAAAATATGTAGTTAAACTTATATAGTAAAAACTAGAGGTCGAAATAGATTGTTTGAACCCAATTTACCTACATACCAAAACGTGGCATGAGTGGCAGCCATTTAATACTGAATTTAAAAAAGTACATACAACTTTCCGCATACCACCTCAAGAAATTTTTTAAAATATGGACCAAATCAATGCTAATATATAGCAATATTTTAATGCAAACATCTATAAAATTCATTGATGATATGGAAGTGGAGTAATGTAGGGTAGCCGTAATGTACTTTTTGCACTCCATATGTTGTTAGTTTGAACAGTATCAATAGACAGATAATTTAATTCTGAAAGTTTTTTTTTAACATTTTATGTTGGTAATATAAAACAGTATTTCTTTATTTCAACTTTTAAAGGGCACCTTGGGGTTTCCAGTCGCCGTATAAGAAATACATTATTAGAATTACCCTGTATAACCAATGGTAACAATTGATTTCTTAGTCTTTGACAAACGACTGCACAAACAAATTTAATTTTACTTAATGCTTAATAACGATTTATACAAACAAGTGACACCAATGTTATAATTTATTTAATAAATTTGAACAGACCAAATATTAGGTACTATTGAAATTTAATAGATTTAAATTAATAATTAGCGAATGGCAGAAAATTTATTAAACATATATAGGTAAGTAACATATCTACCTATAATAATACAAACGATAAATGATCCAAAAATATATTTTTAAACATTTCCCAGTGGGATAGTATTATAAAACATACACTTTTTTATCTAAGCACCACTGAGGCTTAGCAAGTAATAAATATAAAATAATAAATTACTGTCAGATAACATTGATATCTTCAAATAAAGGTATATCGGCCTTTCACTTGATTACTAAATTACTAATAATATGAGATGACATACAGTTAAAGTTATTAATTTGTCTCTATTTAAACAATTCCAGAATCAATTTATCTCGGAAATTACTAAATATTTTAACTTTTCTACTATTTATCACAAAATATGAAACAAAACTTCTCCAAAATTAAAAACCTTAAGTCATAGTCAGTATGTTCTACAATTTTTTATATATTTTTTGGTATTAACAATATTGTGTGAAACTAACTACTATGACTTCATTGATAGGAATTGTAGGAGATTTGATTTTATTAGCCTAAAATACCTTCCTAATACAGTAAAATATGTTTTACAATGTATACTTATTTATATTTTCTGTACTACTTACGATTTCACTAAAAAGTATATACAAATATATACAAAGTTAATTATGTTCATTATCTAAGTATAGGATTAAGTGTAGAATATTGTTGCCGTTTTCGTTTACACAATAAAAAGGTTCTTCATGCGCATGTAAATTCCTTTCAAATTCAAATATATTTAATCAATAATCTTCATCGTTCGAGTAAATAACATTTTCATTAATCAGGCAAAAAGATGAATTAAAAGATCCTCTTACAGTAAATATGTCACTATTTATAGATAACACATAGCATAGGTACATCTTACTTAATAAAGAGGATAGCGAATTGACGAAACTTAAGTGCTTCTATGATTGATTTGTTTCCCATCAAGTAAACTTCTTAGACAAATAAAATTGCACAATTTGTCATTTAAATTTATAGCACAAGTATTACATAAAAAATGTCTCACATATCAATTTTGAGTCACAGTACTTAGGTAGTTCAACTAAAAAGTTTGTAATATATTTTGCTATCGAAACTAAAGTATTAGAAATGATTTTTTTATCATTCTGAACATTAGAAAATATTATTATTTCAGTATAAAGCAGTTCTGAAATAGTTGCATGTACCCTGTTAAACCTAACCTAACTTTCATATTTGAACCTGTACCATAAAATAGGCAATTTCAGCAATAGTCTAAGGCAAATATTGAAATGTAGGCCACTTTGTAATAGTTAAATAACACGAATTAATCTAGAAAAGTTTTGCAATACATTTTTTATCTGTTTTATTTACCTAGGCAAAATGATACAGAGCCTGTATTACTAAACACCTGTTAACCCGTCCTCGGCAATATTTATTTTGATAAGGTGATAGATAAGAGCTTTGACTGTAAAAACAATATAAAAATATTACACACCTAAACCCTAAACATCCTAACTCATGAAGATAAGTGCAAAATAATATGTAGGACTCACCCTTCTGTAAGAAAACAGTTCCTTCTGCAACTTCTGTCTCTCTGCAGACTGATGGGGCCCTTTAGCCTTAATGAACTTAAACATTTTTAAGGAATATTACACCTGAAACAATGAGCTTATACAATGGCTAAATCTTATAATAGTATAAACGATTGCGAAATAAAAACACCCGAGGTAAAGGCAAATTCCAAAGCAGTAACGATTTTTAAAAATATTTACAGGATCTTAGCAAAACAAAACATTTATTGCATATGTCAATTTCTACTTTGTTAGTGTAGTTTAGCCAACGCCTGCTCAAAAGCGTTCACTTGGCAATTAAAAACAAGGGCAAGTTCCTGAAATCAAAGTGAAATTAACGAATAATTAATGAAATAACTACCTTGCACTGTAATTCCACTATAAAATATATTTTTAATGAATAAATCACTGCACACTTAACAAGAGCGTGCCCAAACGTACGAGCTGCATTACACGTAGTTTGGTCACTGACCGGCAGAATATGAAAAGTAGGCGGAGTTCAACAATTTAGATAAATTTATTATTACCAACCGAGCGAAATTGCTCGTTTAGTTACTCACCTGTCTCGCAGGTGTCAGCACCTGCCGGACTAGGCTGAAATCAGTGGAGAGATGTTTCCATGAAAAGAGTAATCCTACCTTGGTCCATTGATCTTACAGTGTTTATATTTACCGTTAGAAAAATGTAGAAAGACCATTTTTCTTAATATTATGGATGGATTGGTTTTACGAAATTTTATAAGCGCGTTCGTACTCAAATTGAATATTCAGGAAAATAAGCATGGGCGCCCGCAGGAAAAGTTCTCAGTGGGGGTCGAAATGCATATGTTATGAACAATATTTTGACAAAATATTTAGCAGCAATGTAAACACTCGCGATTTCTATTGTGAATATTTTAATATTTAGGTGTATATAATATATGGAAATATCAATAAATATCTGTGAAAAATGGCAGGTACAATCTCCGGAAGTTAGAAGGGGTTAGGGGGAGGTTCACAGCCTCTACTGACCCCCCCCCCATGAAAATAAGTAGTCACAGTGTCAAGTATGTACAATCGTTTGCAATAATAATGACACTCTTTAAAATTAATTTTGCAATTTATTTTGAACTGCTGACGTATTTATAATGACATCTACTTTCAACTTTTAACATTTGTACTTAGTTGTTTCACTCACCAACAGAGATTTAATGAAATTTCTATTCATCAGCTTCCAGAAGTTCAAAAACTATTTTGAAAAAGTGTCATTATTATTACAAAAGCATGTACCTATGTGTTTTTCGTTTCAATTTTTAAAGAACTGCTTTAGGCTGAATACATTTTAAAAACTAAGTATATACTTTTTTTACTGTGTTATAAAGATACCTATTTCTATAATATAAATCAACTTTCCTATAATTTCTATAAATGAAGTCATATGTATTGTGATACCAAATATATCTAGGTACTTATGCTAATGGCCAATTTCGACATGAACAAAGCTGTATTCAATAATTATCTAAAATAAAAATTAATCTAGCTAAATTTATTACAAAAACGTCATACCTGGTTCAATGAAAATCATTCTATAACATTTAGTAGGTACATGCTTTTGCAATAATAATGACACCCTCTCAAAACAGTTTCTGAACTTTTGGAAATTCTGAATAGAAATTGCATTAAATTTCTATTGGTTAGCAAAACAACTAAGGACTAATGTTAAAATTTGAAAGTAAATTTCATTTGCAAACGATTGTACCTACTTAAGTTCACTTTTAAAACTGTGGGAACTCGAAAATTCAGCCATAATAAATGAGATCTGACCGACTCCTGCATTTCTATGATTGCTTCTGTTACAGTGTTTTCATTAAACCAGGTATATTGTAATTGTTCATTAGCATTATGGCTTCTTCAATAGAAATTGTAGAAAAATTGATTTATATTAGCTTAAATACCTTTACAATATACTAAAAAATCTAGAAAAGCTAATAAATAATAATCGGTATGGGTAGATATTTTGGGTAATTCAACGCTGGTTGGTACTTCAGTCAGAGTAGTTAGTTTCACATAATATTGTTAATACCTAATAAAAATTGTATAGAAAAAAACTATATACTTTTTATTTTGAATTATTTGTTATTGCATCTCATTTTAATTATATTAATACCTGCCTTTATTTTGGAGAATATTATTGGAGCTAGATACGCAACTCTTTATTCACTAAATGCGTATACCTGGTTGCATAACTTTGGAAAAAAATTTATAAACAAAAATTAATTAAATATTAATATAATTAAGTATACTTTACTCTATGTCACAAATTAATAGAAATATTGTTTTTATTATTTTAAAACTGAATGTCTTATGGTTTTGCCATTATGTTCTCCGTTTATTTGGTTATTGTAGTTTTTTAATGAAATAAAAGTCAGTGTTGTATAAATTAATTTACTTAATATACAGTGGTTTCTTACACGGTAAACATATACTTAAAAAAAGACATATACAAAGGTAAAAAATATTTAGTGACTAGTACATTTTGGTTCTCAAGTGACGGAAAGCAGCGTCACAACTCAGTAGTGATTTCGTCTTGCGGTCTGAACCCTAACTGATAGAAATCATCGTCGAGGAATAAAGAATTACTAAGGTATTCTCTACTGTTCCTCCACAACGATGGGTTAAACTCTGACGAGGGCATATTGTTCGACACTAGCGAATACTCGAACTTCCACTGAGGATTAAGAGGTGTGTGATATTTGGAATCGTAGTTACTGTTAAAATTATTTATTGCTACATCTTTCAAACTCAAACTGGAACCGAAGACTTGATCAGGTTTGAACGTGCTCATGGTGGTGCTCCCTCTTATGGAATATTCCGGTTCTAGATCTGTCGGTATTACAGGTCCCTGAAGGAAATTGATGAGCTGGGCGACTTGTGGTTGCGACGTTTCGCTCATTCTTTTGTAACGCTTCAGTGCTTTTTCCGCCCAGTTAAAGAGGTGTTCCCAATCGTCAGGAACTGCTATCTTCTCCACCGGCCTGTTTACGAGCAAGAGGATCTTCGCCAAGTCTCGAATTACCGGTCTGTACGCAGCGATGGCGGTGACGTCACCCTCGTGATGTAGTTCTCGGATTTGCCGCCGCGTGTCGTTCAGCATGTCGAGGTAATTCTGAGCATAGGGTCTTAGGGTTTCCAGTTGCTTGAGGAAGTCCTTCTTTTCGGGGGAATCGTCGATTTCGGAGCTGGTTTCGCTTAACTGGAGGACGTTTTTCCTTTTATATCTTATGTAAACTATGGCTGATGAAATAAATATGGTGCAGAGTAGAGTTCCGGTGACGACGCCGGTTAATACCGCCAGGGCGTTAGAGGAGAGGCCCAGAAAGTTGCCGTTGTGCTGGCAGACGCGACCTATGTAATCCACCATGGTGCTCCACTTGAGCTTGTGGCCGTACGGACAGGTGTCCACACATTGTCTGGAGGGGTAGACTATCAAGTTGGGGCATTTGATACATCCTTTTGGGCTGCATTTCAAGCATGAGGGTTCGTCGCATCCTGCAATAAAAAAACAGCGTTAAAACTTTACCTATTAAAAACATTTTTCATGATGAATAAATAATAATTATTTAGAAAACATAGAACACTAAACGCCTTCTCAAAAAAATATTGCCTTTACAATTTCGTAAAATACATAAGCAAGAAATATGGTAGATTCGGCAACAGTCAAAATTCGCTGCAGTTCATCAGCCGTATTTACGGCGGTTGCTATGACAACGAGGTCACGTATAGCTAATCAGAATTATCGGCTGCGCCGAGGTTGACAGCTGTTTCGTATAATATGAATTTTCGAATTCATCCAAATGTTATTTTTTATGATTTTGTTAGTGGTTTCCCAGCCAGCATGTAACGTAACTGGGCACTTTTGTGATGTTCCTTTTAAGTGACAAAGATACATTCATTTGTAAGGTGCCATAAACCGCTCAGTTACATAGTGCCTAGATGTAGAATGTACTTTTTTACTACATAATTGTGTGATATCTATGAGATATTAATAAAATGTGGAAATTTGAGGTCATATGAATAGCATAGATTATATATAACATGTATGTATTTTTGTAACTTTAACTAAATGTGCCTTTTTCATGTTACATATAAGTACCTTTAATGTTTCGAATTTTTCTGCACTCATCCCACTAAGCATGAAACATTACAGCATATCTGTGCAACGTTGCATACAGCTGAATTTGAGTTGAATTACGATACATAACTAATGAAAGTTGTGGAATGCTTGGAACAATGTTTCATAATATAATATTATTTAAAAATGTTGAGGGTAAATTAATTCTACAACATTTCTGTAACGGATTTGCATATCTTTTTCATATGGTATTATTTAGTTTTTTCTAATCTATAGTTACTCTGAGAAATATTATGCTTCAGCTAAACGAGCGGGCCAGTTTATAAATATTCTTTAAAATTGTGGAATATGCGTTTTTTTTATCAAAATCACGAAACCATTCAGTTAATTATATGTATATTAATAGCCGACAGATGGCGCCACTTATATCTCCCTGATACTGTGTAATCGAATTTTGGTAGGATATCTACAAGATTTGAGCTTTGGCAATTGGCACGGTTGGCACCACGGGCAAGGGAATAATAGTTCCCTAATTTATGCTTGGTCATAAAATCCCGAAGAAAATATACACCCTGTAGTGTATACTGTATATTTAAATTTAAAAAAATCAATAGGTACTCCATTCTTACCAACATTCCAAATGCAGTGTCTGGAATGTTATAAAAGAACATTGCACTATTTGCACTGATATTAATAGAAATTAAAATGCAATTTGCTAGTAATGTGTTCCCTTAGGAACCTTACACTGCAATGTTTCTAGCCTGCAGAATAAAGGTCCCTGGGACATTGCATACAGTTAATTATAAGTCTGAGAGCAACATTACAGCTAGTACAGAAATGTTTCTATAACATTGAAGAAATTTAATTATGTTTAGTGGGATGACGCATAACGTAACATAACCTTAACTTTGTTATTTCCTGTCCTGGCGTTCTAACGCAGTCTATTAGTTCTAGTAGTTTATATTTTGTGCCTGGTGTCATTGCTTTATTCAATCAAAGCCATCCAAGATTCAAAACTTGTTTTTATTTTATAGTTTTATGCAGTTTTATGTTTGTGTTTGTCTTTGGTGAGAAGTTTTGTCGAAGAATATTTATTCTTTCAGTGATAAACAATAAGCGGTAAACATGTATAAACCGATAAAAACCTTTCGGCAAGACGCAGAAGAAGATACTACTGCGACTGCGGCAGCAGGTATTAAAAACGATCAAGTCTCCATCACCCTTTTTGATCAGAAAAACAACAGTCCCCCAAGATGAGATTGACAGTCCCTCTTGAACTGAATGAGATTAATCCATTACCTATCACCACCACCTCTTCAATTCCTAATTTTTTAAAAATTTCAAATGATTTTGAATTTTGAATGTAAGTACGACTCCAAAGACATTATATCATCCCTATGTTCCTAATTTTTGTCTTCAACTTCTTACTTATAGTGTACTGTTAATAAAATGTTTTTTTATTTATTTAACTTTTATTTCTGCTTATTTTACCATTAACAAAAATCATCCCATAAACATTAGAAATTATAACATCCTTAATAGTTCCAAGTCCAAGTAGAATGTTAATATTACAAAACCAGTAAATATTTATAAAAGCTACATTATATCATGTTGATACAATATCAGTAATGAATTTAAGGCATATGTTTCTAATATTGCTATTTATGATAATTATTTACATTAGCGGAAATCTCTCCAGAAATGTTGATCAAGGGAGGTTTCCTCTAATGTAAATAATTACCATAAATAGTAATATTAGAAAAATATGCCTTAAATTCATTACCGATATGTATCAACAGAATGTAATAGCTTTTAAATGTCCGACAAGTACATAATAAGTACTTCATAATGGAATGTTGGCATTACATTAGTAACGGACATCCCTTAAGTACATTACCAGGAACATTTAAAGTGATGTCTCACAAAGGTCACAACAATACTTCACCGAGATGTACTTTTAAGGTGCACCAGGAGGACATTTGGTGATTGTATGTCCTTCTATGCAACATAAACAGTACTTTTGTTGCGACATCGCATGTACTAGATGCACTTTTAAAGTACATCGTCAGTACGTTCCTGTGCTGGCTGGGTTGTTGGAAAGGAAAAAGAATTTATAAATGCAGAACTACATTTAGACGATATCGTCGATAAGTTTGCAGCTTTGAAAGATCGAGGAATAGACCTCGTAATAACCAAGTTTGTTAGATATTTTTTTTAATATAGCACAATCACGATCGAAGCATTATTTATTCTTACGCTTCGTCTATTATTAACATCACAAGCCGCTACTGCTCTACGTTAGGGTTATTAATTACTCGTATAATAATTAAAATAATAAACTTTTTTAAATGGGACACCCTGTATATAACAATATTTGAAATCTACTCGTACTTCCTATTCCAACAACATTTACACAACAGAATCTATTTTTAAATTCAGCAAAAATAATTTTGGTTTCTGATTGGTTAGATGGTATTCACCACACCAATTGAATTTAAAAACAGACCCATACACTTTTGTTTCAACCGCGCATAAAATATAGCAGGTTTACAACTTGCAGTTTTTAAATGGAACAAATATAATTGTCGGCGTGTTTCAAAAATAGTGCGTTATTTGCTCTAACTTGGTCAAGTTCAGACCCAGTGTGGTTCTTGTTGATTGCAGATAGATTTACATAGTTTTATTGTTATTGCAAAAGCACGTACCTTGTTGACACTATTGAACTTCAACAGCGTATTTTTTATACAGCCGATGAAACTAAATGCCTGGAGAATGACACGGATGAGATATTTCTTATACATTTTTTATTATGCATCAATAATATCAGTGGCGGCTGATGCTAAGGGGCACAAGGGCACGTGCCCACCCTTCACTGTACATGCCATGAAGAAATATATGATGCTATTATAGATTTATATATTTTTTTGCAATTCTATTATCGGTTGCGAAAATCTACTCAAAACTTATTTCCCGCCAACCATCCACGCGCCGAACTATATTAAACCTTATTTCCTGGGAGCCCAAGAATTTATCTCCAAACGCGGCTCATTTTCCGACGTTCGGCACTCCTCGGAGTAAATGAAATTCGCCGATTTAAAGCCGACGAAGGGCACTGAAATCGTGTCCCTTCTCCACTGTCTCCAACACACCGTCTCCCTACTCTCCCTCCGACATTCAGTTTCAGTTCTCTGTAGTCGCTTGCTTTGTTTACTAGGTATTTGTATGTAAAAAATATTTCGCTTGCAGAATAGCTGTGTAAACAAATTTGTGTTTTAACTTTGCTGGTTTTAAAGACGATTTCTCATTATATTTCGCAATTTCGTCTCGAATTATAAATTTAACTACTTGTAGTTTGCACTTTTCAAACTCACCCGGTACGTACTTTAAAGACAAAAACCCTTATCTCTGTTACCACACATTCCCAACACGCTCTTACTACCATTGTATTTTTCGTACCGGCCCGGCTACGACGTGAAATAAGAGAGACAGAGTGAAAAAGTGTTTATTGGTGTCGGAAATAGTGCGAAATAGGAAATCTCGCAGGAAAACATGGTTGAAGTTGCAATATAACGCTTCTGCCACCGTTATTATATGACACACTGTTGTAAATGAATGGGCATAAAAGTGAAAATCTGAAGATGAAATTTAGAAAAATGCTCAAGTTCTTCAAGTATGTAGATTTTCCGTTTTTCTTTTTTTTCAGAAATCAGTCAATGGAAGGATGTATTATTTTCTGGTGTTTGAGGTTCACATGAATTCTCACATAACACGAAAGAACGTTCCACAGAACTTTAAATTGCAGTCACATGACTTGCATATACTTCCTAACTCCCTCTACATACTCATCGGGGCAGTTTATAGAAGGATATATATATATTCCTCTCTGGTGTTCGAGGTTCACATGAACTCTCATATAACACGAAAGTACGTTCCACATATGTGTGAACTTTAATTCGCAGTCACATGACTTGCATATACTTTCTAACTCCCTGTACATATGTATCCGGACATGCAAGTAAGTAAATAATTAAAGGGTTAATCTACTGAGTAAATGTAAAATTATATATGAGTTATAATATCCCCAAATGCTAAATAGAAGGAATCAATAATGCAATAAGTAAATAGAACTGACAGTTTTGTCAAGTTCGCAAGTTTTGCTCCAACAGTTTTTAATAATTACTGTACCGATAAAAGTTTTTAAAACTATTAATAAACATATAATATAGGGTGAATCAAGAAAAGTAGATATGACTCAAATAGCTAATAATAAAAGCTAATATTACACACAACACACATAATTTTAATTAACCTTCAATATCAATATAATGAAATGTATAGAGTAATACATACATTTAGATACAACGTCTAATGGACTGTTGTTACTGTTGTTTATAGATGAATACATATTGTCACAGATTTCCCAATCCGTCTTTTCTTTCTTCCAGAAAAACAATCCGTTAATTAATTACTTTTATTAACTACTGAACACTACTAATTACAGGTCAACTAAACACTTATTTAATTAATCGCTATCTAAATCACTTTGATATCTCCAACTAAACACTTTAATTCAGACTGTAACACAAGACTTATACAAGACTAACTAACTCGGCCGTTTATTATTCTTTTATAGAACCAACGAATATTCCAGATATATTCCAGTATCTCTAGATCCCTTTTATCGTACGACTGGAACGCTTCTCGTCGATTCCCGATTATTCCAGGCCGATCTCGATCACGGCATGTTGTTTGTTTACCAGAATGGCGTAGGGGCGATCGGGGCAATCTTAGGCAATTCGCGGTGCCACAGTCGTCGGTTTGGGAGTGAGTGGGGCAAATTCCGTGACACTGCCCTCCTTAGGACCGATCGTCCCGATCGGATACACCTCTATACGGGGACAGACGCTCCAGATGGACGACCTTCATCTTACTTCTGGGAGTCCTCTGTATCCGGTATACGACATCATTGATTCTTTTAATGACGGTGTAGGGGCCCTCCCAACGGTTTTGTAGTTTAGGCGATTTTCCTTTCTTCCGCGTGGGGTTGTACAGCCACACCAGGTCACCTTGTTGGAATCCGACTGTATTGGCCCGGACGTCGTATCGAGTCTTCATGCGATCGCTCTCTAGTCGCATTCGAGATCTGACTTGTTCGTGTACGGCTGCTAGTCTTCGTTCTAGCTCATGGGTGTAAGTGTCTGGCTCTGTGGGCTGTTCCGCAGGACGACCAAATACCAAATCTGCTGGAAGGCGAAGCTCTCTTCCAAAGATGATCCTTGCGGGAGTCTTCCCAGTAGTTTCATGGACAGCTGAGCGGTAAGCTAACAGGAAGAGTGGAATGAGCTTGTCCCAGTCTGTCTGGTTTTCGTTCACAAACATCCTCAGATTGGTTTCTAGTGTGGCGTTGAAGCGTTCCTGGTTTTCCGGATTCCCATAAGCTCGCAGACCTTTCGGAACACACCTGATTCGAAATTTCTGCCCTGATCTGAATGCAGTTCCATGGGCACACCAAATCTGCAGAACAGGTTGTTGACTAGCGCTTCTGCTACGGTTGTGGTCTCTTGATTGGGAAGGGGGTATACTTCCGGCCATTTACTGAAGTAGTCCATGGCTACTAGCAGATATCGATTCCCACTTTGGGTTTTCGGAAAGGGGCCAGCGATATCAATGGCAATCCTCTCGAACGGTGCTCCTACGATGTACTGGTGCATTTTGCCTCTGGAACGGGTCTTCGGTCCCTTGCTGGCTGCACATATGTCACATTTTCGGCACCAATCTTCTACATCCGTCCTACAGCTCAACCAGTAGAAACGCTCCTAATCTTCTGTAGAGTCCTATTGATACCGAAATGTCCACCCCCAGTACCTCCATGTACTTCCTGCAGCACTTCCTTGACCCGGGACCTCGGGAGTAGTACTTGTTTCTTGACCTCCGTTCCGTCATTGTTCTCCCATGCTCTTTTTAGGACACCGTCTTCCAACACCAAGGAATTCCATTGAGCCCAATAACTCTTTAATGTTGGGCTTTACTGCTGACTTCAGCCCATGAGGGTTTGTTGTTGTCTTCTTTACAGTCTAGTAAGGTTTTGATGTCACAGTCAGCTTGCTGGTCTTCCCGAATCGCCGCTGAACTCCATCTGTCTTCAGGTTGGGCTGCTACTACCTTGCAAGGAACTGATGAGATGTCCTCTTTCTTTTCAAGACTACTACAGTGCTTGCAGTTGACAGGACAGGGTCTCCTAGAAAGGGCATCTGCATTTCCATGTTTCCTGCCGGCTCGATGTTCAACAACAAAGTGATATTCTTGCAGCCGTTCCAGCCACCTGGCCATCTGTCCTTCCGGGTTCTTAAACTGCAACAGCCATTTAAGGGAAGCGTGATCCGTTCTTAGAAGGAATTCTTGGCCATACAGGTATTTATGAAAGTGTTCTAGGCTCTTGACGATGGCAAGTAATTCTTTCCGAGTCACACAATAGTTCTTTCGGCTTTTGACAGGACTTTGCTGAAATAGCCCACTACTCGCTCTTGGCCATCTTGTATTTGGGAAAGAACTCCGCCAATTCCAATGTTGCTTGCGTCCGTGTCCACTATAAATGGTTGTCCAGGTATTGGGTATGTCAAAATCGGGGTAGTGCAGAGGGCCTCTTTCAGCGTCTCAAAGGCTTGCTGGCATTTCGTCGTCCATTCGAACGGGATGTTGTCTTCTGTGAGTTTATGAAGAGGCTTGGCAATGTCCGAGAATCCTTGGACGAATCGTCGATAGTATGTGCATAGGCCAAGAAAACTTTGAACTTGATGTTTGTCTTTAGGAATCGGCCAGTTCTTTATGCACTCTGTCTTCCGGGTCTGTTTTCACACCGTTTGGAGTAATAATGTGGCCTAAGTATCTAACCTCCTTTTGGAACAGACTGCACTTCTTCGGGTTCAACTTCAGGTTTGCTGCTTTCAACTTCTTGAACACTTCGGACACGTTCTTCAGGTGCTCCTGGAAAGAGCGTCCCAGCACCACCACGTCGTCCAAGTAAATCAAGCAGGTCTCCCAATGCAGGCCATGAAGTACAGTTTCCATCAGTCGTTCAAAAGTGGCAGGGGCATTACATAGACCAAATGGCATTACATTGAACTGCCACAATCCATTTCCGGTAGTGAACGCGGTCTTTCCTTGTCTTCTGGGCTGACCTCGACTTGCCAATATCCACTCTTTAAATCCAAAGTGGAAAACCATTGCGCACCAGCCAAGGTGTCCAGAGTATCGTCAATTCTTGGTAGTGGGTAACTGTCTTTCTTGGTGACGTCATTTAACTTTCTGTAGTCCACACAAAATCGGGTGGAGCCGTCTTTCTTCTTGACCAGAACTACAGGAGAAGCCCAAGGACTCTGAGATGGCTCTATGGTGCCTTGATTTTGCATCTCGATTAACATCTTGTTAACTTCTTCTCGCTTGGCTAGTGGAAGTCCTCGTGGTGGCTGCTTTATAGGAGATGATGAACCAGTATCGATTCGATGCTTCACAACATTGGTTCTCCCAAAGTCGCCCGGTTTAAGTGCAAACACATCTTCATTTTCACGTAGCAGCTCTTCCAGTTGTTCCACCTCCGTCTCTTTTAATCTCTGCTTGGCCCTATCCACGATGTCCCTTAGACATTCCGGTAGGCTGGTCTTATTTGGTTTCTTCTCCATTTCGTTGTTTTCTTTGAGTGTTCTGACCATGGTAACAGGTTCACAGACTCCTACTTCAGTTCCCTTTGTAATTTTCTGTGGAAAGGTTTTCAGGTTAACTACCCGTACTATTGTCGTTTTCTCTGGTTTAATCAGTGTGCGGCCGGTGACTATAGATTTATTGAACAAATCCGGATTACTGGGTTCCACCACTCCTACACTGCAAGACATTTCCCATCCATTACAGTGGCAACCAATGTTTCGGTCTGACCAGGTAGTACCACATCTTCTTTAACAACGAGTCTCCTTACAGCGTTATTCTCAGTGGTGGTCGTTAGCACTACTTCCTCACCCATTATCCGTAGCGTACCAGCATTCAAATCTAAGTTTACCCCTTTGCTCGTAGTAAGTCTAGTCCGAGTATGACATTGTCCGATATATCTGCTACCAGGGCTCTGTGTTTGAACTTGACGTCTCCTAATTCTACTTCAAGCTCGCATTCCCCTTGACTGGCAGTTGTTGTCCATTGGCTGTTGTAAGGACATAACGTTTGGCAGGGTTCTTAATACGCCAATCGCCAATAATATCCGGTCGTACAATAGTTCTTGCTGCTCCAGTGTCGATTACCATAGGGAACATACGACCAAAAATAATGCCCTCTACTAGCAAGGAGTCAGAGTCCTGGAGACGTGACAACGTAATTTCTTCTCGTGGGGCATGGTAGGAGGACGCAGCCGGCTTTTGCCCCGTCAAGCCGGCTGACCCTAGTTTTCCTGTGCAGGTGCCGCTTGGGAGTCGCGCTTTGGCTGATCCGCGACTGGGGCCCTACACTGTCTCTTTAGATGTCCTGTCTGTCCACAGTTCCAGCATTTAAGAAGGCGATCCTTTCGACTATCAGGTTGTTCTCTTCTTCGGATTGGTAGTTGGACTGAGTTTCTCAATGACCTCCTTCAACGTTTTGATTATGTCTCCATTTCCCATATTATCGCTGCTATCACTGATGGCTCGAACTTTAACATGTCTCCCGGATGCCATCTTTGCTGCCTCAAATTCCAGTGCATGCGAAAGAGCGTCATTCAACGTTTTAGGTCTAGCGAGCCGTAGTGCCTGCTGTGTTTCGCAATCTCTAGGCCGTCGATAAAGACTTGATGGAGAGCTGATCTACAAATTCGGACGGGGCTGTTGGATATGCCAATCGAACCAGTCGGGCAACGTCGGTCTCAAAATGTTGTAAATTCTCACCACTCTGTTGGTGACGATTCTTTAATTGTGCCTGATACACTTGCTGCAGGTGCTTATCACCATATCTCATTTCCATATGCTGTTTCAGAAGGTCATAGTTACTCTGCTGCCCAGCAGGAACTCCTTGTAAGACGTCAAGAGCTTCACCTCGTAGAGCAACTATTAAAGCAGTAGCCTTTTCACAATCAGACCATTCGTTTGCTGCAGCTGCTGCTTCAAACTGACGCAGATAGACATTCCAAGAGACCTTGCCGTCGAATTCAGGAGGCTTCGTTTTCTGCGTTCGGATAACAGGTCCTTCTGATTTGATTACGCCCTCCTTTGCTATCTTGTCTAATTTATGTCGAAGCTCTTCTCTAACCTGGTTTATTTCTTTATCCATTTCCATTTTTTGTGCTAACAGTTTCTCTTCTACTTCTGTCACTTTATGTAACTGCTCCTCTAGTTTTTCTTCTACTTGTGTCACTTTATGTGACTGCTCCTCTAGTTTTTCTTCTAGTGTATTCTCCAATTTTTCCAACTTTGTCTGCATTTCTGTCTGATCCTCATTTCCTGTTGTATTGCCTGTATCTGATCTTTCATTTTGTAGCCTTTGTTCTTCTAATTTCTCCTGCATCGTTTGAGACTGATCTTCCATTTTATGCCCTTGTTCTTGAAATTTCTTTTCCATTGTTTGTCCCTGTTCTTCTAATTTTTCTTGTGTTGTTCGTCCTTGTTCTTCCAACTTTTCTTGCATCATACGTCCCTGTTCCTGCATCGTTTGCATCATTTCTAATAGCTTTGCTAGTTGCGCATCCATGTTGACTTGGCTTCTAGTTACAGGCATGCACTCTATTTGGAAAGTTCTAGAATGTCCACGAATGTATTTCTAAATGTCATCCATTGACTTGGCTTCTAGTGCAGTGATATGCACTCTTTGTCTCACTTTGAAAGTTCTAGAATGTCCACGAATGTATTTCTAGATATCACCGTTGCCTTCCTTACAATGAAACGAGTGCAGTGATATGCCACACTTGGGTCTTTGTCTCACTTTGGTATAAAGTTCTAGAATGTTCGAGATTGTCCTTCGCGAATAACACCGTTCACTTCCTTAAGTCACGACGAGTGCAGTGATATGTCGCACTTGGGTCTTTGTCTCACTTCGGTATAAAGTTCTAGAATGTTCGAGATTGTCCTTCGCGAATAACACCGTTCACTTCCTTAAGTCACGACGAGTGCAGTGATATGTCGCACTTGGGTCTTTGTCTCACTTCGGTATAAAGTTCTAGAATGTTCGAGAATGTCCTTCGCAAATAGCACCGTTCACTTCCTTAAGTCACGACGAGTGCAGTGATATGTCACACTTGGGTCTTTGTCGCACTCCCGTACAAAGTTCTAGAATGTTCGAGAATGTCTTTCGCAAATACCACCGTTCACTTCCTTGAGTCACGACGAGTGCAGTGATATGTCACACTTGGGTCTTTGTCGCACTCCCGTACAAAGTTCTAGAATGTTCGAGATTGTCCTTCGCGAATAACACCGTTCACTTCCTTAAGTCAAGACGAGTGCGGTGATATATCACACTTGGGTATTTGTCTCACTCCCGTACAAAGTTCTAGAATGTTCGAGATTGTCCTTCGCGAATACCACCGTTCACTTCCTTTCGACAAGACGAGTGCGGTGATATATCACACTTGGGTCTTTATTCCACTCACGTACAGGGTTCCAGAAAGTTCTTCCAACTTCCACTTAAACCCACTCACGCACAGGGTTCCAGAAAGCTCCTCAAACTTCCAGTTAACTCCACTCACTTTGTGGACAGGGTTCCAGAAAGCTCTTTAAAACTTCCAATTAAATCCACTTCCGACACCAAATTGTCACAGATTTCCCAATCCGTCTTTTTCTTTCTTCCAGAAAAACAATCCGTTAATTAATTACTTCTTTATTAACTACTGAACACTACTAATTACAGGTCAACTAAACACTTATTTAATTAATCGCTATCTAAATCACTTTGATATCTCCAACTAAACACTTTAATTCAGACTGTAACACAAGACTTATACAAGACTAACTAACTCGGCCGTTTATTCTTCTTTTATAGACCCAACGAATATTCCAGATATATTCCAGTATCTCTAGATCCCTTTTCTCGTACGACTGGAACGCTTCTCGTCGATTCCCGATTATTCCAGGCCGATCTCGATCACGGCATGTTGTTTGTTTACCAGAATGGCGTAGGGGCGATCGGGGCAATCTTAGGCAATTCGCGGTGCCACAGTCGTCGGTTTGGGAGTGAGTGGGGCAAATTCCGTGACAATATTCTTATTTTCTATACACATATCGATTAGATTCAACCTCATAGGACGACTTCCACATGGAGGAGTTCCAAAGCAAAATCTGAGGTGTAGGGACACACCTGGATTAAGTGCTGATGTAATGGTAATAATAAAGTGAGGACCCAAGTAAATCTGAAGCAGGTAAACAATAGTGAAACTGCTAGATAGAAGTTATTAACCAACTTTTGGAGACAGGAGGTGAATTTATTTCTTCATATTTGCTATCAAAAAGAGTGTGGGACTTTTAGGTTTATAATCGTTAAATCCCCACCCCAGATTAGAGGGTTATCACTCTATATTGAGTTTTACTTATACAGAGGTCTTAAAAATAAAATAAATACAATATTATAAATAAATCCTAAAGCAATGATCTCAAGAACGCATAGTGTTATATAACATCTATAAAACAGAAACATTAATGTAACTGTTTGGCTAGCAGTGACATCTTGGTCTTGATTTTGTCTTGGTCCCGCAAGACAAGACTAGACTTGGCAAGAAATATTGCTAGAAGGTCTGGGGTGAAATTTAAATGAACGTTAGTTGAAATAAATAAATAAATAAGTGACTAAATAAACACACATTGCATTTCTAATGTAGGCATATTCTTTATTTAAAAGAATTAAGCATATAAAATTAAAATTCAAGGTGCTTAGGTGTAGCTCTGCTGAATACAACTAATTATAGTGCCAGAGTTGACTGAAAGAGCTCCGATTTGGCACGCCTATCTCGTCCATTGCTTATTATTATTATTTATTATGTAAAACTAGCCGTTTCTATATTTTATAACGTTTACCAATCGACCAATATCTGAGCTAAGTAAGTTCCGAGCGGCACCATGTCCGACCGAAAGTAACTACCACTGTTATTAGATTGGTAATAAAGTTTCATGTTTCTGATTTCTATGCAAAAGTCTCACAAGAATCATGCAAATTTGCGAGACCTTTCGCAAGACAATATAAAAGACATAATGTTGAAAAATCAAGCAAGCACAAGGCTTTATAGAAACTTTTGTTTTCTTCTGCAAGACAAGACAAGGTTTTTCAAATTTTTGCAACAATTTTTGTCTCCCATCCAACACTACTTTTCGCCTCTGTACGGCACCTTATGTGTTTACGGACATGCTTAATACCTTTATTATAACCTTTAAGGTCTTAGGTACAATTACTTGCACATAATATTTAAATGATATTTTAATAAATGGAAAATATCAAACAGAATGTTTATTTTATAACGATAAAAATATTAATAAAAATAGTCAAGCTTTGCTTGTACCTAACCAGGACTGTAAGGTCTAAGCTTTATTTATAATACAAAGAACTTTACACTCCCCTTATGTTACAGAAAGAGAGGACATTTCAAAGAATATATAAAGAATAAAATGAATAAATAAAATAAAAAATTTGAAATCACACCTGCTGTAAAATTAGAGTGGTTAGGTTTTGGAGGAACGTTAGTTGCAGCTCGTTCTGCAGTAATGTTCTGGATGGAAGGTATACAAAGACCTTCGAAAGAGAAAAATATTTTGCTCTTAAATATATAATAGAGGATATTTCGATAAATATATACGTAGGTATCTCAAATATAACGAATAACTTTTTATGGAGAGAAAAAAAAAAGATAAAATCCTATATTCAACTCTAGAAATCTATTTAGATGCCTCCCTTGTAGGGGGAGAGCAGGAGGTGAAGACAACATGGGCTTTACATATTGTCCTAAGAATTATTAACAGTTTTCAATGCTCAAAAATCATTTTCAAAAATGTTAGTTATTGCAAATCGATAACACAATTGCTATTTCTTGTAATAACCTGATGGGGACTGTGTACTGTGTGTAGACAGATAAAGCTTAATAATAACGTAGGGAAAGAAATATGGGAATGGTGTGAAATAAGAAAAATAGGGATATATGCATTCTACATCAATATACTGAGAGATATCGAACAATAAAAAGTTTGCTAATATAATCTTTATCATCGTTGGAATATTCTGTTAGTACTGCAATGCATGTACCAAGAATAATTTATTTATTTGCCCGATTTTATTACATTCAGTCGGAGTTTTGCTAAAACAATAGACTCTCAGGTTGAATAGACGTATTTTCTATCACTACTTTTACTAAAGGTAACTAGATAACTTAATGAGTAGGTAAATGACTACTTATTAACGGTTAAAGTAGGTCCGTAGTAGGATATAGATATATATGTATATGCATATATATAAATAATAATAATAATTTACCTGTAGCTGAAAGGCTTCAAGCTGTGAAATGTGTAACAAAGCTATATTTGGTTAGCGCGTCGTGGGTAATCTTTACATATGCACGAATGCATAGCCATTTTATGCTTAACATTACAACAGGAAGAACGGACTGACAAGACCTTAATAAATATATTATTACCAATATAGGTAATATCTATCTCGTGGCTAATCTTTACAAATGCGCGAATGCATAGCCATTTTATGCTCAACATTACAACAGGAAGAACGGACTGGACAAGACCTTAATAAATATATTATTACCAATATAGGTAATATCTATCTCGTGGCTAATCTTTACAAATGCGCGAATGCATAGCCATTTTAGTCTCAACATTACAACAGGAAGAACGGATGGACAAGACCTTAAAAAATATATTATTACCAATATAGGTAATATAACCAACAATATTTATTTTGTGATATGTATACATTATGCGAAGTAAGTTATATAAAAAGCAATAATATATACATGATACATGAGAGAGTGTGAATAGGGCATGTGACAGTTTTCATTAGCCATCAACGTTAACGAATTTTTGTTTGCTATTAAAAAAGCTAAAATTGAAGGGCGAGTGGTAGTCGAGTTTGTTCAAACTGTAGGTATCTTCCATATACCATGCCATTGAGTTATATATAACTTATATAATCAATGATGGTAACTTCTTTACAGTAAAATGAAAATTTGGAGACAAAGTATAAATGAACTAGAATTCATAATAGTAGCTATACAGTTACTGACTAAAGTTACCTAGGATGAAAGACTGTCAGCTGCAATATACATTTTTGCTAGTGTCAAAAGTTGCAAAACTACTGTAATAAAATAATGGGTCCCAGTTGAGTCTATTTAATGCAGATATTTTGCTGGGATTAAACAATGTCTATTAAAGGCTAAAACATATTTCCTTTAGTGTACCCGGAAAAAACAAATAAATATAAAATAATAGAGTTTAAGAATAGAAACCGAACGTTCAAACGGGTTTTTGGAAATATTATGTAACATGTTCAAACAGCCTGAAATAGACGTGTTTGCAATGCACCAAAAAAAAAAAAAAAAAAAAATAAATAAATAAATAATAATAAATAAAAAGATATCGTAGAAATGAAATCCCTTATTCCATTATTGTGAATGCATTTACTGTCACACCGAATCAATATATATTTTATGCATTAATATATAACTAAAAATGCAGGTAGACGCTAAATATAAATATATTTTTGATATATAATATATAGGTATGTATATTTGTGTATATACATATATAAAGCAGTATAAAAATGTTTTAATTATCAAAAGAACGATAACTGGTCAATATGTAAGATGTAGGATATAAAGTTTCTGTCTGCACACTAGATCGCCTATAATTCTTTCAACATCTACAAGTAGTTAAATTTATAATTCGAGACGAAATTGCGAAATATAATTAGTAGATCAATCGACTTACCTGTAAGGAAGTTTGATCATAATTATATGAGCAATTTCGTCGAAGAATTATAAATTCCCGCCCAAAATTCCACCCGAGGCGATCTAGATAGGAAAATAAAAAGTTAGTAAGAGCGTGTTGGGAATGTGTGGTAACAGAGATAAGGGTTTTTTTTGTCTTTAAAGTACGTACCGGGTGAGTTTGAAAAGTGCAAACTACAAGTAGTTAAATTTATAATTCTTCGACGAAATTGCTCATATAATTATGATCAAACTTCCTTACAGGTAAGTCGATTGATCTACTAATTATAGATATAATTTTAAAGCGATTCTGGTGTGTATTTGTATATATACTTATTAAAAGAAATGGATCCGTAACCAGAAATAAATTCTGTTCAGTATCTGTTAAAAACAATCCAGTGCCATTTGAGAAAAAATGTTTAATTAAACAGAAAGGTAGACCTACTCCTGATTTATATATTAATTTCGAATCTACAAGTGAAACTAGAACATATAAGAGAGTTTTTAATAGAAACATATACGAGAAATATCAATGGATGTGTGGTTGTTCCGTGATAAATAAATTGTTGTGTTTTGTTTGTTTAATATTTAATACAGAAGTTACAGCGTGGACCAAATACGGACTTGACGATTTAAAGCACATAGCGGATAGGGCAAAGAAACATGAAAATTCTGTGGCGCATGTAAAATTAAAATGTGAACTTACAGCACTTTACGAACGAGACGATATGTGCCGCATAGAAGGTGTATTGTCACTTTTGGTATTTCTGTCCGACAATAATCTATGTAAAGTGTTTTCAGAAACTTACAAACTAGTTGAAATTATTTGTACGACGCCAATGTCAACCAGTGAATGTGAACGATGCTTTTCTACTTTAAAGCGTATAAAGACTTTTTTAAGAAATACTATGTCACAAGATAGACTTAATGCGCTAGCAGTTTTATCAATTGAAAAACAGTTTATCGAGTCCATTCCCGATTTCGACAACAAAGTAATTGAGCTATTCTGCCATAAGAAAAATAGAAGAATGGATTTTACCCTTAAATAAAAGGTGAGTTTATAAATTTATTTTTATGTCCACCCTTTGAAAAATCCACGGGCCGCCACTGAATAATATTGTGTAAAACTAACTACTCTGCGGAATAAAGATATGTTTGAGCAATTTTTATAGAATTATATTCCTGGACGACTAAACTATAGCAGTACAAATGAAATCATTATTTATTTTAATTATCCTATACTGCTATGGACAATGTGGAGGTCTCTGCAATGTGTAGGGCACCTGTTCAGTTTGCCATGCTTTAAATCCGACCCTGACAGAATGCACCTTGCATACATATATCGTTGGAATTAGAAAGACTAGTAAATTTAACATATACCTACCTACAATTTTTTTCCAGCAAATGTTCACTTATGTTTCTAAGAGTTTTTTAAATCTTGTCTTGTTTTGCAATTCGAGCTGTCAGTCTTGTCATGTCTTGTCTTGCGATACCAAGAGAATATCAAGAAAAAGCAAGACAAGATGCTATAATAAATTTTTTTGTTGATTTGTAACCTAATTGGCCAAGCATTTCAATTACACCCTGTACATACTTCAAATATCGATTGAAAAAATTGTAATGTTTCATTTCATTATTAAATACACCATAGTTTGGTAGATTATACTGTTGCAAACTAAAAAGTAGTCTCAAATCCGTAAGAATTTCAAATAAGGCTTACATAACTGTAACTGTATACTCGCATATTACTACAGTGGCTCGATTACCAACTAATATACTTAGCTAACCAACGGAACTAAGTGAACTAAATCGTTTTTTACAATGTGTACTGGTTTTTTGCTATTTTTTTGCAGAAAATTAAGTATCGTATAACCAACATAGGTCGTAAGTTCTCACGGTCATTTCAGTTTTAATTTACTGACGTTTGCATTTACAGTAACAAGGTTTCTACCCATTAACCACTAAATATAACCGGGCAACAAATATGTCTAAAAGCTGTTTTGCATGATACAATTTAATTTACAAGAATTCGATGCTGACAATTTTTGAGATAACAATTTTTTGAGACTTTTTGTTAGTTTTGTTATAATTGTGCAATTTTCGTAATGCCAGTAACAATTCCAGCAAAGCTACTGCTGTCATTATAGTTGTGGGAGATAGTTATTATAGTTTTATTGTTACATAATGTTTTCAATGTTCGAATGTAAGAACAAAAGTCAGTTTCTCAGTGACTATAAATCAAAAATAATAGTTATAACAGTTCCTTAATTAAATGATATTTGATAAGCAATTATTTAAATTAGAGAAAAATAGCGTTCCTTCTCGTTTATAAAATGGCTGGTTTCTAACAGAATACATTAGACAATAGTGCAATCTGGTACTGTAAGCAGTCATTTATTTATTTATTTTTTATTTCATGCTATATACACAACAGTGCTTGTACACGTCAAAAACAATGAAATAGTTAAGTTCAGTACATGGAAATAACGATAAAAACAAAAAAAAATAAATAAAACAATCAAACCAGGCAACTTTATACACTGCATTATAAATTAATTTTCATTTTAAATAAGTTCGTGTCCAAGTTCCCTAGATTGGGAGGAAACGCATTAAAAAAACTGCATTCCAGTATACTTAGCTCCCTTTCTAGATTTCAAAAGCCTACAAAACTTATTACCAACATCATTCTTATTTCTAGTGTTATATGCGTGGGTCTGGTTTCTGCTATGTAGTTAGTATAAATTACATTTAACAAAAAGAAGACAATGGAATATGTATGTTGATGGAACGATAAGAATGTTTAAATCTGAGAAGTATTTCTACAGTCGTCTCTAAAACCAAGCCCAGAGATGATCCGTATAGATTTCCTTTGCAGAGAAAAAACTAGTGCACTGCCAGATGCATGACCCCACATTATGATAGCATAAGATATAATAGAATGAATCAAGCAGTGATACGCTGTTTTTAAAACAGTTAGGGATACTTTATGAACAAGGCTTCGGAGTAAGTAAAGATGTTTGGATAGTTTACTGCAAATGCAATTAATGTTGTCTCCAGGAGAACTTCGGATCTAAATGAACGCCCTGAAACTTGACGCTTTCTGGATTATTAACATCATTTCAACTTCTCAGACTAAAAATCATTGCTCCTGTTTATGTTGCTTACATTTACTGCAAGTTTATTACTAGCGAACCAATTATTTGTTAAAGATTGTGTTTGAGGTATGTAGTTGAGTACGGCAGATAAATCAGAGCTAGAAGTATGCTTAAAACTTCACAATTAAAGATACTGGGGAAATTGTTTATGTAAATAAGGAATAGTAGATAACCCAAAACCGATCCTTGCGAAACTCGGTGTTTTATTTGCGACAAATTAGATTTGACACAGTTATTGTTAACATATTGAAATCTATTAGTTAAATATAGGATGATAATAGACATACACTCCGCTCTGAGAATCCATAGTAGTATAATTTATCTAGTAAAATCTCATAGGAAACACAATCAAAAGCTTTGCTTAAGTCAATAAGCTGTGTAATTACATAAGTCTTCTCAAATCCCTAGTTAATAAATGATGTTAATCGATCAAGATCAATGGCTGGAAAAACCACCACGAAAACCGTACTGATGCTAAGTAAATAGTTGAGACGTTTCCATATAGTTAGTAATTTGTATTTTGTTCATATACTTTGGCAACTTGAGGTATGATGGATATAGGTGTATAATTAGATGGATCACTAGTATCACTTTTTTTGTAAATAGGAACAACTTTTGATACCTTTAAACAATTAAAAAAATGATCGCGTTCAATTTAGACAATACAACGGTAGTTGAGAAACTAAGTTGAGAGCGTTCTGTGTTTTTGTTTATCTCGTTTAATTGTTATTTTTTCGTTGTATATTTGGTTTTGCACAGCATCAATATACATTTTTCTTAAAAGTTTGTCGTAATTCGCAAGAGGTACGGCATGTGCTCCTTAGAGACATTTACCAAACTGAAAAACTTCGTTGCCATAATGACAAAGTCCGGAAACAATCTTGTGGACGGTATACAAAATCCTGATTTAAATCCTGTAAATTATATTTAACCACATGAAAGTTTGTGCCACAACAATTGACAGATGAGATTTTTAAATATATAGCCAAATCGACACAATTTATAGGGGTTAAATCCCAAGTAGGAATATAGTAACGAAAACTGGTATGGCAACTTCAATTAAGTGGCTATTACCATTAAGTAGTAATAGTTAGAATAGCAACACCACAAAAATGATCATTTCATTACGTTACCTTAAACCCGCGCATGTATCCCCTCCATCCCCTAAAATTAGAGCCTTTCCGTTCTTATTACACCCTCTAATCAAGCTATTAGATACGCTCCTGATTACACCTCTACTTCACATTAGCACAAAAAATTATATACAATTTCATGTCTGTGGCGATTTTATATCACTTGTAAATTTCCTGATATTATTTTACTACCATTTACAATTTCAGTTTTTTTTCTTCACTTGATGAGCCTGTATATGATATGATTCTCGTCTAAGTAGTGCTAAAATAGAGTTTACCTTTCAAAGAAATGATCGCACTCCGAACAATAAATCAGTATGTTTTACAGACCCATTTGCTAAAAATTCAAACAAGGCACTTAAAGGGTCTCAAGAAGTAGTAGTTCTGATACTCGTTGGCAAGTTCCCACAGATAAAAAGGTACGAGTAGAATACGGCGCGCCTTATTGTCAGTGGCACATACCTTCTTTTCCGAGAAACATCTAAAGGTGGATGTTTCTTAGAATAATACTTGCATCCGTTTGTTCAGCAGAGGAAAGAATTTGAAAACTCAAACAAAGGTACTTGCACAGCATCTTACATAACAGAAATTATTTATATTTTCATAATATATTATTTCCTGTATTAGAAAGGTATTTTAAACTAATATAAATCAAATCTCCTACAATTCTTATCAATGAAGTCAGTCATATGCAGGTATGCTCTCTGATACCAAACATGAACAATTCATGAACATGAACATTTCCACAGACAAAGCTCTATTCAATAAATTATCTAAAGAAATTAATCTGGCTGGTTGGGGCTTTAGCCACAGAGTAGTTAGTTTCACACAATATTATTAATACCTAAAAATATATAGAGTGTCCACGGATGGAGTTGACAGAAGGAGAAAGTTTTTTGTTTTTGACTATCGAAAAATGTCACTCTTTTAAAAAGTTCTGCTTTTCGAAAAAATGAGACTATCATAGAAACGTCTTAGATCAGATCATACAGGGTGCTCATAAATTAAAAAAAAACCATGAAAATACTCAAGAGAAATGCCATTATTTATTATTTTACACAACATTTTTATAAAAAAAATCTGTTTATAATCTGAAATAGAGTCCGAATACAATGTTTAAAATAAAAATAAAACAATTTTGATTTTTACAATATATACTTTACGAATAGTTTGTTATTTCTTCTTGTATGCGCTCTTCGAATATCATGTGGCAGATCATTTGAATAAACCTTTTGTTTTAGGAAAAAAGTCAAGGAACGTAAGGCCAGATGATCTATCAGGATAATGGGCCAAATGTTCCTATCCACCTTTCATCATTGTCTGAGCAAGGCTGCAAAATGAGCAAAACAGCAGTCCTGTTGCCAAAACAGGTTATTGAGTACTTCTGGCTTTCAAGTATTTAAAAATGGTAAACCAAATGTTTCTAAAATGTTTTGGCAACAGGACGGTTGTCCTGCTCAGAGCAAGATTTGGCCCAATCCTAACCTTACACCCCCTGTCTTTTTTCTTCGAAGTGCCCTGAAACAAAACATTTATTCAAATGGTTTGCCACATGATAGGAAAGTATTGAAAGAGCACATACGCCAAGAAATACATGAACTGAATGAGCAGCTAACTATTCGAAAAATTTATTAAGTTAGCGGAAAATGTTTTGAGATGGGAGGCAGAGGTAGAGTAAATGTTAAAAATTAAATTTTGATTTTAAAATTTGTATTAGAACTCTATTTGAAGTTATAATTTTAATTTATATAATAATTTTTATAGTTAGATATTTGACTCAACTTAAAGGACCACCTAAAGAAGCAATCCTAAAAATGCGGATATAGGTCAGATCTCATCTATTGTAGTTGAATTTTCGAGTTCCCACTGTTTCAAAAGTGAAGTTAGATATTTATAGTGTTTTCATTAAACCAGGTTAGTAAATTTAGCTAGATTAATTTGTCTAGATAATTATTGAACAAAGCTTTGTCTGTGGAATTGTTCATTAGCATACCTAGATGTTTGGTATCAGAGAGCATACATATGACTTCATTGATAGGAATTGTAGGAGATTTGATTTATATTAGCTTAAAATACATACAAGAGTACCTTTTTTATAGGATATTTAATGGAATTTTATTTTGGCATATTAAAATTAGAAAATAATTATAAATAAAAAAAAAATTACCATATTTCTTACATGGATTGGAGGTTTAAAGGTGTTGTGGTTTTTATTTTGAATTCTGTTTCATGTTTACGGTCCACCTTTATGCGTATAACAACTGTACCAAATTTGAAGAAAATCGGTTTACTACAAAAAAAGTTATGTCAGAAATACAAATAAAATTTTTTTTTTGACAGGTCATAACTTTGTTATCATTGAGAATTCGAAAAAGTGTTACATAAGCTTATACGACTATTTTTATCAGTAGATTAGGCTCCCGAAGTTTGTGCGCATATTTTGCAATGTATTATAAAGTATTTGGTCCTTATGGAGGCAAAATTAACGATTAATTGCGCGATTTATTTAATGGTGGGAAAATCTCTACTTGTAAGATTTTTTGGCATCATTTTCATCATGAAACTGTCATGGTAGATTGTCAGAAGCTCAAACAAACTTGTTAACACCACATAATAATGAAAATAGCATAATATTTGTAGTGTTTTACTGTTTACTTGCAAAATTTGTCAAAAGTTGATATTTTCCCATAAATAATTACAACAGAAGATACAAAACTCGTGCAAAAATCCGTGAATTTCGCGTCCAAGAGGACAAAGGTTAAGTGTGATTTCTACGGAGTGCGCATCAGGTAGGTGTAAGTGGTGGTGCCCGTCCTGGGTAAACTAAAAAAGCTAAATATGTTTCAAGGACACTATTTTAAGAGGTCCTTACTGGTGCCCATCACATTAAACTTTTATTAAATTATATTAAGTACTTTAAAAATTATTCAAGAAAAACCGATTTCCAGAGGAGACCTTCAGGAACACATATCCGTAAAGAAAAATATTATAGAAATTTGTTATGTTATTTTTCATGTTTTATCTGCACCCGATAAATTTTCCACATTTTCCTGGACACTCTGTACATGAAACAATATGTATAATTTCTATTTAAGATTTATTTAAATAACGCGCCTATATTTTCAACTGATGTTCTTTTAACCTATAGCTAATAAGACTTTTGACACATACGGTGTATTAATTTATTAGCTTGTTTGATGATTTATATTTATTATCCCATTGTAACGCGGATTTTCTATTGTAAGTAGGCTAAGTGTCTACATAAATAATATGGTTAAACATAAGATTTAAATGGAGTGTTAAAAACTAGAGCTTTGTCACTAGTGTCTGCAATAAATACAATGTTCATTCATTTTGACTGATGACTCAAGCAGAAGCAGCTGGTAAAGTCATAGGTTATGTATCACATTGCTTTTATAAATTTTAATTATGGTCTCTAGAGAACCCATTTTCATTTTTATTAATGTGGAACGAAGTACAAAGTAGGTCATAATTAAAATTAAATTGTCAAAACCATTTAGGGGCAGCTGATGATATTTTAAAAGTGTGTAGTTATATGTATGAAGTTGTCAAATGTATAATTTTGAATGTCGTATTATTTTTTTGTTTAAGTCTGATATGGAACGTATGACAAACTGACACATGCCATCTAGATTATTGTTTTTTTAACTTGTTGGCCAAAATTGGTCTATTGTAATGGTTAATAAATTAATTTTTATATCGAAAACGCTGCGTCAGGAGAAAAAAGTCCAAGAGACACTATTTAAGCAGAATTAACTTGGCTTTAAGAGAGCTATACCAATTTTTAAACTAAGAACCTGCCCCTAGATTTTCTTAACATCATTCTGTA
The DNA here is from genome assembly GCA_025584915.1 of Monochamus saltuarius. NCBI lineage: Eukaryota > Metazoa > Arthropoda > Insecta > Coleoptera > Cerambycidae > Monochamus > Monochamus saltuarius. Next base: position 41,318,563 of record CM046727.1, read on the forward strand.
ATACCCTGTATATTGGCGAAAATCGCGAAGTAACCATATAACACATAATAATATATTGATAAATTTCGGAACTGCTGGAAACGTAAACAAATCGAAATTATGTTGTACAAAGGTAACAGTAGGTACCTTCTCAAAATATTTCTTGTAAGACAATACGTATTCATTGGGCACAGAGATCGGAGTGATATCACCGTGCCAAAAAATGAAAAGAAAAATGTGGTGTAGGATGACGAAACGCGACGAAAGGAAGCATTGCAATGTTGTATGTGCAGACCATTAATTAAAATATTAAAATGTAACATTCTCAATGATCAAGTAAGCTTTTCTATTAAACTATTAAAATGTTTACAGGTCATTTAGAAAATCGATGGCAACGCACATTTTTTTTATTTATTGCATTCAGCGCTTCATTTACGTAATGTAGAATGTTATTTGAGGCATTTATACAATGTTGCTATCTGTTTTCACTACAATAAATTACCTCTTTTATTCTGAAAACATAATAAACAAGAGTAAGAATTTTTTAAAAATGTTTAAGGAGAAAATTAGTAATAAATAGCAATCAAATTTATTAGATTAATTTAGAGAAATGTTAAATATCTTTCAATACTTTTACTTGTTACTTTTCAAATTAAAACAAATAGTAATAGTAAAATAAGATCGCATAATTTTATAAATACCTCAATTAAAACCATTTATCCGGTACTTACCCAACAGCATTGTCGCCATAATTGTCACGAGCGAATCTATACTGTAAATAAAGGAATAAGTTACGTTTAACAATACCGCAAGCTATCCACATCACCACTAATAATTATGGCATTATCTACAAAGTATTTACATTATGTATACAGGGCGAGCCAGTCATAATGTCATTAATTTTAAGAGGAGATAGGGAATAATGAGTATAATGCGAATACGCGATAAAAAAAATCTAAATGCATATTTACGCCAAAAAAAAATATTTTCAAATCATTATTTAAACCCTTTTTCAGACTGTTACTGACCGCTCACAGCCTTGGTCGTTTACAGTTCACAGTTCAACTCGATGTCGACCTGATGCAATGTTGTCAAGAAATGTTTTTCTAGGTACCTACCTAGGTTTTAGACATCACAAATAAACGGTTGTACTGACTATTTTAGAATATCATTTTCTCTTGCTCAGTTCAACTTCAGCCAATAATAATTTAAAATGTTAATATCCAATGAAATAAAATAATAATAATCAAATAATTCTATTAAAAATTGCAAGTAACGCGGTCCACCCAGGTTTTCCGGTAGAAAATACGGTCCAATCAAACGATACCCGTACACTCCTGCCCAATGCCCAAACGTTGACAACAAATCGCCTCTGAAAGCTAAACCGACAAGTAGCGTGTGGATTTCCTCTGAGCAAATGTAGCTCTTATGACTGCAAACAAATTAGCTTAGTTACATTGAAATCACAAAACTCCAACGTATCTAATAATAAACCGAGTAATAAACCATTTACGTACATTACATAAAAAACCTATACCCAATGGGTAAATTATTAAGAGAAGCTGAAAAGTGTTTCGTGTTTAAATACTAAGTAATAAAAAACCATCAGGTTGTCGACAGAAAACTGTCCAAGATCGAAATGGCACGCCTCTGATCTGATGCTCATAAGTTATCGAGAGTGAATCTTGACCCACCGTATTATTAGGTCAATAACCTAGTTACCTAGTTTTTGTACTGTTATTTAACGACAAGAAGTAAAACTATTTTTTTTTTAAATCTAGATACATGAATGAATTTTCCTTAAATATTGATTTATTTGTTAATAAAAACAAATGTAGATAATAATAATAATAATAATAATAATAGCTTTATTGCCCAACAGAAAATCCATTTACAGGGCAAAATTACAAAAAAAGTAAATATTAGTAGAGTGTAATACCTATACATACATATACGCAAAAAAGTACTGAAAAGAAGAACAAATAAAGAAGAAAAAAATACATATATAAATGTAAAAAAAAGATGTAGAATACAACAGATACGTACAATTCAAGTTGAAACAGGTTACATAAGCAATCTAGTTAAGTACATCAGAATCTAAATGTTCCATAGCAATCAGAACAAGTTGTATCAAGCTACAGTCATAAATGTCACAAAACGGACATATTCTATTAAAATTATTAGACATAACATAAATTGGAGATTTAAGTAGTACATTGGATAATAAATAAATGTTTTTGAATGTTAGGTTATTACAGTTTAATAATTTTGATATTACGTTTTCACTACGTTTTACAAATAAATATGAATTTTTACTATTACTCGCAAGTACAATTAATTATTCGTTTGTAGTTACGTACATCCAGTCTAGAAATTTATTGTTTCTTAAGTAGTATGGTACCTGCTAACCTGTTTGAAATGCCAGTTCGAGGCATTCGAGGCAAAACTGCACTCATCCGTCCATAGCACTTTATTAATAAAACGTAACAGCGCCATTCGCATTTCATAAACATTCTCCGTATAACAGTACCATTTCCGCATATTCAGAATTTGTAAAATTATGCATTGTGAATTCGACGACGAATACGCGAGACCGAAATAAACAAACTACTGCTTGTATTCTCTCCATCCCCCCTCCAAATGTGTGGCGTGATCTACAAATTTGGGGCAAAGGAAATGCAGAAAGTGCTAAATGGGGGTAAATTTGAATAACACGCTGAAGTGTTACACGATATTATGTATGTAACAATTATGTGGCAACGATGTTTAATCCGGAATTCGATTGTCGTATGGGTGCGTCATCAGAACGCTCGTAGCGCACCAGGAGCGTCGTGTTACCGATTTTCATAGGGTGATTTGTTAATTTTTTTAAAGGTCGAGTAAAATTTTTTTTTTTGATTTTCTGCCTTTATTAGGCCTCCTGAATACGTGATTAAAATTAATGACATTATGACTGACTCACCCTGTATATGACCCACAAATGGTACATAAACGTAAAAATACAAACGCCTGATTTCTTTACCAACACCATAACCTGCACCTGTACTCACGTAAATAAACCGCGCTGAACGGCATGTAACGTCGCACCAATAATATGGCGTTTTCGGCCACGTGGTATTGTTTAATATTTTAATTATTATGTGAGTATTGCCGCCGGATACATGGTCTGACCTTTTATATGTTTGAAAGATTACCCTGTAATACATTTCAAACCAATATAAGATTCATGTAACTTCCCCATTGTTTCACATTTGATTTTCGTTATACCCTTAGCATAGAGCAACTCGTAAGAACATTTAAAGCCCATTACCCCGTATCAGTTGCGCAGTATATTAGCAATACACTAGAATAAGTGCTCTCGAAGCCGTATCACATTCGTCTACCCACATCTCGGTGCTCCAAAAATAGTCCAGCGCTTACATTATCCGGAGGCAGCTTGTGCCCTTTTGTTAAATTATTCTTTACACGACCGAATGGCTCGAAGTGAGATTGATGTAGCGTAAATAAAGACTCATAAAAGGTTATAAATACCCGTATGCGGCTCAAAGATGAATGAAAAACAGGCCATCCAATTAATATATCAAGTGGCGTTGGCGTTGGCCTGTGCCCTTTTTTCTGCGACATCTGGATAGACTCGTTGCTGGTGGCCTGTATATTACGGAAGCTTTTTTGTAGCTAAATATTTACGTTGTTCTGATATGTAATTATAGCTCGCGATGAACTGAATTGAATTTAGGAAAATAAATAAATACTTTATAATGCAAGATAATGGGGAAGTTGCATGAATTTTGTATTGATTTAAAATTTGAAATACAGTGTGTCCGGTAAGTATATGGGATACTTTCGTGAGTGTACAGGGGAGGTCAAAATAACACTACTTTGTCATAATTTTTTTTGCTAAAGTGCCCCTTAATGGAGATACAGAGCCCCTAAGGGGTACCCAGCGATTTATCTTTTCGGCTCTAACTTTTGAATCGACCTGTATAATTTAATGCAATTTTTATATTTGATGTAGGTTATAAAGGATTATAAAACCATACTACAGTAGATGTTTTATACTGTCAGGAAAGTCAGAAACGGACTTGCCACCATACTCGTTGGGCCAAAATTTTGACAGGTGTCATTTTATAGAGGTGAAAACTGAATTTTTAAATACTTTGGTCATTCCTCTTTAAAAAAGGTAGGTACTCTACATTTGTTTCGATAAAATTGGCCGTTTTCGAAAAAAAAAGTTTGTTTGTTTCTTGTATTTTCGCGTTTTTGTGGCATTTGTGGGTCATAGATACATAGTGAAAATACTGGGTAGGTAATGCTATAATTATTAGTGATGTGGTAAACTTACGCTTACGGTATTGTTCAACATAGTTTATTCCATTGTTCACAATATAGATCCCCGTGTGACAATTACGGCGACAATGCTGTTGGGTAAATACCAGATGTTTAATTAATGTCATTTGATTTCACTTTAAACTGCTTGTTTTCATTTGAAAAACAATAAATAAAGGTAATGCATAGTGATAGTTTACATTTATTGATTGTCCTCTTCATTTTTTGGCACGGGGAAATATTTTCATATCATTATTAGGCGATGTATGCTGTATTCGCATATAATGCAATACTTCTTTAATTTTTCCGGTGAGTTGCACTTTCTGTGTCTGCTTTACAGTTTATTTTTCAACTTTATTTAATACCAATGTCTATTGGTAATAACATCTAATAATATCACAAATGGCAAATTAACTCTTATAAACGTATGTACTGCATTGTCCCAAAACATAGAAAGTGTACACAGATATAAACTAAAGCACACTGGTGTACTTAGATAAACAGATGCGAACGGCGTCTGACGTCACAGGTATATGCTGTGGTGGCAGAAACCGTTTTGTGGGGGCGTGACCAGACTAAATTTTTAAATACCATTTTTAGGCTTATTTTCCCATGAAATTGTCTGATACAAACGCCATTTCGATAAAAATAATACCTTCTTTCTTCTGTATGTATTTGGAAAAATCATGTAATTTCCCCATTAGGTAAACAGTGACTTCAACGATGTTAGGCGACTAAACTTATACTCTTGGTATAGTTGCGGCAAGAATTCAGACGAAGTTATGCAATTTTTTTATTGTCAACACAATGTTTGATAGTTTGTCGCATTAGAAACAATCATTATTTGTAATTTAATGTTATGTACAGGGTGTAAAAAAAAGAGTGTAAAATATTTCAGGAGGTAATAGTATGAACCAAAATAAGCAGAAAAGTTTTAATAAACATGGGGGCGCAAAGTAACGGTTGCGGAGATATGGACCACTATTCGTTTTTCAAACATTTTATTTTATTAGGAATAAACCGACAAAGGAAGCTTTTAACAAACAGAAAACAAAGTTACAGAAGATGTTCAAAGTGCCCTCCGTCCATTTCCAAGCAGGCACGACATCTTCGTCTCAACGATATTCGAACTCTTTCGAAAACACCCTCCTTGGTTTGGATTTCTGGACACTTTTGATTAATCCGTAGCTGCAGCTCTTCCAGGCTATTTACAGGAGTACCATACACTAATGTCTTCAAATATCCCCAAACCAAGAAAACTACCTGTTTTATGGCCTCCAGGATCGCCTGATCTGAACCCTCTAGATTTCTTACTGAATTCAACCTCTCTAACTTAGTACCTTTACAACACACTAAATAATAATAAAAAATGTATGAAATATATTCTGGGTATAATTTAATGCTGGTTCACATAATAATAACATTAATACTTTATAAAAAATGTATAAAGAAAAAATAGTATAAAAATATTGTAAGATTGTCATATAAACGGTTTAGAAGTTACAAGTGTTGAATAAGAAAAAAGTAATTTTATTTTCTGCCAAACTAATAAACGTAATGTTTTTTATATGTAATAAGCCTATTACACTACACTTTTAGTTGAGACATTACGCTTAATAGTATATTAATCAACGAGCATATAATAATGGCTGTAATTTACGAAAGTGAAGGTTGCAACATGAGTGAATTACAGTCATTATATGCAAGTAGAATACTATACTTTGTCCATGACTATTAACTATATGTATATTGACAAACTTTTTACTGAAAAAAATTAGATAATAATTTAACATTCATAATATGAGTATGATACATAACATACAAATTAAAAGTGTCAAAACATTTTACTTTCAGGTTTGACATTCGTCGTTGTCTTGATAAATTCAAAAAAGCAAATAAAACTTTAATTAGTAAACTTCTATCATCACTTCCGATACGAAAGTAATTCATTGGTTTATGTACCTTATTTCAATCTGTAAAAAAATTGTAAGATACAGCCTGTATCTCTGAATGCACAGATTTTTACACTTATATTTCTACGAATTTTTTTTCTTTGTTTTTGACAGTGTAATCTTCCAGTCCTTTTTTCTAAATTTAGAACTTAAAGCTGACAACAAACAGAACTGTGGTTTATTGACCTTAAGTTCTTATTTTTATAATAATAATTAACAGATATAAGAAAAATGTTTTAATTTCAGTAACAGCGTACCTGATACAGGTTGACTCTACCAGTATAAAAAACTGGTAACACAAAATAACCTTCACAGTTGGAAATACTGACAGTTTCAGATTGTAGTAACGATTTTTAGATATCACTTTTTTGTACGATGTATGAGTACATCATTAAGAGAGCTATAAGCTATTTAAGATGTCGGCCCACTATATTATTGATAGCTTTTTAATTATAACCTACCAGTAAGTAAAACAAGAAATGCAGCAGGATTTTCGGTTAAAAAATAAGAAAGTTCATTGACGTAGATAAAGAGTTTTGGTGTCTAACAACATACAAAATCACTATATTATTTGATACATGGTGATTTTCCGGGTTGTTATGCCGTGACCAAGGTAACTGGTAGCTGCCAGAAACAGAGTTAAAATGCACATCCCTAGCATTAGCTGGGATACTTTTACCTGCCCTGGTTGTTCTCGGGCTAGGGTCTGTGGGGACAGACCCGCTATCGGTGTCTCTGGGCCTGTCCATTTCGGTTCCTACTGTTGGTATTACGACTGCTACGGTCGGAACCGTTTCTCGGATACTGGTGGTCCTCCGAGGCGTTCCGTAGCCGCCGCTGTAACTGGTCGCATCCCATGCTTCCAAACGTTTCGCCGCTCTTCACTGTCGGCATCTTCAGGGGTGACTCTGCAAAAGTAGCAGCTACCAGTTACCGAGGTCACGGCATAACAACCCGGAAAATCACCATGTATCAAATTTCAGCACTGGCCGTGAAAGCCTAAAAATCACTATATTATTTTTCTATATACCATGCACATTTTAGGCTTGCTACCGACTATGCGTTATGCGCGATTCGTGATATGTGAATAGTGTGTAGGGTTTTGTTCGTTAAAAATCCATTCACAAAAACCCGAATTCCATACAAATCCCGCATCGCGCATCACGAATCGCGAATTCACGCATAGTCTATAGCCAAGCATTGGACATAAATTCATTTCATTACGAGGATTTTGTTCCTTTAATTTTTCATCAGTTAAGGTGTAACGTTTCTAAATAGTTTTCTTAATAATTTCGGATTTTTCAAATTCTACCGATTCTCCAGTCCATGAAAGGGATTTAAATACATTTTTGGGGAGTTTGGGGATCTCCGAAATGATTAAACATTTCTCCGAAAATGTTTCTTTCTCCAGTATTCAAAGTATTTTAAACAAGAATATGTATATTTACCACCATTACCCCCTCTTCTATCAATGTAATAGGAAAAAAATATAGAATGCTATATTTAGAAAATGTTACCTAGTAACGCTCAGTTGTTTTCCAAATTTAAATTGCAAATATGCAAATTCTTTAATAACATCCCGACATAAAGATCATAAATTTAATTTATTACAAGCATAATTAGCGCTTTCCTGACCTTAATTTTAAGGCAGGTAATTAGAAACGATGATTTTGTGGCGACTAACAACTTTTTAAACTAAGTTTATTATATGTAGTTTCACATAATGGCATGTTCTAAAACAAATAAATGGATGGTTTGAGGTTTACCAGAGCAAATAAATACACACATATGATGGGTCTCCATATTGACTGCATGAAAATATTTATTTAAAGTTGTTCTTACTTATTTGAACCTTTAAATATATTTATTTTAGACATACGGGTAACTGTGATTGTAATTGGTATAGGGCCAATTTTTCAATCGTTGATAGGCGCCTAATTTAAGGTAGCTGTCGCTTTCTTTCCTTACGTTTTAGTAGATAAGAAATAATTTTCTCCAAAAATCATAATAGCCACAACGAATTTAAGAATTCATGTTTAATTTTGTACTCCACGAAATCTCAATATGAAAGAAAACAGTTAATCTGACCAGCGATCAGAAAAAAACCAAGTGTGACACTTACCAATGTTGCTTTAGCTTGCCTGATTATCTTTTTAACCGTCAATATTTTATTACAACAAATTAAACTATTAAAATTATTAAATAATAAATTGGGCAGTCCTTACCTTTTGTCTCGCCTGGGTCTCTGCGTTCCCGACTACCGTGTGCGTCCAAGGCAAGTAACGTTTAACGTGACAAAAAATAAATGTCTATTGAATGATATGTGTAGTGTATTCAATAAATATCAACAAGTGGGATTTTTAACGTGAGTGAAGAGCAGTTTAAGAATTGTAATCGTAAATTAAATTTTCAGTGAAAATTAATTTAGAATTTTAAGTTCTCAACTTCGTTCTAATAATTATTGTGTTTAATTTTATTTTTATATGGAGATTAGTTTGTTTTTTTTTTGATAAGGTATTCTATGTAACATGTGTATGAATTTACATGTAATTAGGTTTTACAACCTGTTTGTTTGTTTCTTACAATAAAATAAAATAAAAATAAAATAAACAGAACCGGCCTATTTTGATTTCTACTATGCCCTGTTGCTGTATGGTCAATTATTTAAGGAACACCCTGTATATCCCTTACAATAACATATCTTCTATAAAAAGGATACAGGGTGTTAAAATTTTATTTTCGATATTTGTAAATAACTTCCTAAGAAATCCAAATATTTCCATAAAATGTGTAACCCCGCAGGGTTTCTGCGGGCGAGAAATTCCAATTTGTTTCAAATTTTGACGTCACTAGTAGAGGGCGCCACTTGTGGCACACCATGTTTCTTTTAAATGGAATAAGTTTTTTGCATCTTAGGACATCCATCTGACTATCGGAACAATCAATTCTCCTACCTGTTTTATTTGAATAAGGTATACCGTGCTGAAGTCGGGAGGAACCATTTTTTAAATTTTAAACCAATTTGAAATGCTAAGTGCACCGAGTAAAAACTGTTTTGGTTTCAGGTAAAGTGCCTTTTCTACTGAAAATACAGCAAAATGTTACTTGAAAAAGTTGTTCAGTTTTCAATCTTTACACTGAATATTTCAAATAGGATTATTTCGAAAACTGTTATTCCTAACGACGTCAACAAGGCACACCTTTTTCAGACATGGGCGTATCTATGATTTTAACTTGGAGGGGGTAAAGTTGTGTAAAGACTTATAACATCAACAGACTAAAGAACTAAACATAATTAAAGACGTTTGTTAAATAAATGAGGTTGATATCCAATATCAATAATAAAATATTAAGTGCAACAATATTATAAAAATAAAAGATAATAGAAATTAAATTAATTTTTCTATTTTTTTTTACATGCATATCAATAATTGAAATGTCTAACTTAATATGTATATGTAGAAAAGCAAGGATTTTTTATGAACTGAATAGGGAAAGAGAAAGTTTTTGCCGGGGACGAAAGCATATTTAAATATATTGTATTTTTCTAGATCAGAAGTATTTTCAGCATTCATATATGCAGCAACGTCGAGCAAAATTACAGAATTTAAGCTTGAAAGTCACATTAGTAAACGCTAAATATTATTTATAGAAATATTATTACACAATTTAATATTGATTGCATGCGATTATCAAGTCATTCAAATTACAAATACTTGACCCCTGTTTTATTACATGGAAAATTATTATGTATTTCATTTCAGTAAGTTTTGTGGGGGGGAGATAATTACCCCCATTACCCTAAACTTAAAAGTAGATTTCATAACGAGCAAGTCGCCAAATTCGTTTTACAGAGTACAATTATTATTGCAGTAGATTGTACGTGTTACGCTTTTGTTTAGCGGAGTTTTTAGTACCTGCTACAATTAGTTCGATGAAAGGGTATTATTTGAATTTCCGCCACTCTATATTACGTTTAAGTGGTTTGCTGTTGTTACATAATCGGTTTTGCATGTCACGCCATCAACTCTGACACGCTCCGTTGTGCCGGCGGTTCTACTGCATGCTTTTTTTTTGTTTTAGCGTACATCTCGTGAACCCAAAGGCGGTTCTAGACGGCGCGTTAGTTCAGCTCTCGGTACGACATTCGACTTCCTTGTTTTGATGTAAACAGTTTACATAATGCGGTGGAAAACAGCCATAGACAAAATTGTTAGTGCAGATTTTACCTGCAATGCAATGCGACCTCTCACTGTTAGCAACAACACTTAAAATGAGTCATTTATTGGTAACTGTACAGGGTAACCTGTAAGGACAAAATATTATCCAATGCTGGCGACTACTAACTTTAAGAAGAGAATAAGGGAAGGGAAAAGAGAGAAATATTCTGTTTCCAATCAAGTCTTCGGCTGATTGTTGGCTCTTGCTATTTTTCCAAAATGGATGAAGTTATTGTCTGAATATTTGTGGCATAAGTAATAATAATAATAAAACACAAATTTTAAACCGTCAAACTTGACATACGTTTAATACCTTTACTATTTTGAGAACGAAAACAGAGATTTTTTGATTTTTTCGAAACGTTAAAAAAGTACGCGATGGTGATGTGATTTTTGTTATTTTTTTTACTTATCTGCTTTTTTCAGTGTGAGATTTTTTGGTTAGGCAAACTTAGTTTCAAAAATAACCCTTGACTGATCCGTTTGACGCAAGGGCTTATTTAATTAATCTTTATTTTTTTCAGAAGTGTGGCAAAAACAAAATAGAACTAAAGAAAATAATGGATGAAGTTATTCCCTATCACTTAACCACTGGAACTGAACAAATTGTACTCAAGAATTAAGGGAAAACCAGACCCTAAGTTTGCGTTAAAATTGTAATGTCTAGTAAAATAGAAGACAATTGATTCATAGTTTATAAGAACAAAGATCATGTTATAATATTATAATACTCCATGAATGTATAATTTTCTGCAAAAACTTATTGGAAACTGCTTGACTACTGAAAATTTTAATTTTAAAGGAAATAATTATTATAAATATACATTTACTTACACATTTTATTATATTGTAGGAATTTGCTAGTACTATTACTGTTTTTATTTTTCTTGCAAACATACTCATGTAAACATTTCTACAATATATTCATCAATCTATTTCAAATATAATGTAATTTATTTGTATTTTTTCGTTGTCTGAAATTCAAGAAAATGCTAAATCGTGCATAAAAATCTTCCACATACACACATCTACTCTACTGTACAGTTGCTTCAAAATGTATACCACATTTGCTGTGTTCTTTGAAATAGATGTATCTACTATAATTATTACAGTTATCCACATGTTGTACAAAATATAAAAAGTTTGTGCTGAACGGTCTATGTAAGTATTTATTCTTCGTATATGTAAATAAAGAATGCTGTCTAGGATGTAACAGTAGGTATTCTCCTTCCCCCTATATGCTTTCATATATATTGGAAATAACGATTGAGTTGAGCGATTTTATCGGTCAGTGGTTGCGCGGTTTAAGGCGTCAGTACTTGAATCGAGGTGACTAGATCGCTGTGTGGTTCAACCCCCGCAGCCGGTAGACCGTATATAAGCTATATTCGTGGAGAGATTCGCACCCTCTCTGCGGGTATGGTAGGGTGGAAGAGTGTTGGCTTGGGTCAATGTGAGAGATTGATACCGGTTGATATTTGACTACCTCCCTAATTAATGAGGTTTTCCAGGTTTTCCTCATTCCTGCACTGAATGGTCGCTAGGGCCTACCAACGTAAGGCGTTCCTGGGCGCAAATGTGGCCTACTTAAGGCTGGCGTTTCAAGGACGAATAATCATATCTAAATATGCACACAAAAATACACACAGTAGGTGGAGGTCCTTATTAATGTAGTACTAAAATATAATGCTGAAACTGAATCATTTTCTTTAACTTTTAAAGGGAAAATGTGCTGGAATACATGAAAAACCGTGAATTTGTACCTTATCCACCTTGAAAAATAATCGATAATTTACGTAAATTCAAGTGATACTAGTTTTTTAAAAAGAATTCTGCGGGATGTGATAATGTTCACTGAAAAAAGGCCAGTAACTTTACAAATTTACTTTGTAAGTATAATTTTAATTGTCTTAAAATAATTCTATAAATAATGATGATATTACACTGACACTTGTAATTTTACAAGAAAACTGCAAATCGTCGCCCATTTCACGAAGTGGCGTATCTCACTTTTTCAAGTTTTACAGGAGAGCAATTTAAAGATTCTTATACTTTTTGTCCTTCTACTGAAGAAATATGAGAACCGTGAGACTTCTACAAATCGGACAAATAATAGTTAAAAGTATTAGCTTTCATATACTATAACTGAAACGTATCATTACCTTTGGGGAATATCAAAATTTTGCAAAAAATTGAGATACGTCACTTCGTGAAATTGGCAATTGGTTCGCTATCTGCTAATATAGCTGTTACGAAAGACAACCAAATAATATATTGACATAACATAACAAAAATAAATACAGTATTACTTCTGTAGGTTAATACCTTCAATAAATTATCAACAATATAACGGAAAACAAGCGATCTGGTTAATTTCGATCTTCATCAGGAAGGTAAAGATAAAAATTTTGAAAGTCTTTATTTATTATTATTGGAGTATTTCCTTCACACAATGACTTTAATTGCATGTATTTCGTGTTACTAACTTTACTGGTGCAGAATTGAAACTTTGTAACTGAATTCTCATCAATAGAAATGTCTGTTATTTCAGTGAAAGTGTCTTATATTCTGTTTGCAAGTGTCTTGAAAAATATTTCCCAGCTTTAAGTTCCATGAGATCGGTCCATTTCATAGCCTCACCTGTTTCAGCTACTTTTGTAGTGCGAATCCGCAAATCTTGAGGCAATGAAGTCATTTCCTTCTAGAGATACAACAGTATAGATGATGGCATCTTCGGGAAAGCTTCACTATAGGCGGTAATTGCGAAGATACATAAACGTCACCGACAGTTTGGATATGGTACTGTATACCACATCCCCTTCATTTTGTCCATGGGATGTTTAGAGGAATCTTAATGTGATTTCTTCGATATTTACAGTATTTATAACATAAAGCAGCATTGTTGCATTAATAGAGCTTTTGTTCTGTCCAATACTTCCGTCAGAAAATAAAACAACAGATTTTATGCTTTTTGCATCATAGTTTAGGCCTTACACAAGTAATAACCTCTGCTGACTCTTGTTTGATGATTCTGCTTTCATGCCACATAAAGCAAAAACAATCTTTAGTGGCGATGTTGTACAGTGTGCAGTTGTAATTTTATAAAATATAGCACTTTTTTTTGATATGGGTAGATATATCACTTGATGCAAGTCAAAACTTGCACAGGTTATCTCACCTATCTTTTCACATACTTCCTTTTTACACAGTGCCTTAATTGTAGTAATCGAGTTTATTCTGCTACTACTCTGAACAAGAAAATCTGAGATACGCCACTTATTTATTTCTACTTATCACCAAAATAAAATTTCACAAACTGGCGTAACTTGAGTTACGTCGGTTCGTGAAATTGTATTTTAATCAGAAACATGTTACGCCGACAGTGTAATGTCTATTATCCTGAAAACTATACGGAATTGAGTTACCCCGCTTCGTGAATGTGTAAAGCATGTACTTCTGTTACACTACACGAAGTATCTCAAATTTCGAATTTTTTGAGTTACGTCAGTTCGTGAAATGGGCGACGAAATATACAATAAAACCGTAAACTTCCTATGTAATTGTAATATAATTTGTACATTTATTGAATATATTGTAATACATTTACAATTAACAATGTGAAATTCATTTTTACATTGTAAACTTACTGAATATAACAAATTTACTATATAATTGACTGTAAAAATATGCTTAATGTGTGTGTGAAGGTACTACTAATTTTAAAACGCACTATACCACTAACCGTTGAGAGCGTTGGGTGGTGACGCCTTCAATATTTCTTGCTTCATTTCGATGAATGCAGCGTGTACCTAGGACCTAGGTACTTACATAATTAATTTTGTGAGTAATAACTAGCAATATAAACATATCTAGAGTGACAAGTGAGTGTTTTTAGTACTATAAATAGTTTTATCTAGTGCTTATTGTAACATAACCTCAATGAGATTCAGAAGTAATATTTAAGTTTAACAAAGGAGTGATGTGCGCAGGCTTACAATGAACACCTGTGGCGGATAGTGTCGGGTCGAGGTCGAGATAGGGAGTGCAACGGAGAACGGTAAAGTGTTGGGAGTAGTTGTATGTTCTATCAATCGGCCATTCGATCTAGCCTAAATTATAGGAAAAAGAATTGCATTACATGCATTTTAAGTATATTTCATTCATATAGTTAATTATCTAACGCAGTTGAGTCCTTACGTACATGGGAATAAGTTAGATATATTCAGTGAAGCTGATCCGAATTCGAGAAAAGCCAGTGTGGACACGTATCCTTAGTAATAAGAAAGCTCCGAGACTTGAATGAAGAGAGCGGGGCCCCAAAAGTTAAGCTGTTATCTATATCAGGTTCGATTGACATTACTTTTTTTTCACGAGAACTTTGTGTGTATTTGTACCAATTTAGTTATCTTATTATACTATTAAATCAGGTGTATTCGATAGCCTTGTTTGTTTATTTCTCTCACATAGTATAGGCAGACCCACGAGTAAAAAAATAGTTAATCACCTACCCTGAGAACAAAAAGAATACGGGGTATCGCAACATAATAATTATTGAAGCAAAGAAACATTACATTTACAAAAATTGTGTACCTCACTGTTGTTTTGTTTATCTTACATAATATATAAAAATATATAATTTTCTATTAGAATTATATTTTATACATATTTGAAGAACAGGGGCTTTTGGAGGATTAGCAGATTTAAGTTTTGGGTACTTACTTATCTATGCACATTTATATAATTAATATTACTTTGTAATAGTTAGTATAAGATCATAGATTTCGTTTGAATATTATAAAATATTAACTTTAGTACTATGAATATATTTTTACATTGTTATATGTTTTGTATAACGTTAAGTGTTCTGTTTTGTACAAATAACCTAAATGTGCAGGTACAAAATTTTAATACAAAATTGCCGTAAAACCATAATATTTTATTACTTCAGTACCTCTGTATGTACATGTATTTCTAAGCTAAGCAAAGGGCAGTTAATATATTGAAGCTGTAACTACTATGTAATTAGCTAACTGGACCGTAATCGGAGTACAAAATAGCTATTTATATAATTAGAAAAGTACGGTTTTGTGTAACAAATGTTTTTCACACAATTTGTCCAAAAATTTTAATTATAAATTTAAAAAGGATTATTCTGCTTTCAAGTATACATGGGGGCTATAATAGAAATAACTATTATTTTCAACTAAATGAGTCATAAATTCTAAAGTACTTAATTTTTTGTATATAAATCTGAAAAGCATATAGAAAACGAATCTATTGCTTCGGAAATGTTTGACTTCACTGGGGATATCATATCAAAAATTCAGTAGGTATTATTATTAAGGGCGTTTGTTAACATTAAAAGCAATTGGCATTCATGTTAATTAGGTTACTTAATATGAGTACATTTTTCTTTTGAAATGACATTCTGATGCAGAGATGCTATTGAGAAACTCATGGAAAAGCCTGATACGTTACTTAAGGTAAGTAACAATCGTTAATTCTTTACGATATTTCAATTTTTCTCATGTAGGCATATTAATCTATTAGGTATAAATGAATTACTATTCAGATTTTTTTTAGGTATCTATGTCAAAGCACTGTTAGTGAATTCGAATGTTGTAAACAAGATGTCTTGTGTACGGGTTAGGTCAGTTTCGACACTTTTAGGAGGTTTCTTTTTTCTCCGAAAAGATAGTCCAAATGTCACGGGAATATTTTTGAGAAAAAT
Organism: Monochamus saltuarius; assembly: GCA_025584915.1. Lineage (NCBI taxonomy): Eukaryota > Metazoa > Arthropoda > Insecta > Coleoptera > Cerambycidae > Monochamus > Monochamus saltuarius. The sequence continues at coordinate 41,334,771 of CM046727.1, forward strand.
TGAATAACGAAAATTTCATTTCGATATCTTGATTAGTTTTGATATAGTATTTTTTTAAATTTTAGGCCTTTTCTATGATGTCCCATGTTACATACCTATGATGTTTCATTAAAACATATATATGTTTGTTATAGCAGCGGAAAACTAGAAGTTATAAAAAAATATTCCTCAAGCCACTAGATACTACTACAAATAGAGAAAAAATGTCTTTACAATGTATAAATATTAATATAATAAGTAGAAAAGTTACCACAGAAAGCGACTAAAATTTAAAAATATCATGTAGGTATCTCTTAAACAAATCAAAATATCGAAATGTGATTCTCGCTATTCAACTTTTCTCAAAAATTAAGCTCCAAATATCTTGGCTACTTTTTTCTGTCTTTTCGGAAAATAGAAGAAACATTCTATACCTAAGTGCCTAAATTGGACCATCCTGTACAATAAATAAAAAAAATTACATTGTAGTAATAATATAAAATGTATTATTACAATGTAATTTTACAATTGTCTGTAAAGTTACTTTGCAATTTTACAAGTAATTGTGGAAGTTACATTGTAAAAATACTATTTGTATTGTAAAATCACAAAGTAATATTACAATTGCAAAACGTAAAATTACACCACAAAATAAATTTACAACGTAATTTTACATTTTATTTGTAAAGTCACAATCGATAAGAAAATTACAGCAATAATGAGTGGTAAATAAATTGCCATCTATTTTAACTGTAATTATTTTTACAGTGTTTATAATGTCGTAAACAATTTTCTCAATGTGCAGTTGACTTCAGGAGATTTTATGATAAAACATATTAGGTGAAAATTGTGCTCTTTTTTCTTATTCTAAATGACTTATAATTGACATAGTGAAGAGATATTCTTTCTAACTTACTCAGATTTTTATAGACTGTCTCAACAAACAGCTATGAAATTCGTTGAAAATTTGCCTATAAAACGGCGCCCTTAATAATAATATGCCGCACCTTCTCCCGCACAAGTCTTCGACATCTGGGCTAATCCTCGTGATTAGAATGAGGGGTAGAGATATTATTATTATAGTAGGTAATTTACTTTAATGCATGATTAATGCTTGCAGGTAGGTATAATATTTCAATACTCTTTAGAATTAATTGATTCATAGAGTCAGAATTAAGATCAAGTTATCGTATTTAGAATATTTTTTAAGACTATATAAAATAATGTAAATATCCAAATTTAAGTGTACAAGTAACTAAATATGTATGTAATGGGAGATACGTATTGTATTTAAATAGTACCACGATATATTTAAAAATGTTAGTAGTTCTATCCACTATGAATAACTATTTACACTGTAAAAAATGTTGATGTGTAAATGAGACTTTCCAGTGAGTAATTTACGATGTTAATTTTCGTGTTAATAGTTTTCCACACTGTGGCTTTTTTAAACGTTTTACACAAAATGTGTTTTAATAATAATAATAATAATAATATCTCTACCCCTCATTCTAATCACGAGGATTAGCCCAGAAGTCGGAGACTTGTGCGGGAGAGGGGGCGGCATATTATCATTAAGCAGGCCGCATTTGCGCCCAGGAACGACTTACGTTGGTAGGCCCTAACCACTATTCAGTGCAGGAATGAGGAAAACCTGGAAAACCTCATTAATTAGGGGTGGTCAAATATCAACCGGCATCAATCTCCCACATTGACCCAAGCTAACATTATTCCACCCTACCATACCCACAGAGAGGGTGCCAATCCACTCCACGAATATAGCTTATATACGGTCTACCGGCAGCTGGGCTCGAACCAACTCCGTTTAGTCACCTCGATTCAAGTACTAACGCCTTAAACCGCGCGACCACTGACCGATAAAAAATTAAAAAATTAAATTAAAATTATTAATTATAATTAATAAAAGATATTAAGGTCTTGCACTCGATCAGGCAATACTTCTCCGTACCGCACTGTAAGGAAGAATTATGAGTCGGTTATCTGCGATTTGAGACAGTTTTAGCTTTCTTTAAGTCACATCGGCCGGGACGCTTTGAGTTTCACAGAACGGCCATTATTTCTATGCGGGCACGCCGAACGTTGCATTGAAATCTCCCATTAACGTTATCACTGGCAATAATAATAACTCATTCGATTGTGTGGCACCACAATGGTAAATTGCTGTTCACGGGCACACGGTTCATTTCGAGTCACTCTAAACACTACCTATTATATAAGAGCATTCACGTTTCAAGAACTGTTTATTACAAGCATTTCATAAAATCGTTATTATTTAAAGAAAGAAAAAAAAAACATTAATTTTGAAAAAAATTATTCAGTCAAAGGATCTTGTAAAATACTCACAACGTCATAAGTCTTGGACTCCCCCTCATACTTGTTAAAGAAATTTTTTTGTCAGAAAAACCAAATATATTCATAAAAGTAGATACCTATATATATTGTTTTCTGAATCTTTTTTTTTTTGTGAAAAGAATATGTTCAATAAACTGAGTACTTAGAAAATTAAAAACCAGCAAATGTGTGACATTTTTGACTACATTTATTAAATCAAAAAGAAGTAACAAAGCAAGTTCTCTACTTGACTAATATTCGGTATGACCTCCACTATTGTTCCATTCCTCGTCTGCCGCCACGACTAACTCATCTGCAGCGAAATCCGACATGTTTTCAATAGGATCCATGTCAGGAGAGTTGGCTGGCCAATTTAATCTATTGATATGTCCTGCTTCGAGTCTCTTGAATCCTTCTTGCCCGATGTGGTCGAGCGTTGTCGTCCATAAACACAAAATTTTCACCTAATTCATTACGTAGGGGATGGATAATGGGCGTAATAACTTGTTCGATGTAAATGTGACTGGTCTTATTCTGTGCTATGCGAATTAATGGGGTGCGGCGGTTGAACATTATTCCACCCCAAAACATTACTGTACCCACTTCATACGGAGCAACTTCACGGGGAAAATTAAGTCGTAGTTGACAACCTCTTTGTCGATTGTCATCAGTAACCAGCCCAATTCTGGTTTCGTCTGTAAATAAGACCCACCGCCACTGGCATTTTTACGGGAGAGCATAGAGGTTGGCTTTTGCCATGTCCGATATCTGATGATTAGAATGTCCTGCATCATGTAAAGCAGTCATTATTGCTCGGGTAAACGTAGACATTTCACGTCCTGGCATCATAATGTACAAAAATTCAAAGGAACACTTGGCTGAATAGAGCATCTGCGGCACGTGATCAAAATAGGCGTGGCTACTGGCTTGGAGGATAAACAAACAGCGATCATAACCTCAAACGTATTTATTACTATTTATTTATTATATGTTTTCACGTTACCTTAAGTGGTTGTGTTCTGGTTATAGTTTATTGTTATTATTTTTCGTTTTTTTGTGGCTACAATATTCCTTCATTTATATAATCATGTATAGTGAATATTATTATACACTGAAAGTCATAGATGCTGCGAGTGCTGATGGATATAGACATAAAATAAGTGAAATTGGAATAGATCCATACACATTCAATCTGATAATGAAGCAGATTTTCCTAAAACTTTGTATCCAAATACTGTAAATTATTTGTTATATAATAAAAGTGCTTATACACATACATCAAATTTGTGGTTTTAGGTACTGAAATCTCGAAAAATAAAACAAGTAGAGCAAAAGTAATATCAAAAATAAAATTACTGATGTTTTGTTTATCCACTTTTACTGTTTAAACTCGCCTCAAATAATATATTAACTTTTAAAAAGCATTTGTATGATTGAACACATTATTTCGCTATTCTAACCCCACATTTTAACAATTATTTTCAGATACTTATCAACAAACGTGAACAATCTTATATGCAGAAGTATGTAAGTTTATGTTACTTACATCTATTTAAAAAATACGTATTTTGAAAGATTTCAGTAGGTACCTAAAAATTTGCTGGATAGATCGTTTTCTGACGTTATGTATTGATTTGACTTCGGTACATTTAAATATTCGCAGGTGGCATGAGATAACATTCTTGTTATTTGCTAAATTCTATATTATTCAGTTCTTAAATTACTTGTATTTGTAAACACTATTTCAAGAATACTGCGCCCTTAAAGCATATTAAAGGCTTAGAAAATAAGTAATTTTCTCACGGAAAATGTACGCATATTATGTATATAGGTATGCATATACAACATGCTAAAACAGTTTGTTTCATTTCAAATAATCTAAATTACCTACAAAAGAAATATTTATTTATAACTAAAATGTACTCCGATATGGTATTCATTCTACAAGATTTTATATAAAATATTAACTTTTCACAAAAAAAATATTACTGAAAACATTTGAATTCGTAAATAGCAGAAATATGTGCCAGTTTTAAACAAAGTTTTCCAAAAGTAGGTATCCACAGAATAAGAATAAATAAAAATTTAGTCCTGAAATAGGTTGCCACTAAATACAATCAATACATATGCTGCTGTGGCGTTTGCATAGCTACGGAAAATTGATATGATTTATTTTTTCAAACCTATTTTTCTTCATTTAATATTTTGCGCCTTTTTATCCTCTCATATTTATCTTTTCTTGATTCTTTTGATGAAGTACCAGATGTATAACCCATATTCACAGTGGGGATCCAATCCGGATTTTTTTGCTAGTGCAAATTTGATTGTTTCCCTATAGTTTAATAAATATATACCTAATTTTTGCTCTTATGTTTTGTTTTTTTTCTTCCAAATTTAATTTTGGATTCTGTAAGGTCAGCTCTTTTTAAACTATTCATTCAAGCCTTTCGCCTCTCAGACACTAACTGGTTAAATTGTCTATGTCTGTCCAATTCAGAATGAATTCTGAAGAAACTAACATTGTCCCTTGCAGAATTACTGCCACAGTTTACTACCATACAATAATTAGGCATTTTATAATACAAATAACACTCAAATATTTAATAATAAATTGGAATAAATATAAGGTTATACTTTTGTTTATCCTCCAAACAACGACCTTGAAAATCGTGACGTCACGTGCAGATGCCCTATATACTGCCAAACTGGCCAGATTTGTAAAAACATTGGTAATAAAGTAAAGGTTCATGGTCTGCAATTTTTTATTGTCTTTTTTGTTCCCTAAGTACATGAACTTTTTTACCACTAGGGTTAATCGAATCAATTCAAAACTTTTGACGTTGTGTGTATATATATATTATAATCTTATCTATTATTTCCTCTATACTCCATATTTTAATTAATCAAACTATATCGATTTTCTTCGTATCGGTTCTTCCATCTCCTGTAACTCGCTTCTATTCCACGAAGTTTTAAAACAGTTTGATTTTAATCTGACGACGTACAATGTTGCCGTTGTAAATCTTGTATTCATTTCGTTATCTCTTATAGATCTATAAATTAATTTTTTGTAGTTATTAACCGTGACGAGCACTGTAATCTCGCAGGAATGTTTTTTCGGATTTGTTTTATTGTATCGTCATGAGTTTGTCTTTAGGCGGAGCGAATTATACGAAATAAATAAAGTTATTAATGATGCTGTAAAAGGAACAGACGAGAAGCAAGGTGTCCCATATAAGGATATTTAAAGTAGATCGATTAAATGTTGATGAAGTTATTGGCATTGATGTTGTAGTACCTACTATTTACTTAAAATGATAAAATGTGGTTTTACCTTGTTAGTTGTTATTGCTGTAATGTTTACAAGACTTCAAACTATTCGTTGTTATCTATAACTGTAATTAAGTATAGGATGTTACTGTCAAACCTTGCAGGGGCTAATTTTTATAGACAGGGCGTAAACCTGTTACATATATTTACAAATTGCTAATGTGTACCAACATAGTGACAGCTGTGCAAAACGATGAAGAGATCATTTTTATTCAAAATGTTCACAGTTATTATATATTTAAATATGTTGTATCTCAAACCAACAAACAACACGGTATTCCTGGTACGCTACAAATTTTCTGGTGACGCGTTCGAGCATTGAAGCCAAACAGCGTTGCCATTCAGACCCACATGCATACTAACAGCATGTTCATCAAGTTCGGTACTGAAGTGATATATTTTTTTCTAATTACAAACTTCTAGTAAGCAACCTAAAATGTATTTCATATATTCTTTGAGGTGCCATTCATTAAGCGTTTTGTCAAGTTCTGACAAAAAATTCACTAATCCGCGAAAAATACCAGGATTTTCAGATTCATCATGCCCTGGTAGTGTAAGTTCAAAGTCTCAGCATAATTGTATTTATTTTTTATAAAACATAAGTATTAATTGCCATCTTTTTGTTATATTTTTGAAGTCGAAATCACCGTCAGTACTTGAATCGATGTGATCAGTTCGTCGTGAAAGATCGAACTCCGCGGCTAGTAGACCGTAGATCAGCTATATTCGTGGAGAGGATTGGTACCCTCTCTGCGGGTATTGTAGGGTGGAAGAATATTGGCTTGGATCAATGTGAGAGATTGATACCGGTCGACGTTTGACCACCCCTCTAATTAACTAAGTTTTCCCGGTTTCCTTCATTCCTGCACTGAATGGTGATTAGGGCCTACCAACATAACTCGTGCCTGGGTGCAAATACGCCCTTATTAATAATTATATGACGCTCCCTCTACCGCACAAGGTTCCGACTTCTGGGCTAATCTTCGTGATTAGAATGAGGGGTAGAAATTTTACTATTATTATCATCTATATATCCTTCGGCTTTTTGTTATTAAAATATACAGGGTGTATTTTAAGTAAACTTGGGGAAATAATGTAACAGAGAGTCAAGGGAGCCTTGTCATAAACATCCTTAGAAAAACAACGCCACTGGGTTTTCAGAAAAAATAATTAGCGCATTTAATTTCCTGTCATATTTCTAATAAAGAATCTCTTGCATATTATTTCTGCAGTGTGTGAATTTATTATTATTTTTTTATTCCAAATTAATTTTAAAATGAACTTGATAAAAGACTCCAAAAATTTCTAATAGTAGCAGTGCAAATTAACTATGTATCTTAATAATCAGAAACAAATGAAGAAAATATTTCTATAGGTGCTGAAAATGTCCACTACTGGCAGTAACACATGCGACGAGCCTTCGTCTGAACGACTGCTTTAAAAAATTCCTGGCATTTGTCTGACTTGTTGACACTCATTCTTTGTCTTAATTCTCATTCTCTACTGCTGTTTCATAAACAGTGGATAGGTCCCATAAAAAGAAATTTAAGTCAGGATATTGAACCAGCCAAGAGTATATAAAATTCATGCACTGGTTGAAAAAGTTGTAATTCAACCAGTTAGTTATAACGTTACTGAAGAGTGATACTGATTCCTACTTTTAATTATTTATTATGTGGAAATTCTCATCTGCATAAAAGTCATTATTATAATTTTATAACAGCATACCTCGGAAAGTTGCATTCTGTTTATGCAACATATATACTCGCGTCAAGAATTCAGACGTCTTACGTCACGGCTGACGTTACACATTTGTTATTATTGTCAACGTAACTTTCGATATTTGGCCGCGTTAAAAACAATCAATTTGCAATTTAGTGCAATATATAATGCAAACTTTTAGTGTAGTAAGTATATAGTTTTATTACTATCAGTTGCAGTTTCTTAAATATTTTGATGAAAATATAATGAATTATTCATTTGTTCGTATGACGTAAGTCGTCTGAATTCTTGTCGCGAGTATATCTGGTTCGTTGTATAGGGTTCGGCGATTATTTTCTATCTCTACTAATACAGCTTCTTCCAATTCTGGTATTCTGATGGTAATGAATGTCGGGATGATGTTAAAAATTGGTCCATTTTCTGCAAAACGTCGATGATATAAACGTTTAATAACATTTCAAATATTTATTTCTGAAAAATGTTACAAAAACAGTTGCTTTTACAAAATCTTTTACCTACAGACTACCATCAAATAATAAATGTCCATTTCAATTTGAACACCAAAATGTAACTTTCTATTTCCACTTAAAACGCAACACATCACAATGTTGCAGGTATACAGAGTATACAATTATGAAAAAAAGCATTTACAATTCGTAGTCACTTAAGAGTTAATTTATTGATGGGCTAGTTTATTGTTCTGAGTAGATAAACAGCATGGGGGAACTGATACAACGAATGTAAATTGTGTAATATTTTTCACCTTTTAGGAAACCTTTTGTAAAATTAGTCACCTGTCTATAATAAAGAAACGGCAACGACCGGTACAAAGCGAGTGGGGTTAGGTTTGCCTTGTAAAAGTAAATTGAAACTATTGTGTACAAGACTGTACAGGGGGTTACGAAAATATTTGTGATAAATTTAAAGAAGTATCTTCTTTTCGTTTGGTGCTGATGTAAATTCATCGACATCATCTCTAGTCATGAAGACTGTGCATGAAATCAAACTTTTATCATTTTTGCTACTCTCAGTTTTTAGTCGAAGTGCGATTGGTATTAAATGTATTTTACTACCCAGATCAGCGTTGAAATGATTTTTAATAAATATCATTTTTGTATTGCCTTTACTTCGACGTTTTGAATAAATTTTTCCCGTCGTCGAGAATGCATCAGATGTAGCCTGGAATGTTCTAAAAAACGTCAAAATAAACGTATTACAAACATTATAACAGCAAACATAAAGCAAACAGGAACATAATAACATACTAAAAAGGCAGGTTAGCTTCTGTGTCAATATAGTGCTTTCGAAAAGTAACTAATTAATTCATTATTTTAGAAATTGAGTTTTCGAAAAAATCCCCTGGCACATCGATTTTGTTTTTAAAAAAGGAACTTTTTGGCATACGACCCATATTTGTGACGTCATCGTTGTTCGAGATATGACGTTATCGACAATTTTGACCATGCCATTTGAAAGAGCGTGTCAATATACATCATGAAAAATTATGGTGTTGCATAACAAAAATTTCAAGAAAATAATGTTTGAAGATTTTAAAATTTAATTTTCACATTAATGTGCACCTCCTCACTATGCAACACCTGTCCGTGCTTATTTAGATGAGCTGTTCCCGAATCGTTGGATGGGGAATAAGGGATAGGAATCGCCTGATTTGACATCCCTAGATTATTTCTTGTGGGGATACTTAAAAAGCAAAGCATACGTTACTAGACCGGTTAATTTAGAAGATTTAAAATCAAGAATTCGTCACGAGAACCATCGTATATACCTGCTGAAGTTATTATAATAAAAGAATTTATTAATCGTCTTGGCTACTGTCAGGCAGTCAACGGTGCACAATTTGAACATTTAATTTAGTCGATTTTTTACATAATTATTATTATGTATTGTGAAAATTAAATTTTAAAATCTTCAAACATTATTTTATATATAATTTAGTTCAAATAAACAACAACCAAGTTCTCTAACAAAATATTTAACAAAATTAGTAGTAGTAATGCATATTTTAATAAAGGACTAATTTTATACATTTTGTGTATAACGTATAAAAGCCATATGCTGTGTACCACGGAAACCTCATTTACACAGCAACTTTTATAACAGTGTAGAGTTTTTAGTGCTAGTCGCTACCAATAAGTCAATTACTGGTTTTAACACATTTCTATACAAATTCAGTGGATTTTACCTTTACTTTGATTATCAATAAGCCTAGATCTTCATAGCCAAACATTATCAGAAAAATTTTAGTAATGAATGTAATTTATTTCTTAAATTTTGAAAACAACTTATCTTTTTCTTCTTTATTCATATTTTAAATTTATAGCTATACCTATATCATATGCAGATAGAAATTTCCATGTTTCATGAAAAATAGAGCATAAGTTTTAGAATCACCAAGGCTAACTAGTTACGAATTTCACATTAATAATAATGTATCATGTATGCAGAAGTGGTGATTTATTGTTATGCATCTTGCGTCTAAGCAAACAATTGAGATAAGTAGGTATGGTCAGTTCTAGCTGACTGTTTCTTCTCAGTTTCATGCATGCCTGAATCATTACTTGTAGTTGTGAGAGTAATTTTAAACAGTTTAATTAATGTGTAGGTACATATTGATGAACAAATTAATAACTTTAAATATAGAAAATTGCAACAGTAGAAAAATGTGACTGCATATTTGAAGATAAAGCGCATTGAGAAAATAAAAGGGGCCGGGGGTAAAAAGGAACTAACTAAAAATAAAACAATTCCATTACTAATGGAAAGTCTTGAAAGAAATAATGTATTTTTTTAAAATGTATCTAAGTCTATCTGAAATGTTACCTACGTATGACAAGAACGTTTAATACTGATGTCTCACTTGTAGCCTTGATTATTAACATTGTATAAATTGAGTGTTTCAGAGTATAGTATATACCTAGTGAGCAAACCGAGTTTTCCAGTCAAATGTTAAAGCACAACATAATTATGAAATTTTTTACCCCGCTCTCCCCTAGGTTGGCACGCGACGTGCAAAATTTCAAGAAGATCGGCAAGGTTTGATTTTGAAACCATTTTTCAACAAAAGCACAAAGATTTTATAAAAGCAGGCCGATCTTCTTGAAACTTTGCACGTCTCCATAATTTACCGTTCTGAACAACTTTTTCAAGTAAAATTTTGCTGTATTTTCAGTAGAAAAGGCACTTTACCTGAAACGATAACAGTTTTCAATCGGTGCACTGAATATTTCAAATAGGATTATTTCGAAAACTGTTACTCCTAACGACTTCAACAAGGTATACCTTTTTTAGATACAACAGGTAGGAGAATCGATTGTTTCAATAGACAGATGGATACACTAAACAGCAAAAAAGTTCTGCCATTTAAAAGAAACATGCTGTGCCATAAGTGGCGCCCTCTACTAGTGATGTCAAAATTAGTTAAAAATTCTTATTTGCCGTGCCAAAAAACTTAACTGTGCCAATTATTTTTTTTTAATACTCCGGTTTCAAAGTTATTGAGATATTTCAAAATAAAATTCTAGCATTGAAGACCCTGTATTTTTTAAACCAGCAACATTCGGATAAGGCATATTTGGCTCAATCGCCATATTTTGGTGTGTAATATCTTCAGTTCAGAGATTGACCGTTCTTAATGAATCACCATGTATAAGCCCTTAAAATTATGGCACTCATATTCCGGACACCCTGTGTATTGTATAGGTTATATTATTACGAGTATGTAGATCATAGAGATTGTCATGTCACTAAGTACAAGACTAAGAAATTTGTACAAATTTAGTATTGGCGCATTCGCCAAAAAATAGAATATAATATTTTTAACATAATATGTTCCCATTTTTCGTTCTTAACTTTAAAAAAAGGTGAAAAAAATAATAGAAATCTATAACATTTGCCTCTATAAAACTTCATTTCCCTGATTTCCCGTTCAACAAAAACATATTTTATTTTTTTTATTATCTATAGGTACCTACCAAACAAATAAATATGTAGATATTGTCTGAAGCTATTTATTTGTGGCATAATTTTAGTGTTTCTTTAGTTTTATTGGGTTTTTGCCACACTTCTGAAAAAATAAAGATTAATTAAATAAGCCCTTGCGCCAAACGGATCAGTCAAGGGTTATTTTTGAAACTAAGTTTGCCTAACCAAAAAATCTCACACTGAAAAAGCAGATAATTAAAAATAACAAAAATCACATCACTATCGCGCACTTCCGTATTTTTGACGTTTCGAAAATCTCTCTGTTTTCGTTTTCAAAATCGTAGTAAAAATATTAAACATATGTCAAGTTTGACAGTTTAAAGTGAATGCAATAAACATTATGTTGAAGAAACGCCTATGAATGTTAGAGTTAAGGAACATAAAAATTATATAAAAAGACGGGAATTTGAAAAATCCAAAATTTGCGAACATGCTTGGAAAAACGGTCATTTGATTCAATGGGGTTCGGCAAAAATTTTAGAGAAGGAAGATAACGCAACAAAAAGAAAATTAAAAGAGACCGCGATTATTTTGTTGAACGGAGATAAGTGTGTATCAAACTGTTCAGTTAACATCGATCATTGTTGGCTACAGTTGTATCAAGAAAAAGTAAGTAACAATAAAATAAAAATCATTTAACATCTCTATGGAAGCATATAAACAAATTTTAAACTGTCAAACTTGACATACATTTAATATTTTTACTACGATTTTGAAAACGAAAACAGAGATTTTCGAAATGTCAAAAATACGGAAGTGCGCGATAGTGATGTGATTTTTGTTATTTTTAATTATCTGCTTTTTCAGTGTGAGATTTTTTGGTTAGTCAAACTTAATTTCAAAAATAACCCTTAACTGATCCGTTTGGCGCAAGGGCTTATTTAATTAATCTTTATTTTTTTCAGAAGTGTGGCAAAAACCCAATAAAACTAAAGAAAAAATAAATATTTGTCGTCTAGCCATAAGCTTGGTCATGGTTACTATAAATTTTTCCATTTTTGTTTATGTTCATTCACAAATATGTATCAAGTAAGCACTATGTACAGACAAACAAAACGCACTAACAACAATACTCATATTAATAATGCTTTTAGGTTAACAGCAGCAGATGCAGAAATGATAATTATAATGTTGTCGTACGTTACAGTTTTAAAAAATTTCTGGGAAACTGCTATTGTTTACTTCATTGATGTTGATACAAAAAGTAAATTATAAACAAATTAGATTGTTACAGGGACCTTTACTTAACCTTAGTTGTACCCTTAGCTACTTTAGTTTGTAGTATCGTAACACAGTTTTGCATTTTATTGCTGTTGTATTTTTAATTTTGGAATGGATTTGTAGAAAAACTATTAGTTTCCGGACACCCTGTATACTATCCGACATTCCTCTAAATATTAACGTATAGACATTTTCTCTTGGAACAATTAAATTATACAAACAAAGAAAGCGTAATTTACTACTTCTAGTAGTAAAAGTTCTTCGATATTCATTATGTTGTGTAATAAATCCAGCAGCAGCATAATGGACCGTCTATTTGAAGAAGAACTTGCACTGGAGTACTTTGCTTACAAAACAAACAGACTGCGTATGACCAACTAGTTCCATTATTTGTTTATTTTAACAGGTGGAGTATTCAAAGTTTGTCGACCTTCTTCTCATCAATGTATGAAGGTATAGTGGAAGAATTACACGTAGGTACTCTGACGCTGCGTCTGAGATATTTGACTTTAACATTTCACGCGCTGTTTATAAATTTTCTCTTTACGGCCGATGCATCATGGTTGAGATGCTTTTCCAGATCTACCAGTGGCGTCTCGTAAATACATTTTTCTTGGTTCTCTTGAACATGTTCTTAAAAAGTTCATAATTTATGTTACATTTCCAATAGATGCTATAGCGCTTTGTAAATAGTATAAACTCTTTCGCACACATTTTGAAATTATTTTGATTCTAAGTAGTTACGTATTTATTATTTATGAGTATTTATTATTTTGGTTATAACTTCTAAATCTCCACGGTGTATATTTAAGAACAGGGCACGAGTAACATTAATGTTACATACAGAGTGTCTACTTTTATTTGTGTACAAATCCGTAAAAACTTTATTCTTCAAGATAATATATATTTTAAATCACATTGAAAACCGCTTCTTCTGACCCTATCACGGCATTTAAGATGGCGATCGAAGACCTGCTATGATTTTTTTATTTAAAATCTGATAAGGTGGTGTTAATCAGAACCCTTCAAAACCCTATATGTGAAATTTGAACAAAAACTATATCTACAGAGTATTTTCTTTACACGTTCTAAAAGTTTTATTTTTGTAAAAATTCGTAAAAACTTTATTTTCCAAAATAACGCAACAAATATTTTTATGTTTTAAATAGCATCGAAAACCACTCGTTCTAATCCACGGCGTAAGATGGCAATCCAAGGCCTGCTATGATTATTTTTATTCTCCCGGAATTAAAAAAAAAATGTTAAGCGATTTTTTTATTTAAAGTCTGATAAGGTGGTGTTACTCAGGGTTCCTCAATACCCCTATATGTGGTAAGATTGAATAAAAGCTATACAGACTGTTTTGTTCTACACGTTCTCAAAGTTTTATGTGTGTACAAATTTGGCATACGAGAATGAGTCATAACTCGCGTTCAGAGTTCAAACAAAAAACAAACAAAAATTTATTGTGTAACAGTAAATGTTTGTGCCTGATGTGTATTTCTCTTTGTACTAGAAAAATATTTCATTAGATTTTTTTTAGCTACATATGCTTAAAAATACTCTACATAGCAAAAAATAACAATGAGTAACCTCAAACTCATTTATGAGTTAAATTATTTTGAATAATTAAACATTTTAACAAAGAAATGAGCTTATCATCACAATTTTTGGTTAGTGAGATGGTTTGTAGAGAAAACACTGAAATATATGGATACCCTGTAAAATGAGTGGTTGTGCAGGTAAAATTTTGTCCAGTGTGTAATTTAGGATGTGTAAAATTTCCGTGTTCATAGTTTTATACACTATGGCATTTGTATACGTTTTACACAAAATGTGTTAATGTTACTAGTATTATAATAAAATATACTGAATTTGTGTAAACTTAACACACTCTGTATTCTATATCCCTACTCCTGACTGGTTGAGCACAACTGTGCAGCTTTAATATATCAGCTGTTCCAACACACGTCACTACGCCATGTTGGTCGTGTAGCGTTGTTGTGTTCAGTTACCTCTCGTTCGTTGTGTTCAAATGGAGAACATTTAAATTTATATTGAGGTTTAATGAAAGAAAATGGTAAGTACTTACCTAACTGTAACAAATATTGCTGATTATTGTGATAAAGCTAACAAAATAGAAATCTAACTTAAAAATATTAGGAGTTCATTCTGACGTTTTAAATTACTCTGCATTCTAATTTTCTTGTAACCTTAGAGAAAAAAAATCATATGTTCAGATCACTACCAGTTAATTTACTAGAACGTATTAGTTTATAAGTCCCTTATTATAATATGTACTACTAATAATAATTTCGACTGAATCATATATTTTTTAATAAAATCATAAAAAATAAAATATAAAATCACATCTATATTCAGAGACACTGTATAAAATGAATTAGAATACTTTAGAACAAGTTAGAAAATTATAAATTGGATAAAATGATATCTATCTACCAAACTGCTTTAAATCGAGGTACCTATATAACTTCTGGTTTGAATCATTTCCTTATACAGAGTTGAACAAATGCTAAGTTTACTTTAAAATTTCTTTTATATTTAACAAATCTTAATTTTTAACTGATCCATTTCAAATTCAAAATTTCTTTAAAGCCAAGCATATTTTCCAGAATATCTCTCTACAGTGGATAATCATTATTACAAGAAAACCTTAAATTTTGCTGGTTTCTGTAGATATTATTTATGTGTTGCAGGGCAGAGAGAAAGATAACGCCAGTGAGCTGAGTAATAAATTTTTGCTTGGTGGATAAAGCCACTGAAAAATATATGTATTACCAGGCTTCAGAGAAAAATTTTACATTTTATATTCCTTTGTTTTGCTAAATTATACTTCACACAAGTCACTGGGGTAGTCACAACGAAAATTGGATGATATGAATAATGTGACACTGAGGATTACAGTGTCAACATTTGAGTTTTTTAATATCACATTCAGTTTTAATAAAGAGATAAAGTCACTTGACAGCAAACTGTATATGTGTACGTTGATATCTCCAATAATTCTTGAATAAGCACAATAAAGTGACAAACGGATTTAATTTCTTATAAAACTCGAGAAAGTAATCATGTCCTGAAAATACAATTATATCTTTGGGAGTGCCTCAAGGAAGCATTTTAGGTCCAACATTGTATATTGTTTCTATCAATGATTTAAAAACGTAAATCGATCAATGATTAATTTACTATTATTTGTTTTAGCGTTATAATTGACATACATTAAAATTTAAACCTGCATGTAACGGCTGTTTGGAGCAAATTAGCTACCTAAAATGACGTAATTTTCAAGAGAAGCTTCAAGATGCGTTAAAAATTAATTATGATGGTATATCAAATTCGAAATTATTCAAACATTTGTTGGGCACAAAAAAGATATATTTATAGTAGGTATGATGTTTAAGTCAAGGCTTGGGTCAATGGGAGAGATTGATACCGGTCGACATTTGACCACCCTCCATATTTCATGAGTTATATGATGTGATTTGATGTATATCAACAATAAACGTATAACATCTCGAAAACCGTAAACATATATTTGAAAAGCTCAGATGAGTTCTGATTAAAAAAGCAAAGGTTAGGTCTACATCTCGGAAATGCAAATATTCAATTGCTTTTGTGATATATGCTTTAAAAAATATTTAAAAGTTCCTGCAACTTTTTTGTATCTCCAATAATAACGACGAAAAAACGGAGGCAAAATTTTCGCGTCACCATGCACCGTGTGCAATCTATTGCAATAATAATGACGCTCAATCTAATGAATTTAGCGACTTGTTTTGAACTGCTGTCGTATTAGCAATGAAATTTACTATTTTTATTATTAGTTTTAGTTATTTCACTCATCTATAGATTTCGTTACGAATACGTCACTAGTTCAAAACAACTCATTAAATTTATTTTAAAGAGTGTTATTATTATTGCAACAGTATGTACATATACAAGACGATCAATATTTAATTACACTTTTTTTAAATAAAAAATAAAACTAGGCAATTCTGACATTTTCTAATTTTTTAACGTTCTCTATATTTTACTATTAGTATGGCCACTGCTCATATACCGTATAAGCAAAACTTTTTATTAAGGATGACATTTTCTCGAAAAAATCAACAGTAATAAAATGTACAAGCACGTGCGAAATTACACGCCACTGTCGCCCTTTAGCTTTGCGAATTTTAACGGGAAAGTTATTACATAATAAATTAATTCTTGTCATCCAATGGTGCAATAAATTTGGTTGCATTGTCGTACACAATGTACACCTAAATTGCAATTGCACAATCGACTGCAATTTGAGTTCGTGTATGTTTACATGTTTTTAATATAAATCATTTCCACTGTGAAATTTTAATTATTAAAGTTGTTGTTTTTGCACAATTCAGTTGTAACTGCACAGTTTCCCTAAAGTTTTATGAGAATTTCTAAAAATTTAACTAGACCCATGAATACCACATACTATTTTAATACACGTGGCATAATCAAATATGAGACCTAATATTTTCAGTTTTATTTATTAGAATTTTGCCTCACGGAGGTTAAGAACTTACAATGTTTGAAAGCCCCAATGCTTTTACAAGTACAGATTTTCACTGGAACTATTTAGCATGAGAGGAATATAATTCTCAAATTATCTCGCAAGATAAGTTTATCTAATTAAAGATGTTCAAAATGCTTCCGGAATTACCCTACACCAATAAAAATTGTATTATACAAAATTAGAGAACCTTCATAAAAGAATATAAAACTATTTTTCTCCCAAGTTTGTGTTTGACAGACCCTACACGGTACTTATCAGGAATGAAGAGACCGCCAGTGAAGATGTTATCAACATCTACACAGACGGGTCAAAAAAGAAGGAAGGTGCAGGATGTGGGATTTATTCCAGATCCTTACATATCCGTTTTCAGTGGGCAATGGATAGGCATGCTACCGTAGTACAAACGGAATTAGCAGGTATAACCATGGCCGCCAAAGAAATTGCCCGTAGACAATCACTACTGATCTTACGCAATCATAAGATAACAACTAGATCAGCATGGGAATGCCATCAGCCACTAGTAGTGGCCTCAGCTAACAACAGTGTATATGTATGCTGGGTAAAGGAACACGACCGGTGCAATGGCAATAAAGTAGCTGACAAGTTGGCTAGGAGTGCATCGGGTCTGAATATTTTTGGACCTGGCCCCTCCAGTATGCTTCTGTTGTCAGCATTTGTTGAAATTATCAAAGAAGACATCCACAAAGAGTTTCTGAAACGTTGGGATGAATCAAATGGCTGTCAATTTACTAAGGAGTTCCTAGAGTACCCCTGCAAGAATACAGCCAAAAAATACCTGGTTATGTCTAGAACAAATCTCTGTCTGGTGACAGGTATTCAAACTGGACATTGCTGGCTAAGAAAGCACCTCTATTACATGAGGAAGTGTGATACACCTATTTGTAGGAGTTGCGAACAGGACGACGAGACAATATTCCATGCACTCTGTGAGTGCACTGCCATCTCATCAATAACAGAGTCCGTGTTGGGAGAGCGATGGCCTTCTATGGCCTACATTAGAGAGATCCCCCTGAGCAACGTCACCACCTTTTTCTCCTTATTAGGCTGGCTGGCGGCTCAGGTGGACTGATCTCCTAATGGGAAGAGGTACAAGGGGCCCAATGGGGCCTAAGTGCTGTAGCCTTTTTGCTACCCTCCCCTTAATTCCAGAAGTCTCCTGTAGATTCAAACATTTTTTTGGAATCACCCTGTACATAGATCTGTCATAATTTCCTTTCTAAGTTATATTATCTCAAATTGTGTCACGGATAAACAAGCTACACCCACAATATCAATGAAAACCCATTAAATACTGACACCTAATTAATATTCACTCTTACCACAGTACAATCCAAAATTCTGGTGATCTAATATAATGTATCATGTACTTTTGCTAATCAATTTTTAATAAATATTGCACTTGTACAGCCGTGGACAATAAAATGTTTCCAATTTAAACTGACAATTTAAAAATTTGAGAACCGAAACTTCTTTTTGTCTTCGACTGTACCTAATCATTTATATCATGACGAAAGATAGCAAAACAGGTGAAGCAAATTATTAAAAATTGTGTATGCTAATCACGTCGTTGCATAGATTAGCTTCACGCACGAGTAGGCTTCAAAACGCAGAGAGATTTCCACTCTCTAGTGTTAAATCTATATGGCACAACAAGGAAAATTACAAATGATATTTGATCGGCCTTGATTCTGTAAATTGTTCCCATTTCTGTATTCATATATTGATAAATGTGGGTAAACTACTATACAGTATTACTATAAAACGTATAATTTTTCTTAGTCATTAATATAATACGTGTATGAACTTCATATGAACTTTGGTACGTGCATTATTGTCTTGTGCAGTGGCCGCAAACATAAAGGTTTCCAACCTAACATTTACAGTACTTTTAAAGCGATGAGCCCTTGGACTATTAATAGGAATTTTGGCAGGAATCAATGATCAGGTCGTGTCAATAATTATCTTCGTGTAGGCGCATGTGTAATGGGCAAGCAATTAAACCGTATATGAAACTTACGTTACCACGACTATACAGTGTGGAACACCGAAATCTTACCACCCATGTTTTCTTTGGATTGACCCAAAAACTGAAAAAATTCTCAGTAGTCCATTGAAATGTTACAAAAAGCTTAACTTGAAGTTTGTGGGGTCACAACCCTCCAACTTCACCCGCCATCTTGGAAAAAGGGGGTTAATTGTTTTTAGCATTTATCAGGTAAACTATTGGTCATATAAAAAATTTTTAAAAACATTTTTTACATTTAAAACAAACGAGTTCGAGTTCACTTCTGGATAACCGGAAGTGCCGGATAGTTCTGGACATTTTTGTTACGTTGGTCCCAGTTACTTCTTGTCATGTTGCCAAATTTTCAAATCTTTAGGATCAGTATTTTTTTTTTAGATAACGATCGTTGTCGTTCCTGGTGAGACATCCTACATCTTCTCTAATATATAAAATTCTCGTGTCACAGTTTTAGACGCCATACTCCTCGGAAACGGCTTGACCGATTTTTATGAAATTTTATACGTATATTCGGTAGGTCTGAGAATCGGTCGTAATCTATTTCTCATACCCCTAAGTGATAAGAGTGGTCCACCCCAAACATTTTTTTGTTATTTATTGACAAACCCCTGTTTTTTAATAGCCATTTTAGTAATTTAATCATTTTTAACCTTTTAACTGATCGATTATCACTAAATCAGTTATCCCCGCCAGGCGTCTACCGGTGTCACTTCTCACCACAAACCTAGAAAAAATATGGACAGCGTCGGTTCATTGTATAGGTCACGTGACAGATGCTGTATGTTGGCGGTTGTGCAAATATGATGGCTGCATTGCAATATGAAATTAACTAACTTGCTGTCATTTTAAATGTCATTAAAGAATGTGACATGAATGTGACCAATCACAGTAAACAAATGAGATTCACGCTACAATGCAACCAACGTAAATTGGCATCAAAACCAAGTTTTAGTGATTCTGGACCTTTTAGGGCAGCCATGAATTAGCGGTCGCCGACAATATGACACTGGCACAATCTATATTTTTTCTAGGTTTGTGTTTCTCACCCAGTAAACAGCACGGAGTAGGGATAAGAACGAAGCCGACTACCAAAATATTCACTAGAAATAATTCATATTGCAAAACAACGTTTGCCGGGTCACCTAGTTCCTTATATTAATTTCAGTTGTTTGTTTAGACATTTTAATATATACAAAATATTTCAAAAATTATATTCGCAAGGTATCTAACAAATATGTAATTGTTACATGTCTGGTATGTGTCATGTATTAAGACATATAAACAGAAACATTTTAGTGGTAAACCACGTAGTTCCTGTATATTGTTCACATGCAAAAACAAGTTTTGCGAAACTGTGGGAATAATTGTATTACGCTCATTTGCATATAAAACATTTTCTTATCCTCAAAGTTTATTTTTACTTATAATTGAATAATGTGCCTAAGTAATGTAAAATGTTGTAACAGTAACTATTAATTTTTATCAGGTTCATCGCATACGAGTACTTCCAGATTACAAAACTAACATTTCTACCAAGTATTTCATAATCTCGATCACGCTTCGTTTATTTATGTATACAATAATATTTTAAATTAAACTCATGTCTATGAAGAGCTTGTTGCATAAAAATTGAAGGACGAAAGCTCACTAAAACTGACTTTCATTTCTGGGAACAACAGATTGAACATTAATAATTTCAGTTACAGTTCAGTTATTTATGCACCCAAGGGCTTTGTACAGATTATATTGTCCTGAGGTCAACAATAATGTAGTCCGAGGGATGAATGTCAACTAAAGCCAATATAATCTAGTAACGCTTGTGGAAAAACATTTTTTTTTTGCACGAAATATCATCTATTTCAACGGAACATGAGTTTAATCTATTTTAAATCACTTATCTAATTGTTTCTGACAGCTGTTGGTACTTTAGTGTTTATTGATTGCTGTTCTTAAGTTGAAGGCATTTTAAACTGTGAATGGACGAGAAACTATTAGAGATAATGCTGCTTAAGGTGCACAAAAACTTATTACTGATTAAGTGTACGACAGAATATGATGAAAAACCTATGGCGAACAGCCGCGGTCAGTCGTCAGCGGTGCCACCAGACAATTAGCGGTTTCAAACTTGTTACATTGATAAACATGGGTGGAATTTTCATGTTTTGTTGCTCCTTTTATATAATATGTGTTTAATAAAATTACAAGCAAACTATTTAATTTTACTCAATTTATTATGAAACTGTACAGAAGTGTTTATGTGACTTCTGTTGCACAGGCGCAGAGGCACATCAACCCAACCTCTAACCTAATAGTTTTAGTTGTATTGTGTAGTAGACAAACATATACGGACTTAATAAGGACTTTTTGTAGGACATTCGTAAGATAGTAAGTATAAAATGCTATTTTTGTAGCTGGTGTTAGTTTAAATATTATACAATTCATAAATATCATAGAAACGGTAGGTACGTTGTTTAGATCAAAACTATGCCATACCATGTGTCTCTAAACTACAGTATGCGCCAAAAGTATGGAATAAATTCAATAAAAACGAAACAATTATTTTTTGGGAAAAATCCTCGAACAGGTCGATTTTTAATTTAAAAAATACATATTTTAGCGTAAAATGCGATTTTCAAATGTCATTTGTTTTCGAGTAATGACGTCATCGATTTTTTTTTAAATGGCAACACCATATTTTTTTCCTTGACTCTGAAAGATCGTTTAATTCTCTATCAGACAGTACTAAAATTTTGCCCTCTTACATAGGAAAGTTTTGATTGAATGTTAGAAAACGTAAATTTTATCCATAAAAAAGTAACAATTAATTCTGAGGTATGTAAAATAAAATACAATTGATTAAATTTTATACTTAAATTAAATGTTCGAATTGCCATCCATCAACTTCTTGACAATGCGCAAGTCTGTGAAGAAATTCTTCTTGCACATTATGAATGATTTCTGGGGTAACTCTGCGTATTTCGTCCCGAATGCGATTTTGAAGTTCTTCTAAATTACGTGGTTTATTAATGTACATTTTGAACATTTAATTTAAGTATAAAATTTAATCAATTGTATTTTATTTTACATACCTCAGAAGTGTTACTTTTTTATGGATAAAATGTACGTTTTCTAACATTCAATCGTCATTTACTCGAAAACTTTCCTATGTAAGAGGGCAAAATTTTAGTACTGTCTGATAGAGAATTAAACGATCTTTCAGAATCAAGGAAAAAATATGGTGTTGCCATTTAAAAAAAAATCGATGACGTCATTACTCGAAAACAAATGACATTTGAAAATCGCATTTTACGCTAAAATATGTATTTTTTAAATAAAAAATCGACCTGTTCGAGGATTTTTCCCAAAAAATAATTGTTTCGTTTTTATTGAATTTATTCCATACTTTTGGCGCATACTGTATACAACATTCATT
This sequence comes from Monochamus saltuarius, assembly GCA_025584915.1. NCBI lineage: Eukaryota > Metazoa > Arthropoda > Insecta > Coleoptera > Cerambycidae > Monochamus > Monochamus saltuarius. The sequence goes on from CM046727.1 coordinate 41,357,412, forward strand.
TCAAACAACATGCTTATCTTTGTGACATTAAAAATAGTAAATTTCTTACAACACATATTAACATGAGTTGTACTTACGTTAATTGTAAATTTTCTGTAACTAAAACTTGAGCTAAACATTTATATCCACACAGATATGCGTATATCTACAAATATTTGCAAATATCAAGGAATATATACTGATGTTTCAATAATTATGTAGTATTTTCAGCGAAAATATTAAACATATTTTCTAATGAGAATGGAAAATGTATTGCAATGTAGGTATTCATGAATTTTTGAAATGCATTTGTAGGAAACACAATTTTGGACATTTCTTCCATATAAGTTTTTTGTTGCTTTTGGTCAGATATATAAGTCCTTAAAATTAAGGCACTCATATTCCGGACACCCTGTATATAAATTTTCTACACATCTATTAATAAAAATGACTGATGTAGTTCTCCTAGGCTAAATTAAAAACTACACAAACAGTGGGGAACGAGTAGGAAATACACATGATTACATTTAATTTAAAACCTAGCCGACGTAAACAATCACAATCGCCGACGATTAAATTGGTGCATGGCTTCTATTGTGCTCATCTGCGTAACAAGTTTATTATATTTGGCAGCAATAGTGTAGAAACTAACGCTTTTGTAGCAAAAACGTGCCATTCATTTTTTATAGTATCTTAAATAAGAGTTCTAACTAAGAAGATGAATATAAGTGCTATCTCCCAGAATAGCATCTGAATTTATTTGTTTTCGAGTGATTATCATGGGTTATATCGTATATATTTAATAGACAATCACAGTATATTAAATAATAGTTCGTATTTATCTACAGCTGTCGTTAGGTGTACCGCAGAGTTCACATCTTGACCCACTTCTGTTCCATTATTTATTTATGCTATTAGGCACTACTTCTTGTGTTGTATTTTTTTTTATACAGGGTATCCCAACGAAAATTTGACCCCCCCCTATAATTGGAAAACCGAATAATATTTCAAAATTCGCCGAGACCCGTCGATTTTTGTTCTTGGGGGGAGCTTTTTTGACAGTCAAGCCAACTCGATATGTTCATCCCCCTAATGCCTAGCAACCCCAATTTCAAATGCAACTACCCCACTTGTGGCACATCATTTTAAAGCCCTTTTCATTGCGAATACAGTGACGTACCGTTTTTAGAAATCGGTTGATATTTGACAGAATTATTGGTTACAAACGAAAAGATGACAAACCAACTTACGCGTAGTAATTTCTACACAAATGCCCACCACTAATAAGTTTTTCATCTACTACACATGACCGCATTACCTAATTGTTATTGATGTATCTATCAGTTTACAAAAAGTCAGAAATGAAATAAAAAAGCTGAAGCAAATAATAAATCAGATTTATTTGATGAATTGCTCAAAATGACCCCCGTTAACTTCCAAACAATAATACAGTCTGTTTTCAAATTCTGTTCGAACATTATTAAAGACATCCGCAGTTATTAATCGGCATTCTTCTACAATTCTCGGTTTCTACAAACTATCACAAATGTTTCTGCTTCTGGTCTGTTTTGAACTAGTAAGTTATTGGCAGTAGCGTTTGCGTAAAGTAAATCATCAATAGTGTCAACTTCGGTGCAATATTCTTCATTTGTATCTCCATAAAAATAAGTCCAAATGATTTAAAGTCAGGATATCGTGGCGGCCATGGTACCAGTCCTCATCATAGCCCCTGGTATTAGTGCTTGGACACGCTGTAAATGGTCCAGATATAATTAAGCCTCGTGCATGATCTGCCACACTGCTGCAAAACGACGTGGGCGCCCTATTCCTCCATCTCTTCCACGATTCGGTTGCAAATTTCCCGCGTTACGCACACCATTGTAAAAGTAGCTGCATTTAGTACATGTTTACCGGGAAATCGCTCTACTAAAGCATTTTCACTTCACTATACATTAAAACAATACCCATCAACTGCAAGTTGCTATACGTAAGCCATTTTTGATATTTGAAAAACTAATGCATAAAAGTCACTATAGGAAGCCACAATAGTTCCACCTTACTTGCTGCAATAATGATTTGTTATAATAAGGAACCATGCGTGGTAATTATACAATATATTATTTTCTATATAATTTTCACTTTCGTTACTGTATCGCCATTTCATCTATTGTGAAACCAAGAAAAATATTTATATTTCCTAATTATTTATTATATCTACTCAATTTTTATTGATAAGAGAGAACACACCCAAATAAACAGTGTAAACTATTTACAAATGCCACAAATAAACGACAATTTCTATATCTAAATTTAATATTTTCTTCAAATTGGTACACATTTAAACAAAAATGCTCATCTCTGAAACAGTATATTTATATTGCTTTTAAAAAATATGATTTGAAGCGCTTACGTTTTATAGTGTCCTTAATTTGGCACCTATTTGAAAACTGTAAATAATAATTATTTCTGGCGCTTATAACATGCCAAAATATAACGCGTAATATGCTTACATTAAAAATAAATGTACCTGTCTAAAATATTCTTTCTATCGCCAACAAAATTTAATGAGTATATCCGAAATATCTTTACTGTTTCCTAGCAAGAGAAGGTATATATATTGAACTATATTTAGTGAAAAAAGTGTATCTTTATTGCACTAGTGCAATAAAATGTTTATTGCATTCGTCTGTCACTCTACAATAGCGTTTTGTCATCATGACAAACATAAACATTCAAATCGACGTCACATTTTTCTAGACTTAGTGTCATCTAAATAACATTTTTTAGTTTTTGCATGAACGTAGAAAAAATATTGTATGCAACTCGTACAAAAAGTGCTTATTGCACTCAACAGGTTGTCCTACTCGGCCTGACGGCCTCGTTGGACAATTTCACGTCGCGTGCAATAAACACTTACTTTTTGTACTTGTTGCATAAATAACTATTTTCTACGTTCATGCAAAAAACTAAACTTTATTGAACTATATTTAGTGGAAAAAGTGGTTCTTTATTGCACTAGTGCAATAAAATGTTTATTGCATTCATCTGTCACTCTACAATAGCGTTTTGTCATCACGACAAACATAAACGTTCAAATCGATGTCACATTTTCCTAGACTTAGTGTCATCTAAATAACATTTTTTGGTTTTTGCATGAACGTAGAAAAAACATTGTATGCGACTCGTACAAAAAGTGCTGTGCTGTTGTCCTACTCGGTCTGACGGCCTCGTTGGACAATTTCACGTCGCGTGCAATAAACACTTACTTTTTGTACTTGTTGCATAAATAACTATTATATTGAAATAATGTTTTGGTCCTTATTTTCAGGAAGGAAAATAGCACTTTAATTCTCTAAGGATATTTAGATAACTTACCTTGTGAATAAACAACTTCATACGGTAAATAAACATTTCATAAGATTTATGCCTTACCTTACAGACTTATTGTTTATTTTAGTCATTATTGGCGATACGGTGTCATTGTGTAGTGAAATTTCATAGGCTGTGTGGAAATTTGCTTTCTAATAATAAATTTCCCCGCTTTTCTTAAATTTTAAGGTTTGGCAACAATGCATGTCACAACGCCTAAACAACGAAAATTAGGAAGAAAAGGTTAAATGTATCGGTTTTCACAACTTCACAAATTTGAGAAAACACACTTATGGTGGTGATTCAGAAATATTTTCTTATTGTAACCTATAAAAATAAATACTCAGTATTTTTATACCCAAATAAATTCAGTATCAAAAAGTTTAACAATAATTACATTTTCATTTGTGTCAAAAAGTATTGGATTTCATTTAATCGCGAACTAAAGTTTGCGATAACTCGCCCAATAGTTGCACGAGGAATAGCGCCGATTTTATATCTATATAAGTTTTTGTTTCAGATTCTTCAATTACTACGGTATTGGGGTATATGCTAAGAGCAAACTCTTATAGCCCCACAAGATAAAATCGGCTGGGGTCAGATCGGGACTTCTCGCTGGCCAGTTATTGTCCCCTGTTCAAGTGATGACTCTTTCAGGGAATAATTGATGAACCATCCAACGACAGGTGTCTTTAAGCTTTCTTTTAGTGTTAAATTTGTTTGGGTATACAGGGTGTTACAGAATGATGTTAAAAAAATTTAGAAGCAGGTTCTAAAAATAAGAAATTTTTTTTATATAAACATGGGTCCGGAAATGGCTCGTTTTCGAGATGCAGGCTGTTCTGTCTTAAATACTATAGTATTCATTTTTCGAAAAGCGATCGAGATATTGAGATGAGATTTGGTACACAACAGTGTAGGTATAGTGAAGGGCTACTTTTACATGTATAATTTTTCTTGTAATATACTAGCATCAGTGACGTTTATGCCTTTAAATACTCATTTTTAGCAAAAAAACACTGACCTTTGGACAAATTGGTATCATCGCTTTCTCAAAGCCAAGTTAAGTCTGCATAAAAAGTGTCTCTTGGACTTTCAGAGGCACCGTTTTCGAGACAAAAATTAATTTATTAATCATTACAATAGATGAACTTTGAAATGATAATTAAAAAATAAGAATCTAGGTGGCATGTGTCAGTTTGTCATAAATTCCACGTCAGATTAAATAAATAAAAAAAGATAACACAGTGTCGAGTGATTTGTTTTTGAAGTGTTAAAGTTTTTAATATTTTTACATTTTTATACAAAATAATTATGATGAATTATTATTCCTTTGAAGAAAAAAAAAATTTTTTTTCGATGTTATATTAAATCCCTATTTAACGCCGCCAATGCGAGAATCAGAGTAGGCAACCAGCAAGCAACCGCAATGCAACAGTCGATCAGCCGGTGTCGCTGTCCTGTCATAATTCAATTCCTGTGTTTACGTTGTAGTTTTGTGTTCTTCTTCAGTTTCTAGTGCCTTATTTTAAACGTTATATAGTTATTAAATAAAGGAATATGTGTCGGGTACAGATATTTTCCAATAATATAGGTCGTCGGTTTGTTTTTCTAGGTTATTAGACAAGACTACCGCGTGCATTTAAGGTTTTCTATTACCTACCTACTAGTACCACCCATTACTTTCGTCCGATTTGTTTATAATAAATAGGCATTTTATCTAACTGTACTTACGGTAAGTGTGTTTTATCGGTAGTGAGTAGCTAATAAGTGAAAATGTAGTTTTACCGGTTTGTAACGAAATCGTGAAAAACGAATGCAAAATACTGGAGTTGATTGGATTCACTGTTACCTATCTATCACATATTATTACTAATAAGAATGTTAATTTTTGTCATTTCTGCATAGAAATTCTGCAAAAAGACGACCGCATGGTAGTTGACATTGTTCACAGATGTAAGCTTTATCTATGGATCTGAGCCATTTCAGTCAATGCTTCTCATAGGCGTCGACTTTCCGTAGAGAATAAATATCCAGCTAATATTCTGGAATATTTTTTTTATTGTCTTTTAGAAATGTTTGTACTTAGTCATAGTTTACCCTGTATAAAATGTATGTCGGCCAATTCTTCAAAGAAAATGTTGCCCAACCCAACGTTCTTATATCCTACCATACCTGCAGAGAAAATACCAATCCTCTTCATAAGTGTAGCTGATCTAAAGTATACTGGCCGCGGGATTCGAACTCGGACAAACACGATCAAGTAATGACGCCTTAAATCGTTCAGTCAGCGACCGACAAATTATCAGTGTAAATACAAGTAGGTATCAAGATCTAATATTTCTGACATGTATAATTTTCTCTTTATTTACAATATATTGCTATTAATTGCAATTGGTGATTCTTCATAAAGCCCTTCAAGTTTCGTCGTATTCCCATTCTCTTTTATATCGTCGACAGGTCCGGCAGAATACGACAATGCTATGCTGTGACAACAGTAATAAAACCCAACGCCAAATGGTACACGCTAAACAACAAATGCAGGCTGTAAACAGTTTTTCACACATAAATAAAGTGATAAAACCACCATTTAAAATAAACACACTTGTATTTACAGACAGGTCTTCATGGGAGAACTACAGATTATAGCTTGGAATGAGAGATACCATCACTAACAACGACTTAGTCTTTCGACAAATTTTCGCTATACAGGAATTAATGTACCGTCGCTTGATTTTTACACCTAATTTAATATTGCACAATAATACAATACAATTTTTTCAAATAATCTAAAATTATCATCTACAGAAAGTGTAGTGTCGGTGCAGTGTATTTCCCTATTTTTGCGATTCATCTACAAATATTAATTTTGGAAAGAGAAAACAAATGTTAAACAAAAACGTGGTCTAATTTTCCTGCATCGCCAATATTTTATATCAAATCAACATCGCAATGTTGCTAAAACATATAGATGTATATGTAAGTATATATATAATATTATTTTTTTGTGATATTCTAATATTTTTTTATTTTTTTTTTAGAGAATATATTATAATTTGTTAACGTAAGTGCTTCTCAGATTCAATGCGAAGCTGGTAAACTGATGTATTAAGATGTCCCCCCAAACAAAAAAATCAATAGAGTTAATATCAAGTGTATTTTACAGTTACTTAAATCTTCATGAAATTTTGCACGTCTCAATAATTTACGATTCTGAACAACTTTTTCAATATGTTGCTGTATTTTCAGCAGAAAAGGCACTTTACCTGAAACCAAAACAGTTTTTACTCGGTGCACTGAGCATTTCAAATAGAATTATTTCAAAAATGGTTACGCCTACCGACTTCAGCAAGGTATACCGTTTTCAAATAAAACAGGTAGGAGAATCGATTGTTTCGATAGTCAGATGGAGACATTAAGATGCAAAAAAAGTTCTGTCATTTAAAATAAACATGATGTGCCACATGTGGCGCCTCTACTAGTGACGTCAAAATGAGAAACATATTTGAATTTCTCGTCCGCAAAAACCCCCGATTTACAAAATTTATGTAAATATTTGGATTTCTTAAGAAGTTATTTACAAATATCGAAAATAAAATTTTAACTTTAACACCCTGTATCTCCGTTAATATTGAGTTTTCGAAAAATTGTTATAGGACTTTGTGACCCTAACTTTTTGTGAGGAATCACCTCCTGATGTCTTGACGCATATTATCCGGACACCCTGTATAGGTAGAATGAAATAACGTCCAGTTATTTGCTAATTATTAGATTATTCAGTTATTTAATGTTCAAAATTATTTATCTTCGTAAAAAAAAAACTATTTGAAAAATACGGCGCCCTTAAGAAATTATTTTATTTCTCAGAGAGCAAAATATATATGAAAGATGTACTGCATATTTTCACAATCTACTGTATACGTTTAAAGTATGTCTGTAAATCTTTCTTCTTTCGCACCTTCGACACGTAACTGCAATAAATATTTAATTAACTGTTACATTCACGCTTTCGGCATGTTCGTCCAACGTAACTTTTACGAAACATTTATAGCTTTCTTGTACCATCGCACGGAAGCGATTCCGTGTATAATCTCTTCTCACATATTGGTTCTGCACTATTTCTGGTCGACGCGGATGTTCACGTACTCCCTAGGCCTATCTGCCTCATGGTCGCAATCCACCGCTGTAGTTTCTGATTATATTTAAACGGGAGAGGAAGTAACTTAATTTTAGTAGGGGTTTCTCGTGTCTACTTCCTGGTATTGGCGATAAAATTATGCTTGCGGCAACTATGAGGAATGGGCAACATCTGTTCTGGGAAATTTAACGTCTGAATATTATGTTTCGTGAAATATGCATACCATTACTGATAAAATGCACAGGTGTGCATTGAAGTTTATGGCGAATGTTTTGAAGCTAAAGTGTAGTATTGTTAAATTGTAATTGAATCATTATTCGGTACGTCCAGCGTTTGTCCTTGCTTTACAGCTACGGGGTAAAAAAGGTAAACACCCATCAAATATCATTTTACTCTGACAATTTTTTGCATGTTTACCTCACTTGGTGAAAGTAACAAATGTATAATCAATGTATCTCACCTGCACTCGATTAATATGTGAACTTACATGTGAAGTAACAACGGTCGGCTCACCTATGGCATACTGATGAGGGCTAACAAGCCTGAAACCGGTCCATGTCCGGTGGGGTGGCCGAAAACGGTTCTTGGCTACTCACACAGATACTGCAGGTGTAAGTGCCTACTGCAATGTAGGTCGCTTCCTGCAAGTCGAGCCGCTTAGGCCGAGCAGGAAGTAGCAGACCACTTATATCTCACAAGTAAAAAATTATTAAATTTTGCATAAGTCGTACTTTGATAACGTAGCATTCTGTTTTAAAATTTTGTGCTCACATTTGTACTGTAAGCGTTATGAAGTTTACAGCTGATTATGCCTACAGTATGTAGATTTGGACAGATTTTCCAACTTAGTGACTTTGAAAGGCGGTGAATTATTGGGTTGTGCGAAGTCGGTTTGTCGCTGAGATAAATTTCTAGAAGGACTAACAAATTCTTGCGTACCATAGTACGGTGTTACTAGGCGTGGACCCAGGATGGCCGTGGACAGAAAGAAGATCGTCAACTACCACATTTAGCTTTCAGAGGCCGATTTAGCAGAAGCCGGACTATTGCACATCAGTGGTTTGAAGAACATGAGGGGATGGTTGCGTACAGTATCGCTAAATACGAAGTTTTGCTCTCTTGTCTTCATTGGGCACTGCCTCTCATTCGTCAACATCGAGCTAACTGCTAACAATGGTGTACAGAAAGGATTCAGTGAAGCAAGAATGGAATCATGTGATCTTAAGTGACGAATTACTTTTCTGCCTGGGAATGCACGGTGGTCGTGCAAGGGTGACAAGGCGATGTGGTGAAAGACGACTTTTAGCTAATTTTACTGTAACATTTTCTATCATTTTTATCATAAAACTGCCATTTACAGTCATTGTAAATTGACAGAAACTTAAGTTAAAATTAATAACCCCACAAAATAATAAAATAAGTGATAATATTCCTGTTTCGCGAAATTCACGGAAAGTTGACACTTTCCCCTCATAAATAATTGATTAATAATAATAAATAATTTAAGTCAAAACTTGCGAAATTCGCGGAGGCTTTAGAGGCAACATCTCAACGCTACAGCCAGGAAGTGTCATTCCATATCTTCACACCATTAAAACGTCATTTTCCAGCACGACAATGCTAAACATTAAATCAACTGTTTACCATGAACATGTTTGAAACACGATTGGTCACAGATCAAAGACTGCTGCATTTACCCCCTTTCCGCCAAAGACTTCAGCCACTCTTACCCATGAAGTTCAGATAGCTTGGAATGAGCTACAACTTCTCACTTTGTCATGGGCGTATCTATGATTTTATCTTGGAGGGGGTAAAGTTGTAAAGACTTATAACATCAACAGACTAAAGAACTAAACATAAATAAAGACTTTTGTCAAATAAAAGAAGTTAATATCCAATATCAATAATAAAATATAAATTAAAAATTTATACATTGCAGCAGTATTATAAAAATAAAAGATAATGGAAATTAAATTAATTTTTCTATTTTTTTTTTACTTGCATATCAATAATTGAAATGTCTAACTTAATATGTCTATGTATATGTAGAAGAGCAAGGATTTTTTATGAACAGAATAGGAAAGAGAAAGTTTTTGCTGGGGACGAAAGCATATTTAAAAATATTGTATTTTTCTAGATCAGAGGTATTTTCAGCATTCATATATGCAGCAACATCGAGCAAAATTACAGAATTTAGATTTGAAAGTCACATTAGTAAACGCTAAATATTACTTATAGAAATATTACTTATTACACAATTTAATATTGTTTGCATGCGATTATCAAGTAATTCAAATTACAAATACTTCACCTCTGTTTTATTCGAAAATTATAAAGTAATGGATTTCATTTCAGTAAGCTTCTTGGGGGGGTAATTACCCCCATTACCCCCCCCCCATGGATACGCCCCTGGACTTTGTAATAGTGTAGTATTAAGTACTCAAACTGAGAATCTATTATTCACAATCAACCAATGTTGTATGTATTTAAAAACAAGAGAAAAGCTCATCTCTCATCTGCTTTTATATGTGTATCTGTATCTCCACTTTGCCATCATTTTCTGCTATACTGTCTCTAAATACTCATACGGTTCTATCTATTGGACTTCTTTGTCTTTCAATATTATATTGCGAATTGTTGCATTACCTAATACAAATCACAGTTTTTGTTTTTAAATTTACTTAAGTTTTTTTAGTATTAGTGACAATCTGTTATTTCGTTCAGCTTTACTTCTTTCATTCTCCAATTTTCCCGCTTCAGTCTTCATTTCTTTGCTTCACCTAGCACTATTAAGAAAATGAGAGAGTTTCAATTTCATCTAATTCTTCATTATCCTGACCACATTTCCACTATCTTTTTACACATTAATTATTAAACTCTATCATCATTTTCCTCATTGTCCGCTTTTCCAATGCTTTAACACACAGTCAAATGCTTTCTCAAGGTTCGTAAATAATTTAAAGAGAGCAAACTCAGTTGTTGCGGAAAGTGTTGCCGACTTTCAACTGTTCTCAAATTCGCCACAGTTTCCTTGTATAGGTTTTTGTACGTACAGATGGTTTGCTGTCGTCAGAAATTAATGACACCTTTACTTTTTAGTATTCGTGCATTCAACTGGCAAGTCCTCTTGCTGCCTTGGTGAAGGTTTTGCGTGAGAACCCGGATCCCGCTACGGAAATTGTCTGTGATGAAATTAACCTTTCCCAATTGAGGCTGAACCCAGTTACTAAACTGCAGTTTTATAAAATTTTCTTATTGCAGTGCTGTGCGCGGCTCACCCACAGCATAGCTTAACTCTTTTTATTTATACGTTTTTGATATTATATCTTTGCTGCTAATATTATTAAGTAATCTGATCTAATTTAATTGCAATAGTCTTTTACATACCTACAGTAATTACACGCACTTATCCATTTAAGCTCAACTCTGATCTTTCAAGCCTCAGGTTGAGTGCAAAAAAGGCAAAGACCACTTCCAGGAGTAACCTTCATTGATGTAATGGAGAAATTATGTGTTTTTTCAAATACGTACAAAGAAAAGAATGTATTTATTTTAATCGCAATGGTGTTTGTTCTAGGCAATTTCGTGGAGAAATGAGCCAAAAACGGCATTTAAAAGTTTAGCCTGGTCAGGCCCCCTCAAAACGATCGCCGCCACAGCGTAGACCTGTAACGTCAGACGCCGTTTAAAAATTAATAAAATGTTAATAAATATCATTAACTTTTATTTTTCAAATGAAATAAAGTAGTTTAAGGTTTATACCTAGTTGAAATTTTGACAAAATCGTTTTTGTTTTTGCATTTTTAGAATGTATATGTATCTGAGTATATTCTCTAAAAATTTTAAATCAATCCGACAAATATTTTTGAAGGTACAAGCATATTTGTAAGAACGTCTCCAAGCGTTTGAAAGTAGGCGGAGAATATACAGAAGTAGCAGCTGTTTTTCTGCTATACGTTTGAGGACCCTCGGTATTGTGTTCGTAATTATAAAAACCCTCCCTCGCTGAGGGTTTATCTTATGGCCCTGGAATAGATGACTCGATGTAAGTAATAAAAAAAAATTTGTTAACTAAGTGTCAACGTCTTTTGAAACTTTAAACGCGTTTTTCTCAGAAAGACGGTGAGCACGATTTTTCCAAAACGGCTTGACCAATCCCTTTCAAATTTTTACACTATATTCTTAGATATATTCCTCAGGTATGAATCGAAGAAATAAACTTTTAAACAATTATTTCGATTTTTTGACCACTTGAAATTGGAAATTTCTTTGAAAATTGCAACGTTTTTTCTGGAAACCAAAAATTAAAATATTGACTTGCTTCGATTAATACCTCCATTTATTAATCAACTACATATTTTTTTTACATTTCTCATTTCAAATAATCCAAACCGAAGATATCTTGCTCACCGCCGAGCACCTTTTTGTGGAGGACCTCCAGGAGATCGTCTGCAGGAGGCGTACAATTTAATATTTTTAAAAACGGACTACGGAAGTTAAAAATATAAGAAATATACAAACTGTACATATTTATCATATATTCATTAAATAAAATGTCTCCTCATAAAAAATTAATGGAAAAACGCGTTTTTTGGCTTTACAACTAGATATAACCCGCATAATTTTATAAATATCTCAAGTAAAACCATCTATCTGGTACTTGCAATATTGCCGCTATAACTGTCACGATGGGATCTATATTGTAAACAAAGAAATAAGTTATGTTTACCAATACCGTAAGTTCGCTACATCACCACTAATAATTATAACATTACCTACACAGTATTTACACTATGTATCTACGATCCACAAAAACGCAAAAATACAGGAAACCAATGCCGATTATATAACCAACACCGTAACCTGCACCTGTATCCACGGAAACAAACGGTGTGTAACGTCATACCAACGAGATCGCGTTTTGTGGTATAATTCAACGCTGGTAGAGCCATAAATCCGCAGAGTAGTTAGTTTTACACAATATACCTAATATCTAATAAAAAATGTATAAAAAAAACTATAATATAGGTACAGGGTAAATATTTGAATCAAGTAGGTGAATGCTTTTAATTTATATTAATTTAGACAGATTGCCAACACTTTTGACACTGTTGTTTTAAAATATATTTTTCAATTAATATGATAATTTTTTATCATCTACTGTCCGTATACAGGGTGTTAAAAAAAAGTGTAAAATATTTCAGGAGGTAATAGTATGAACTAAAATAAGCAGAAAAGTTTTAATAAACATGGGTCCGAAAAGTAACGGTTGCGGAGATATGGACCACTATTCGTTTTTCAAACATTTTATTTTATTAGGAATAAACCGACAAAGGAAGCTTTTAACAAACAAAAAACAAAGTTACAAAAGATGTTCAAAGTGTCCTCCGTCCATTTCCAAGCAGGCACGACATCTTCGGCTCAACGATATTCGAACTCTTTCGAAAACACCCTCCTTGGTTTGGTTTTCTTGACACTTTTGATTAATCCGTGGCTGCAGCTCTTCCAGTCTATTTACAGGAGTATCATACACTTAAGTCTTCAAATATCCCCAAACAAAGAAATTTAGAGGGTTCAGATCAGGCGATCTTGGAGGCCATAAAACAGGTCCGGCTGTTCCTACCCATCTATGTGGAAAAGTTTGGTGTAAAAGATCTCTAACGGCCATGGAAAAATGAGCTGGAGCACCATCATGCTGGAACCACATTTGTTGCCTCTGATTCAAAGGAGTGTCTTCCAAAAACTCATACAGTGTGTTTTGCAGAGTTGAGGTAAGCAGCGCCTGCTAATCGGTTGGTAAAACAACAGGACCTAGAAACCTGTCACCTACAATACCCATCCAAATGTTTAATGAAAAACGTGCCTGATGTCCAGATTCTATTAGAGCATGAGAATTTTCGTCGTCAGTCCATATCTCCGCAACCGTTACTTTGCAGACCCATGTTTATTGAGACTATTCTGCTTATTTTGGTTCATACTATTACCTCCTTATATATTTTACACTGTTTTTGTAACACCCTGTATATTTAAAAGTGAATTTGAGTTTTGAGAATCATTTATATTGGCTTAAATTGGAAATACAGTAAAAAATAAAACCTGTAAATGTAACAAATTTCATTGTAATGTATTGTTTTTTTGAAAATGAACTTTGAATTTTGTTTTATTAGCTTTTGAAATAATGACATATTGTTTTCCAGTACACACTGAATAACATCTTCAACTTACAAATAAATGTACTATCTTTTGTAGTTGCGATATTCTTGTCAGCTGTCAACCAACGTTTACTCCATCCTCCTCACTCTTCAACAGAATGGGCGAGGTAAAAAATATCGTCAGCCACATATAAAAAAAATATGCATACAAAGACATATTAGGCACTGATATTTTAAGAACCAGATTATAAAAAATGTTAGTGGTTATTTACCGTTATTTTTGTGCGCATTGACAGTCTCGTTTAATATTACTAGAAGTACAACATTTATTAATATTTGAATTTTTCAGATTAAACGACAACGTAATTTCAATAAAGATAACACAGTGTGACTGCTGCCCACAACACAACGTAAAACACGACTATTTTCTTGACTGACTAGGAGATTAATCAAATCAATTCTAACCTACACATATCATACATTCAAATCGACGCAAACATTATAAAATTCTAATAAGCAGACAAATTGTCTTCTAAGTCGCTTGTTATAAAATCATATCTCCATAATCAGTCACTGAACACTACTATAAAAAATTGGTAGATTGAACGTTTTGTGTGTGTGTACCAAAAAAATTGATATCAAATAGTGCTGTCATCGTAGAATCCAAATTAATATATTCGGTTTGAAACATCAATTATAATAATTAATTTCTATATTATACATTCAGAGAGCAAACCGAGCCAATGATTTAATAATTATTTCCAAGTACGAGATCTTGTTTATCGTATATAGAGTACGGAAAATAACGCGTCCTTAGGTGGAAGCAAATATAATAGAGCCGTTTGCTTAATGAAATTCTATGCAAAATGTAACATAAACATTAAATATTTATAAAATAAAGTTCATAAATTGCATAACTACTTGTGTGTTTGTTTCACTGCAATGTTTGATGTCTTATAGCTAAGTTGGCAGTGCCAACAACGACCAATAATGACGCCTAGTTTCTACAGCACACTCGATTTAATTGCAACGAAATGCCAAAGCTATTGATGAATAATTGCAAAATGGAATCGGAGTTATAGAATAGTATTATACACCCTTTGAAATAAAATATTTATATTGAAAACACGAACACTAAAATAATAATTTTATTACGTCACTAACTTAAATTAATGTTGATGAATGACAATTTAATTTAATAGACTCATTTAAGGTTTTCAAATATTTATATAGCAATATAACTTTCATTTTACGTTGGCCAACAATGAAAATATTACAATACGTAACAAATTACAACCTAATGTTAAGGTATACTTTTAAAGATAAAAACCGAATCTTCCCCTTTGTATTAAAACTTATTGGCAGTTAGATTGGTTACAGTTGCATCAAATCTTGTGACAAAATCTACAAATATTGCATTGTCAATTAGGCTATAAGTAGTCTCATCAAATTCGAATAACAGAGCTTTCGAAAAGTAACGAATAAATTTATTATTTTTGAAATTGAGAAGTTTTCGAAAAAATTCCCTGGCTCGTTGATTTTGTTTTTAAAAAAGGCACTTTTTGACATACGACCCATATTTGTGACGTCATCGTTGTTCGAGACATGACGTCATCGACAATTTTTTTACATAGCAACCTCCAATTTTGATCATGCCATTTGAAAGAGAGTGTCATTCTACATACATACATCATGAAAAATTATGGTGTTACATAACAAAAATTTCAAGAAAATAATGTTTGAAGATTTTAAAATTTAATTTTCACAATACTGTGCACCTCCCCATTATGCAACACCTGTCCGTGCTTATTTAGATGAACTGTTCCCGAATCGTTGGATAGGGAGAAGGGGGCCGATTGAGTGGCCAGCCAGATCGCCTGATTTGACACTCATCCTAGATTATTTCTTGTGGGGATACTTAAAAAGCAAAGTATACGTTACTAGACCGGTTAATTTAGAAGATTTAAAAACAAGAATTCGTCACGAGATACATCGTATACCTCCTGAAGTTATTGATAATGTCCAAAAAAAATTTATTAATCGTCTTGGGTACTGTCAGGCAGCCAACGGTGCACAATTTGAACATTTAATTTAGTCGATTTATTACATAATCATTATCATTTTCAGTATTGTGAAAATTAAATTTTAAAATCTTCAAACATTATTTTCTTGAAATTTTTGTTATGTAACACCATAATTTTTCATGATGTGTATGTAGAATGACACGCTCTTTCAAATGACATGGTCAAAATTGAGGATTGCTATTAAAAAAACTTGTCGATGACGTCATATCTCGAACAACTATGACTTCACAAATGTGGGTCGTATGTCAAAAAGTGCCTTTTAAAAACAAAATCGACGTGCCAGGGGATTTTTTCGAAAACTTCTCAATTTCAAAAATGATGAATTTATTCATTACTTTTCGAAAGCACTGTATAATGTTACGGGCTCTCTCCAACTATTTCTCACACACACCTAAAACAACAACTACTGATTGCAGAACCAAAGTAACTCTGATCTTTAATAAGCATTGCTTAAATTGTCAAAATCTAAACGACAGTAACATCTCGAATTTTCTACAAAGTTCCAGAGTGTAGACACGAGTTATCCCACTGCATCTCAATCGGTACAAATTTCGAACATCGTTCAGGGCAAATCTACTGACAATCAGTTAAACCTGTGTCAATTAATTTTACTTTCTATTTAATTTGTGTAGATGATTTTATCAAAGGTGCAGAAACGAATCTTATTCTCTAATATTATTAATTTATGACATGTATGGATAATACTTAATATAGATAGTTTCATGTCTTTAGGCCATTGTTATTGTAACGCTATTAGTTGATGTATAATTTTAGCTCCTGTGTTGTACCTATTTGTTTACTCAACCCAACACTCGTAGTTTGTATCCTGTTATGATATTGTCGATTGTTTCGGAATATGAGCGGCATTTTCTGCATTCGTTATTTGTAATTGTTGTCATTTAAATTGTGTATAAACATTTGTAACTATCGCCTGATCTTGTATTGCAAGAATAAAGAATCAAACTTGAAAATAAGACCAATTTAGTTTATTTCTTCTCTCTCTTGTCATTTGTATACAGGGTGATTCAGTCACAATGTCATTAATTTTAACCACGTATTCGGAGGGCCTAATAAAGAAAGAAAATCTAAAAAAAATTGTTTACTCGACCTTTCGGAAACAAATCACTCCATAACAATCGGTAAAGACGCACACAAGCATTTATAATGTATTCATTAAGCGTTTTGTCAAGTTTCGACGTAATATTCATTCATCATGCCCTCGTAATGCAGGTTCAAAAGTTCCGCAAAATTTTATACAGTAAATAATTTTGGATAAAATATTGTCACGAAATTTGCCCCACTCACTCCCAAACCGACGACTGTGGCACCGCGAATTGCCTAAGATTGCCCCGATCGCCCCTACGCCATTCTGGTAAACAAACAACATGCCGTGAATCGAGGCGTTACTAGAAAATTGGGGAAACGACGAGAAGCGTTCCAGTCGCTCGAGAAAATGAGTCTAGATATGCTAGAAAATACCTGGAACATTCGTTGGGTCTATAAAAGAAGAATAAACGGCCGAGTTAGTTAGTCTTGTATTACAGTCTGAAGTGAAGTGTTTAGTTAGAGAGATCAAAGCGATTTAGATAGCGATTAATTAAATAAGTGTTTAGTTGAGCTGTAATTAGTAGTGTTCAGTAGTTAATAAAGAAGTGATTAATTAACGGATTGTTTTTCTGGCAGTAAGAAAAAGACGGATTGGGAAATCCGTGACAATATTAAAGACATACCTATTTTCTGCCTCCCTTTCGTTCGTTTAACAGAGTTTACTCAGTTTGTTTTAAATAACGTGGATAATAAAGATCAAGTTGATGCGATATATGCCGACTTCTCAAAGGCCTTCGATAAAGTTAATTATAATTTACTTCTCCAAAAACTTAGGTACTATGGTTTTAGTAGTAATTTGCTTTGTCTTATGAAGTCTTATTTACACCAACGTAATTTATATGTATCTTATAACGGCTTAAATCAAATACATTTTTAGCAACTTCCGGGGTCCCACAAGGGTCAAATTTAAGACCGCTTCTGTTTGTTTTATTTGTGAATGATCTATCTTTGAGTCTGAAATCCTGTCATCTTTTTTTTGCGGACGACTTGAAGTTGTTTCATAGCATTTCATGTATTGAAGATTGTACTAAACTTCAGGGTCTTCTGAATGTTGTGGAGGAGTGGTGTGTGGACAATAGCCTTCTTTTAAATATAAGTAAATGTAAAGTATGTTCCTTTACTCTTAAATTACAGCCGTTCATATTCGATTATACAGTTAATTCAGAGCCGTTAGCGCGTTGTAGTAATGTCAAAGATCTGGGTGTACTTTTTGACAATAAACTATCTTTTTCTGAGCATATTATTCAGGTAGCTAATAGTGCATATAAAGCGTAAGGTTTTCTCATTAGAAATACAAAATCGTTTGATAGTATAAACGCCCTTAAGTGTCTTTACTTTTCGTTGGTGCGCTCTAAGCTTGAATATTTGTAGTCTTATTTGGTATCCTCACTATAATTTACGTAGCCAAGAGGTAGAAAAAATTCAACGTCGATTTTTAAAATTCTTGTCTTTCCGAATTGACCATTTTTATCCAATTAGGGGACACGATTATAATTTACTTTTGCAAAGATTTAACATTCAATCACTTAGCACTAGAAGAGCACTAGCAAGTTTATCGTTTCTACATAAATTATTTCATGGCAATATGTGATGACTCCCCTGCTTTGTTAAGCTTGTTCACTATTCGAGTTCCGCGTTCTGGTTCTCAAAGTAATGATTTATTTTATTGTTATAATGTTAGAACAAATGTTGCTTTGAAGTCTCCTGTATATGTAATGTCCAATAATTTCAACTACATTAGTGAACACATTGATATTAACGTTTGCAGCTTGAATGACTTGTTAACTTTAGGAACTCTGTCTTTTTAATACTTATCATGCTTGTAAGCAATTAATTTATTATGTATTATTATTATTATTATTTTCTACTCTTAATTATTTCTTTATTATTTTTATATTTCCTAAGATATATTATTATTATTATTATTGTAGTTCTACTAAATATTATCTTGTATTGTTCTATTATTGGAAGTGATTCTGTTGGGCAATAAATGCATTATTATTATTATTATTATTATGTTCTTGAAAGGAGAATTAAATTGAGTTTGTACGTTGATACTCCCAAATAATGCAAATCGTATTTAATTATGAATCAGAATCAAATCCATTACTCATGATCAGCAGGTACCAAATAACACAGATGCACATGGAAAACACATACGCTTTCTATTAGAATGTTTTTCATAAATTTTTAACGGCTCTGTTCAGTAGAAGACAACCGCGGTCTTTCATTACTTCACTTTACCTAACTTGAATTGCATTTTTAGTTAGGCAAATAGCAAATTTTATTAATCATTATAAACTACACTGGCGACACAAACACACTAAATTCACCAACCTCTACCACGCGAAAATAATGAGTGATGGATGAAGAAGGAAAAGAAGTCGTGCATCTGTTTCAGATGCAATTGAAGGCGGGCTCGCCTGCATAGGAAAACGGACTCGAACGATGTTCGACTTATTTCGTCGATAGCATATTAAACGGGAATTTGAGCTGCAAAGTTTTTAACTGTGCCCAATACAGCCTATCTGATGTAGGCGCTGGTTACACCGGGTGTTTATAAGAGTGCAAATTTAATTATTGTTGTTTCTGTTATTATTTAGCGGTTCTGAAGCTCCGAAGGGCTTGTCAATGAGTAGACATTAAAGACAAGGTTATTGACCTAAATACGGTAGGTCAAGATTCGGATTGCCGGATTGTTGATCACTGAATATGTATGTCTCGGACTGTTTTTTTGTTGACAGCATGAGGTTTTTTTTTATTGCTATCTGTATCTGAATACAAAAAACGTTTCAGCCTCTCTTAATAATTTAACCTAGTTAGTATTATATTTTATTCCACTATTTATGTAATGAAATGTGAATGGTTTAATTTGATCCATTGGAGTTTTGTAATTTCAATATTAAATAGTTTTTAAGTTCAAACTTGTTCTCTGTTTTTACTTGATGTTATTATTTATAAAATAATGCCAAAATTCATTAATTATTAACTCGGGCATTGTAGAGTGGAAAGGAGAATCCTTAATAAAACACTGTATTTTATATTAAGAACAGCATAAACGAAACTTGATCGAATGTTTGCATTAAAATGCACATGCCTCTTTCATTTTAAACGTAGCATCAACTTCTGCTCTCCGAGTATAGATACCAAAACCAAAAAGTATACCCATGTTTCCTACGTTTTTACATATGCTCATAAGCATAACAACCTTCCCCACATTATTCTGTTACGTGTCTTTGGAATTATAAACAGCTTCTCCACTCTGTCCGTTTCTTACGTCAACAAACCATGAAGTGAATACGAAATCAGCCCGTTCGTTGGAACATGACAAATCATATCAACCGTTAAACTCATTTCGATTTCTTCGTACACTTTTACTCGAGATATGTCGTGTTGAAGCACAATGCCAGATCGAAATTTAAAGGTCATGGCCTCACATGTGACCACCCACACAGGTAACTGTCGTAATACCGTAGAAATTAATTCAATTATAGCCGGCCACACAGCTGTAAAAGCTTTTCCTATGATTAAAAAATTAAAACCACTACGTAGCTGAGGAACATGTAGCAGATTATTATCATAGATTAAAGAATACTTTCTTTGAAGGATGGTTCTATAACTATACCACAACAAAAATAAATAAAAAATTGGAATAAAGAACAAATTAATGTTGAGCATTATTACTATCAATACATGCAGACAAAAATAGATGGCAATATTGGTCTGAGCACAATACCACCTTCCGTTCAAAATTTTAAATATGAAGGTCTTTGTTTAGGGGTAGATATCTGGAAAATAAGTACATCAAAACGAATAAAACCTAGGTGGCCACTTTTTGGTAGTCAATAATTTCTTATCTATTTGGAAACACAGTAAAATCTTGACACATCTAAAGTGATGATAAATGTTTTAAAAAGTTATGTAATAATCTGTTAACCGGAAAAATCAGGTCGAGATCACCTAACCACTTTCTTTTAACGATGAGATAATAATATGTTAATGATGTATAAGGATGATAAATGAATATTTTAGTTTTGTGAAATAAAAAGAAATAGCACATAATCAAATATAGTAACAAATATCGTAGTTTGTAACCTACTTGGTAAAAAATAATGGAGAAACTACGAAAATCTTAAATTACATGCTCTTCAAATACACAAATCTTCAGAATTGTTTAGTAAGAGTAGGTATGTTATACAGAGTGTTTACTAAAAAAATGGGCCATTGCTTCCATGAAAGAAAATAAGGTAATTGTACATGTAACAAATATAGCTTTTTTAAAACTAATAGAATGTAGCACAAAATATCATTTTTTTAAATTCCCCCTCCCTAAAACAATCTGAAAAAAATACAGTGGCACAGGCGCTCAAAACGTCTTGTATATTTAACACAAAGGTCAATCAGATATTCGTGTGTATCATACAAAAAACCTTCTTGTACACAATTTGAATACGATTACACAAGAAATATATTATCGTAAAAAATGAAATAAAAAAAAATACTTCCTCGAACCTATAACTTCTTGAAGATGTATGGCCCACACTTTATTAAACACCCTGTATAAGTAATATTAGGACAATTTTATTGTATACAATAATTTTAAAATAGTACACATGTTTGAGACTGGCAGGTAAGTAGTTTGTCGAAAAAGATTGAAAACACATCTCTAATGACAAAATGTGTAGGTGAAAGTAATTATATGTACTATCGTTTGCAATATTAATGACACTCACTAAAATGAATTTTGCGATTTATTTTGAACTTGTGACGTATTCATATTGAAATCTGCTTTAAATTTTTAACATTAGTTATTAGTTGTTTCACTTACCAAGAGAGATTTAATGAAATTTCTATTCAGAACTTCCAGAAGCTAAAAAACTGTTTTAAGAGAGTGTCATTATTATTGCAAACGATTGTACATATGTAAAAATAAACACAAATCAATTGAAACTAACACTTTGACAATGCAATATTCCATTAATTTTCTGTAGAATACCAATGCTAATACATGATCAAAATAAAAGAAATTTACTGTTATACCTACTGTAATGATTTAGAATTTGTACTCAGTACTTGGTCTTACTCCAAATTGTGAACTGTTCGAGATTTAACAACAGTTAGTAGCAGTACCAGTTATAACCACAAACATTAAGTAATTTTTTTGTATCGAATTAATTTAATTCTAAACTTTTAATGGAATGTGAAAGTTTGAAGATTCGACAAAGATTAGTAAGTAATAAATAAGTAGAATAAGTACTTTCAAAAGGAACAGTAATGGTAATTCGTGTATTTCAATTTTTAAATAAGGAATAATTATTAATGCCAACTGATATACATGATGTACCAAGAATGATGAAAAACTTGTCCAAAGGTGATACGTTTGATTGAAATAAGAACATATACATACAGTCCTGTCGTAAACCCCAATTTTTCACAGGATATTAAAGATACGCTAACCTTAATGTATGGCGCATTCTTTAGCAAACACCCATATTTAGTGATATTTGACTCAACAAATATTTCATGCTTTTGTACAAATTCATTTGTATATATTTCAACAAGAACTAACTGAGTTTGGAAATTGGTGGAAATTCTGAAATTTGTAGCACACAAATGGTTACTCGCACCTACTTTCCTAAAATATTTATTCGTTGACATCTCAACTAAAACCAAGGAAAAGTAACCGTACGAGAATGTAAGCGGCACTTTTTTTCCTCATAAATACATACATAATGAGTATTACAACACATCTCGACAACTCTCAACGCCTATCGTCGTGTAATTATCAAATATATAATTCCAAACCGCTCTTCCTACGTCTATTTTTTTACTTAACATTTTATCTGCCTTTTATGGATATGTCCACGGAACCTGAACCAATATCGGAAACAGTACCAATGAAATTCAATAGTAATACCTCTCGTTGGTACCTAGTACCTACGTACATATTTAATTTCCTCTCGAGATAGTACCACAAAGCGCCCACGACCTGACCCTTTAACTAGAGTGGCTGGGTGTCAATGGAACCCGGAAATATAGTGAGATGGTAAATAATGGATTTATGTGGTTAATATACAGGGTGTTTGGTGCATCTTTTGTCAAACTAATTTGCAATATCTTCAGCCCCAATAACTCGTTCTTGGTTCCATGGTCTTTTTTATTTCAACTTTTTCATTGTTGTTTTGAAAACTCCAAAATTCAGTATTTAAACTTAAAAAAAATTATTGGCATAACCTCCATATTTAATTTGAATTTTTATTTTTACTCTTGTATGGTTTTGGAAGAGGTAAAAGAAATTTAAAGCAATAAAAAATAAATAAAAGCGATCGTGACCTTCGAATTCCTCCAACAAAGCTTTTCCTTAAATGTTTTGGCAGGAATTGTCGATGATCGCTTGATTGGATCATGATCTGCCTGTACGTTTAGAAGATGTGTGTGAATGCTGTTCTTGCACGATGGTGCTCCCCCTCATTTGAGGCAAAGTGTTTGGGAATATCTTAATAAAGTTCAAGAGGTCCGATGGATTGGACGAGGAGGACCAATACCATGGCCGCCACGATTTCCTGACTTAAAAATCTTTGGGAAATTTGAAATCGAATCGTAGAAGACATGGAGGTTCAGGTCGTCCACAGCGTACTGCAGCAGTATGGCATATCCGAGGGCATATCATACACGAGACTCAAATATATATGTACCATGTACAGTGTGTGCAATCATTAATACCAAGGGATTGAACGATCAGGACCGGTACAATGGCCACCACGATCTCCTGACTTTAAATCATCTGGACTTTTTTTGTGAAGATATTTAAAAAAATTAAGTGTATCGCACCGAAATGGTCACTATTGATGATTTACGCGAACGTACCATAGCTGCTGCCAATAACTTACAAGTTCAAAACGGACAAGAACGAAGAACATTTGTGTTATTTCGTAGAAACTGGATAAAACCGGTCCACACGTTGGTGGACAAAATTTTGAACATCAGGTATGTCAAATTGACTTATTTATTAATTAACATCACACATTTATTTCATTAATTAATTAATAACAATAACGGCAAAACCAGTTAAATTTGCTGATATAAAATTTTATTTATTTATTTCCTTGGGAAATTCTTTCAAGTTTTTCTCCGTCCAATTTTTATTCTACTTTGCCGCCGTGCCGGTTGTCGACTGCATGCTTTGCTTTCAGAAAGGTCCGGTTTCACAGCGGACCAGTTTCTAGTGTCGTGTAGAAGTGTATTTTTAAATTATTTTCGAAATGCCCTTTTTGATTTTTTTTTACAAAATTGTATTTGGGAGTCTCTGGTACAGCCACACATTTTTTTTCATAAGTTCTAAATCAATTAGTGCAGGTATTTTTACGATTTACTTTTATAGGAGGATCGGTAAGTGGTCGCGCGGTTTAAGGCGTCAGTACTTGAATCTAGGTGACTGGATCGCTGTGGGTTCGACCCCCGCAACCGGTAGACCGTATATAAGCTATATTCGTGGAGAGATTGGCACCCTCTCTGCGGATATGGTAGGGTGGAAGAATGTTGGCTTGGGGGTCAATGTGAGAGATTGATACCGGTTGACATTTGACTACCCCTCTAATTAATGAGGTTTTCCAGGTTCCCTCATTCCTGCACTAAATGGTGGTTAGGGCCTACCAACGTAAGTCGTTCCTGGGCGCAAATGCGGCCTGCTTAATAATAATATGCCACCCCCTCTCCCGCACAAGTCTTCGACTTCTGGGCTAATCCTCGTGATTAGAATGAGGGGTAGAGATATTATTATTATTATTTATTACATATAGGGTGTCCCAAAATAGGCGACTATTGTATGGAACAAAAAGTGCTACGGATTTTATATATGTCTAGGAAATTCAGAAAAATCTTAATTTGTTCTTTAGTAGTGTTTTTCCTGTATGAGATACGACAAAGTGCAATTAAGAAAAGTTTCTCAGAATGAAGTATTGAGCAGGTAAGTAAGCACACTTTCAAAGTCCTACTTTGATTTCGGATTTTTCTCGATAGCATCCTTTATGTATTAGATACAACAAAGTATTAAGAAAAAAGTTCATAATGAAAAATTAAGTAGGTGTGTAGATGCATGTGTCCAAAATTAATGTTCCGCTTATCTTGAGAAAAATTTGTGCAAAGCGGCACACATTAGCTCTTTTCCAACACGGCACCTGACTAGTTTGAAACCTGTCCGAAGCCGTCAGTCAGTTTAATATTAGATACAACTCCGCTGCAGTAAGTCGGTGAACGATTTGGCTATCCACTTGGGACAGGTTTCCAACCAGTCAGGTGCCGTGTTGGAAAAGAGCTATTAACAGTTCTCTTCCATTAAAAGACCACTGAATTATGACTGAAATCATCGTCCCGCCACCTATTGAGATCGATTCTACAGCCGTGAACCTTCTCCACGCTCTAGTTATAAACCTCGAAGGCAGAGTTACATAACTGGCGATTTTTAGACGTTGCCACCGTACTAACGTCAAATGGTCACTTGTTCGGGCTAGGCACAGGTGGTACAGCCCATTATTCACGGAGTTTTTTCTGCGTAACGGTACCCGAGCCGGTTTGTTTGTTTTCGGTCGTTCCTTTACGCGTCGCATACCCTGAATGAGTATTGTGTAACCTACATAGAGAGGAGCGGCATCGTTTTTGAATAAACCGAATCATTCTATGAGCATTTCGGGAAGCCCACGTAAATATTCTAACGCCAATGGTGGAAGATTTAAGTAATATGAACTAAAATTACGTGACAAAGGTAACCAACTATATACTGGGAGGCCAGATGAAAACAAAACAGAGCCATTTTCAGGAACTGGGTCAAGATTGTAGAAAAACGTTTCGACATTTTTTGCTGGTATTATTGACTCCGCCACTTTCACCCCCAAGCAAGGGTAAGCACCACCCCAAAATATTTAAATGGCAAAATAAAATATTTAACCAGTTGTTTCTTGATTATTATTATACTAACTTATTAAGGAGATATAGTTGTAAAGCCTTTGTAAAACTCATTTTTATGCATTCGGTCATTTTGTGATCAGTTCATTGAAGAGCAACGTGTCAGCAACTCCGTGTGTAGGTGCAAATTGCTCACAAGCATGAAGTTCTGAGTCGGTTAAGATGCCGTGAAAGATACAAATGGTTCAAAAAAGATCAGCAATTAGTAGATGACACTTATTCTGGGCGACGGCCAACATCAACCGACGTGCGTCATAATGCGCGAGTGAATGAACTTGCGCGGTCAAATTACTTTCTGAGAAACAGCTGAAGGGTTCAATAATTTGTTTGGTTCGTGTCAAGGGATCCTAACAAATAAACTGGGAAGGAGTAGTGGTGCAGTAAAGTTCATGATTGATAATACAAAACAATTATTGAAAAGTATTAACACGATTTAATCATTGCTGCAGGATGCGATCTTGCTAAATCTATGATTTTAATTTACTCAAGAAGTTTACAAATTCAACTCTTGAACTCATTGATCAGACCTCGTAATGTGATGTTGGAATAATTCGAGAAGGTTAACATCAATTTAGCAACTGTGTACCATAAACTAGATAAGCTTTTTATAGGAAAATGGAAGTGTGTTTTCGTAAAACATCCTTCTCCATCAAAAGAATGAAAATATTGACATTAGACAGGCAGTCCATCTCCATGTGATTCATCAAAAATTGCCCATAATAAAGCTAAACACGTGTCTGTCGATGTGATCGACCTAGCAAGAAGTAAACAAGTGCAGGTGTGTGAAGGACAACTGACTGAATACTGGAGAATGTGTTAATTTAGATGTATACAGGGGAGAGACAGAGAAAGAGGTACTAAAATTATAAGTTACGAAACAAGGTTAGGTATGGTATAATTTAATGTTCCTAAGTTGAAAAAAAATTTCCTGAAGCCTAACTAAGGTATAACGTAGTCTAACTGCACTCACTATGTTGTGTTGTTAGTAACAACTACAAAGTCTGCAATGATTTCAACTATTTCAGAAAGAACTTTCCAATCATTAGGAACTGTGATCATTTTACTGTGAATTTAATGTTTATGTAAGTCATATATCATATACAAACAATACTTTCACGTTTGTATTGCGTTTTATTCAATTTTTATGTTTTACTGAACAGCATAAAATACAACAATAAATACATTTTACAGAGTTTCTACGCCACTGGTGACATTGGAAAACATCTGAATAATTAGACCAAAGGTATCCCATTGCAACCTAGAATTATTGTTGTTGTATCACAGAGGGTATCAAAGTAAATAAAAATTATAACTAAAATTTTAAAATCTTTAACACCCTGTATCTAGGAAACGATTATCTTTTAGATATAGGTATATTTGGGTAAACCTCATTTATTTTCACTGTACAATCACCCCTTCGAAGGATGCCAGTAATACCTCTTACAATCAAAGTTTATTGAGTCTAGGTTCAGCTCTGCTGAACTAATTATTAATTCACTAACTTACTAAGCAAAACTATACAGTTGCTATACTTTATAGCTCTACCAATATCGATGAAAATATTGATAGTTACATGTGAGCTCGAGGGGACCGTAGCTGACCGAGAGTAACCACCACCTTTACCAAATTCATAATAAACAGGCAGTGGTCGATTGGTAGACGCTGTAAAATATAAAAACAGCCAGTTTTACATAATAAGTACCTAATGGACGAAATAGGCGAAACAAAATGCACGCTCCTGGTTAAAAATGAATCTGTCACCCTAAAAGGTCATTTAACTCTATACTATTTTTATACAAAATGTCCATTTAAGTAGCAATGATTTCACAAGTCTGTTCAATGCCATGTAATTTTGTTCTCATCAACTAATTATTCTTTATCGTATTTTGTTGTTTATTCCTATTTTATAATAACAACGAAGAAAACGATAATAAAAAAGAATCATGAATCACCCTACATAATCTCCCGTAATGTCAGTAATAAAAATTGTAGACAACTTGTTTATTTCACGTAAACTCGTAATCACATTTCCTTCTTGTAATCTTCAGGCGCATTAAATACGGGAATCTAGAACTACAGCATTGTTTTCTTTTTGGAAAGCTCGGTGGCCGAGACCGCTCAACACGTATATTTCTCTAATTGTAATTCGAGAAATGTTATAATTAGCTTCGCATTGGCATCAGCGAAGAGAATTATCCGGTTTATCGTTTCCGTTTACAACACTATCATTTGCATGCGGCAAAAAGTACGACAAAAGGCGCTGAAAGTAATCGCTACTCGATTAATTCACCACGAAGTGCTCGCCGTTCCTTTATCTCATTGCTTTTCTATGCATAGTGTCTCCGTTAAGAGGACTACATTGTCTGGTTATCCCATTAGCAAAGAAAAATTGCGAGACGAATGTAAGCCTAGGTATTTACAAACGTCATAAGTATTGGGTTAAGGTATACTTTGTAGCGTCTTTACTGAATTCATATTTACAATCTTCTTAATATACTCGCGTTAAGAATTCAGACGTTTTACGTCACGACTGACGTTACACATTTGTTTTTATTGTCAACGTAATTTTCGATATTTAGTCGTGTTAAAAACAATCATTTTTTGCAATTTAGTGCTAACTTTTAGTGTAGTATATAGTTTGATTACTATTAGTTGCAGTTTCTTAAATATTTTGATGAAAATATAATGAATTATTAATTTGTTCGTATGACGTAAGTCGTCTGAATTCTTGTCGCGAGTATTAACAAAATACGAGAACTAAATCAATGATATATTGATCCCCCATTGTTGATGATTAACTGACAACGACCTCGGGATCTATTCCACGCATTAGGTAGGTCTGCAATAATTATTAGTGGTGATGTGGTGAACTTACGGTATAGTTAAATGTAACTTATTCCTTCGTTTGCAATATACAGTGCGTTCTTAAAATAACGCATAAATTTATTGGTCGATATTTGATTTTAATTTACTGTTTATTTCAAATAATAATTTAATAGAGTGACCAATAACAGGTGTTTTGCCGAATAACGTGCCCGTACAAATAAAACGTTGCCTCGTCCGAAAATAAAACGTTAGCAGTGAAATTGTTATTTTGATTATTTTGGTGCATCATATACGCGTAGAATTCAGTTCTTCGGTCAACGTCGTTTTTAGCCAAGGTAACTAACAAACTTGTTTGGGGTGTTTTTTAATAGTTTATCAAAGTAGCTGGTAACAACACATAATTTCACTTAATTTTTAGTACAATTATTCATTTGTAAATAACTTAATTTTGGTATTGTTGCCCACCCTGTACCTACCAGTTTGAAGCAATTTGTGATACATTTTTGGAATCAGATCAGCAAAAGAAATCCGGAAATGGGGTTGGGTTACTTACATTCTTACTGCAATCACTGAGTTTAAATCGATTATTCAAATCGTATTAATTTTCTAGATGTAGGTCCTTACCTGAAAAAAAAAAATTATGTTTAAATTGACTGCATTACCTTCTCTTCCAGTTATTATAACTATGAAAAATTATATTACAAATCGTCGTAAAAAATCTGAAATTGTTTTAGTAACATTATTTATTTTAATGTTTATTTTGTTTTAATAGTTTCTTAACATTCCAGGAAACCACTACATTGTTTTCTGTAGAGTAATTAAAACTAATCTGCCACCACTACTTCAAAAGCATTATATTTTTTAATATACAGTTTACATTCAAGGCAAATCGGTTGTGGAAAAAATAAACGGGTTCCGAGATATTTTAAAATATTGTGATTCGTCCACAATAATAATAAAACCACTAGAAATGAAGTGCTGTACAAAAAGATAATCTGAGGAAAATGTAAATTTAAAATTAGTGAGGTCCATCTATATAATTTGGCTATTAACAGTCTTTGATATGAAATCAATAACGTCCTTTCTATATCTCCCTAAATGAATAATACATTTTATTTAACAAATTTATTCAAACTGCATGACTGTCAATATAAGTGAAGGAAAATCAATCAATGGATACAGAACTAACACCTAAACAACTATAAGCTACCTACGCTATAACAGTTAAAATAAGTTTTACACTGAATTTTTAGGAAATAAAACGAATATCATTAAGTATGTATTTTGTACAAATTGACTAAATTTTGAGGTATTAATAATATTGTGTGAAACTAACTACTCTGCGGACTAAAGCCCCGATCAGCGTTGAATTACACCCACAATATCTACCCATAAATTCTTTATTATTAGCTTTTGTAACATTGTTTTACTGTTTTTGTTTTTTTTTTGTTTTTTTTTTTTCCCCATATATTTTCAGGTATTAACAATATTGTGTGAAACTAACTACTCAGTGGACAAAAGCCCCAACCTGCGTTGAATTACACCCACAATATCTACCCATATATTCCTTATTATTAGCTTTTGTAACATTTTTTACTGTTTAAGAAAGGTATTTTAAGCTAATATGTAGATATTGTGGGTGTAATTCAACGCAGGTTGGGGCTTTTGTCCACTGAGTAGTTAGTTTCACACAATATTGTTAATACCTGAAAATATATGGGGAAAAACAAAAAAAAAAAAACTATACATAAAAGGTAAAATTTTTTATTAATTTTTATTTATTTTAGTAGGTTGTTATGATATTCATTGACAGTTAATCAGTTTGACGTTGTCGATATTTCATTTTGACATTCAATTTCAAATAATTTTAATTTATTGGTATAATCATCTTTATAGTTAGATATTTGACTCAAGTTAAAGGAGGCCACCTGATGAAGCGATCCAAAATAAAACGCAGAAATAAGTGAGATCTCAATTATTGTGGTTGAATTTCGAGTTCCCACTCCAGAGGTTAGTAAATATATTAAATTTTTTAGATAATTATTGAATAGAGTTTTGTCTGTGGATGTTCATTAGCATACCTAGATGTTTGGTATCAGAGAACATACATATGACTTCATTGATAGGAATTGTAGGAGATTTGATACATATTAGCTTAAAATACCTTTCTTAAACAGTAAAAAATTGTTTTACTGTATTGGAAAGATATTTTAAGCTAATATAAATCAAATCTCCTACAGATAGCATACAAATGACTTCATTGATAGGAATTGTAGGAGATTTGATTTATATTAGCTTAAAATACCTTTCCAATACAGTAAAAAAATGACAAAATTTCACTAAAAATATATGCTTAAAAATTAATGAAATGTTGTTAATGATAACTCTACCTTTAGTTCTATACGAAAACAAACAAAAACATACAAAATGTCCTAACATCTGATTTTAAACAAATTAAATGGAGAAAGTTATATCATTTTACTAACTTAACTCACTGACGAACCGGTTACAAATGAAAACCTTTTATTTTTAAGTAATTTTTAAATCACAAAAAACACTGCAGCATAGAATTTCATGTTTATCTTTTAACGTCATTATTATTCAATTAATAAGAAAAGTCAGGTATTTCTAAAGCAAACTTTATTTTCTGAAATCAAAATTAGCACAAATTCAATGCAAAACAGTTGAAACTAAGATCAAATTAAACTGTGTGTTTTGGTTTCTTTATGAGCCTTTCACTGTCACAGAAGTATAATAAAATTTATGATAATCGATTGATTTTGAAGAAGACTTACTCAACAGGAGCAATAAAATGATTTTTTGTCTAGATACAAAGATAAAAGACAAACCAACATTTCAAATTATTTACCTGTACGAGCATATATAGGTATACATTAGATTATCTGGAATCTGAAACTGTGGGGTAAAAGGCTACAGCACTTAGTGTATGGCCACAACGGCGCACTGCCCATAGCCTGGACCATAGCCTGGTACTCAAGCTTGGCATTCATCAGAAAATAGATACATTGTTTTAAATGTAAGCGGCCACAACAACGCACCGCTCTTCGCCTCGATCATAACGTAGTATCCTAGCTTCATCTAAATAAATAGAGCTTCGCCTGTGGCCACAACGACGCACCGCCCTTAGCCTGGCTCATAGCCTGGTACCCAAGCTTTGCACTCGCCGGAAAATATATTCATTGTTTTAAATGTAAGCGGACACAACGACGCACCGCCCTTCGCCTTGACCATAGCATACTGCCCTAGCTTAATTTAAAAAAATAGAGCTTAGTATTATTTTGACCTTTGCGCAGAGCACGTACGGTGATGGACAAGGAGAAATTAATAAGCACAGTATTTGTGCGAGAACCCATTTGGAACAAAAGATAAAAATCACCATAATTCTATTATTTTAAATAGATTATGGAAAGAAATCTCGGAGGAGTGTGGAGTAACAGGTAAGTACAATCATATATTCTGGGTGTATCAGTTTTAAATACAGAAAATTTCGGAATCGATAGTTCATCGAAAGAAGATCATTTTTTAACCTATAACATGTTCTATTAAAACGTTTAGTTTTTAGA
Source organism: Monochamus saltuarius (assembly GCA_025584915.1). NCBI lineage: Eukaryota > Metazoa > Arthropoda > Insecta > Coleoptera > Cerambycidae > Monochamus > Monochamus saltuarius. The sequence goes on from CM046727.1 coordinate 41,389,612, forward strand.
TACAAGAGGTTGAATATTAATTTTTAAACGTTTTCGTAATATAAGTTTTTTAGTTTCATATATTTCCTAATTTGAACATGGTGGTTGGAAAGATCACAAACATGGATGTAAATCTGGGGTTTAAAAATATTAAAAATGTATCAAAATAAACAAGGAGTACATTTTATTTAAAAATGAGGAATATTTTTAAAATAAAATGCACTTCTATAGATCTCTTGATATACGTTTAATATCTTTTAATCCTAGTAACTTTGTCGACAAAAATGTCTCTTACCAATTTTTGAAATTGTTATTATAGCTTTCTGGAACATCGAGTTCAAATGGTATAGCATTCTACTCGATATTTCTGGAAAGCTAATATCAATTTAAGAAACTGACAAGGACATTTTTTCCCAGAAAGTTATGAAGGTTAAAAAAATATAAGCGTACATTTTTTTAAAGGTGTTTCCAAACCCCAATGTCTACGCTCAAGTGAATGATAATGGGCAAGTCTTTTCATCATTTTGTGCTCTTACCAACAAATTAACCAGACCCAAATTAAAAAATATCATATATACAGGCGGACTCAGGTATCACTGGCATCCTTGCCAGCAGTGATTGTACAGTCAAAATAATGGGATTTACCCAAATATATCTAAATATATCCAAAAGTTCACCGTTTCTGAGATACAGGGTGTCAAAGATTTCGAAATTTCTATTATATTTTTTATTTACTTGAAAACCCTTTGTGATAAAACAGCAATAATTCTAGATTGTAATGGAATATATTTGGTCTAATGCCAGTGATACCTGATGCACCCTGTTCATATAAATTTCAACCCATATTTCGAAATAAGTTTGTATGACAATATATCATTAATTTTCGAATGTCTATCTATTCCACAATTTTTTTTTAAATAAAAGTGGAATACTGTAAATTTCGGATTATCGATGATTTTAAAATGTCGATTTACTTGTAAACGGTATCGTTGATGACGATACTACCAGAATGTGATTTTGTAAGAAAAAGTACGGAAAAAACGGTATATCACAATATTTTAATTATTAGCCAGAGTCGTAACATTATTTGTTTTGTTTTGTAAAAGAAGTCATGAAGCACGCCACTGACATATTCTGTCGAGTTAAAATTATGTGTATTATTAGAGATTCGCTATGGCATTTATCACATAAAACGTGAGTCCTATTGGTTTTCATGTTTCTGAGATATTAATAATAATAAAAATCAAATTCTACACTCTGTATCTCGGCAACGGTTCATATTTCGAAATAAGTTTATATTGCAAAGTCCCATTATTTTTTAAAGCTCTATCTATTATTTAATTTTTTCATCATAAAAATGGGGTATATGAAACTAAAAAAAAGTAATGCTACGGAAAATAATAAAAAATATTTAACCCCCCTGCATCTCAAGAGAAAATGTTATAGATCAAAAAATTGTTCTCTTTCGATATCTCTATCGATTCTGAAATATTCTGTATTTAAAACTGATACACCTTATATTTAAATACATGTCGTAATACATATTATTTCATAAAATAAGTTTTAAAGATGTCCCGTATAAATTTAGCTTCGTCGTTATGTCTTCCTGCAGAAGCACGTTTGCTTTTATTCCCGTCCTTAAATTCAACATCATGTAGGTTATGTGGCATTCCTTCTTTATCGATTATTGTATTATGTAAAATACATACTGCCTTCACAATTTTGTCTGCGAGTTCCACATCAGTAAGAATAGGCTTGTCTAAAATTTGCCACTTAGATCTGAGGATTCCAAATGCACATTCGACTGTTCGTCTTGCTCGAGATAATCGTTTGTTGAAGTATTCACGTTCTTCATTTAAATCTTGTCTATTGTAGGGCTTAAGTAAATTTTTCAACAGTGGATAAGCATCATCTGCTATTATAACATAGGGCATGACCAAGTTTGAACCAGGAAGAGCACTATCGTTCGGCAAATTTAGTGATCCATCTATTAGTTTTTGGTACAAAACGGATGCTTTAAATGTGCCACCATCGCTTTGTTTACCATATCCACCAACATCAATATTGATAAATCGGTAATTTGCATCAACCAGAGCTTGAAGTACAATAGAAAAATATCCTTTATAGTTAAAAAACATAGATCCGGAATTTTTGGGCAACGCAAACGAATATGTTTCCCATCTAGAGCCCCACACAATTTGGAAAATTCCAAATTTTATAAAAATCTTCAGCAATAATTTTAAAATCATGTTCGGTAGGAACTGGCATATGAGTTTCATATAACACGGCCCATAAGCATTCTGCAACTTCTTTGATAATATTAGCCACTGTGCTTTTACCCATACGAAATGAAAAGGCTAAACTCCTAAATGATATACCAGTGGAGAAAAATCTGCAACAAAAAGTTTATTTCAATTGATTAGTGCTTCACAAGTACCTTGAACATATCACGTACTTAAATTATACTTACACTAATATATACGGTTTATTTTTCATCTGAGACTAAAGAGTCTAATAAAGATTATGATTAGTGATTCCTAAAATACTTTTCTTATTTTAAGTGAAGCGCCCTGTATATTTTACTTCCATTAGATTTTTGGTAAAAAGTGGTTCACATCTGTATATATTTTTAATTGTAAATAATGCCATTTAGGTATAGGGCACGTTATATAAGATCGATAGCATTTTCAAATTTGCATCGTAAGTTAAACAGAAATACGCGGTGTTAAATTTAAAATAAGCGAGATATTGACGTTTTTTCTTGAAAATGGTCATAATTTTGAGAACGCCTTGTACTTTTTTTGCAAACCTCTTACGGAGGAATATTGTCAATTTTTTTCATAAAAATCTTAATATCCGAAAACGGTTTTTTTTTCGTAAATTAAAGGTGCGATTATCCATATCTCCGCCACTGGTTGTCAAAAGTGTTTGATACCAACACATTTTATAAGACCTTAATTATGTACTATGACCATCAAATATGACTTAAATATCTCCTCTGGTTTAATAATTATATAAAAAAATTCAATTTTTTTTTAATTTCAACACCCTGTATCTTTCTTATAAAGCCCCAAAATAAAAAGCATCATATAACAAACTGCCATTATTTTTCAAAGTTCTATTGATTCCTGAAGTTATCAAGATTAAACCTGAATCACCCTGTATATAGGGTTGTGAAGCGATTTTTACAAAAAAATTAATGGAAGCTAAATACATAGACTGTTTCATTTAAAGTAAGAAAATATTTTAGGAAAATGAACTATCATCTATCGTTCAATCAAACTTTTTTGCCAAATTAATAATAAACAAGATATTGAATAATCCCAGATGAAAAAGACACCCTGTATATAGGGTGGCCAAGAATTTCTTGCGTTATTTAGAATAAAAGTATACTAAAAATTTCTTTTTACAGTTGCGATCGCTAAAGGTCACTGGAAGCGTCTTCGAGAAACGTTTATAAAAAATTCGCAGAGAAGCCAATAAAAATCTGGTGATGGAGCTGATAGTGATAAGGGAAAACCTGATTGGGCATTTTTCGACTCTCTTATTTTTAAAGGATATATGTGTACCCAGAGAAACATCAGGAAACTTTTTCACGGAAGTTTCTAATGATATTAATTATTCGGATGAAGAAGGTGACCGACGGGAAGTAACACCCGACAATTTAGAGGAGATGATAATCAGCGATGCTGAGAGTTCCACACAATTTAGTACTGGTTCTAATTCTAGAATGTCTAGAGAATTTTCAAAATCTAGAGAAGTTTCTCCATCCACACCATCGTTGCCACCACCAAAAATTTCACGGCCAAATAGAATAATAACGAAAAAAGATCCCATTGGAGACGCTTTATTGAAGGCAGAGCGAGAAAAACTTGACTACCTAAGAAGAAAAGAAGACAACAGAAAAAAAAGACAAGCAACGCAAGAAGAAAAGAAAGAAGAAAAAGAAATAGATGAGGATGATGCATTTTTTAAAAGTATATTGCCACATGTTAGAGGCCTTGATGCACAAAAGATGAAATTTCGGATTCAAATTTTGCAATGGCTAGATAACGAAATTGTAGATACTACAACTACATCTACATCCACATCTACATCTACATCCACATCTACATCTACATCCACATCTACATCTACATCCAGATCTACTCCATCTACCAATACCTCAAATATGACACAACAACTAACACCTATCCATTATAACAATAATCACATTGAGAGTCATAATACCGAACATTTAAATCTATCTGTTCACCGCCAACACCCTATACATGATTCACCATATCCAACAACTTTGTATCCTCACATGCAAACTTATGATGAAAATAACCATTCTGATACTTATTAGCTAAGTACCTATTTGTTTTTGTTACGAATTTCTTGTTTAGTTTGATTTGTTACATGTTTTATAAGTTAGGCATTTGATATGTATTTACTTTATTTTGTAAAAATATATGTTGAGATAAATATGTATTTTCTCTGAGTGTTTGAAAATTCGCTAGAAAGATTTTAAGGCGTATTCTTGAAGTCAAAATAAGACTTTTCTTCCTATAAACATGTATCTTGTTGCTTCCCTTCGAGCTAAACCCAGGTTCTTTTAAGTGTTTTTGCCTTAAAAATAGCGTAAACCTAATTTTGACGGGAGATTGGCGGAGTATACACTTTACAGTAATTTGGTTAATAAAATGTATCGAACATTAAAAAATAACCTTACTTTGACCTCAAAAATACGTTGTGAATATATTTGTAGTTAATTTTAAAACACCCTGTATACAATTACTATCGTTGAATTATATTTCGAGAAACAGTTACTCTACTGGTGTTGTAGGTACTAGAATGCAATTACACTGTCTAATAGGCATAATAGTTTTATTAAAGAAGATATTTAGAAAAACAACAGATTACCTCAAGGCGTTGGAACGCAATAAAGAGTTTATGACACTCAGTCACTGACAATCTGTATACACTTACCGTAATGCCATGAAAACTCTCTCTTCAGGTGTAATCGGCTGTGCATGGCAATTTTTCCATTTTTTTTCCAGTCTATCTCATATTTTCATTAAAATGTAGTCAAAGGTACTTATACTCATTCTCGTGTACTGAAAAAATCGATTTTGATCCCTTCTTAGATCTTTATAAAGATGATGAAATTCGCCATAACAAAATCGCTTCTTGTTTACGATGTGCACCGGTAATTTATTGTTGCTTTTGTACACATACCACTTTTTAAAGTTCGATTCGAGTAAAATGTCTTCTTCGTCCGAAGATGACGATGAAAACTCCATGCTTATAGGAAGAATATCTAGACAAACTACACGGCAAAGCTAGGGTCGGTGCGCCGTTGTGGCCATACACTCGCCACTTCAAGGCGAGGGTCTGAAACGGTTAAGCAACCGATGGTCCACGCTAGGATACCATACTATGGTCCAGGGCTATGGGCGGTGCGCCGTTGTGGCCATACACTTAGACACCATTGAACCCACCTGAGCCTCTAACCAGCGAATTAAACAGAAAAATTTGGTGAAGTAGCATAGGGAGATTTCTCTAATGTAGACCGTAGATCATCGTTCTCCCGATACAGATTCTTTTGTGGACAAGACGGCAGTGCACTCACAGAGTAAATCAAATACTGTCTCGTCTTCCTGTTCGCAACCCCTACAAAGAGGTGATACACATTTTTTCGTATAGTAAAGATCTTTCCTTGGCCAAGAGTGTCTAATTTGAATACTTGTCACCAGTCGAAGATTTGTCCTAAACATGACCAGGCACTTTTTGGCTATATCCTTGCAAGGGTACTCTAATAGGAACTTCTTAGCAAATTGACATCTATCCTTTTCTAAACTTTTCGTGGGTGTTCTCCTTAATAATTTCAACAAATGGACCAGGTCCAAAATATTGAGACCCAAGCTAGCTTATCAACTTCTTTGTTGCCGTTCTCGTGTCCTTTAACCCAGAATAAAGATATGCTATTGTCGGCTGGACCACTACCAGTGCCTGATGGTATTCCCAATCTACTCATTATCTGTAGATTCTGATAGTTTCACCCGTTGTATTCCTACGAGCAATTTGTTTCGCGTTTATGGTTATGATTGTAGGAACTTGCAATAGATCCCACATCTTACACCTTCTTTCTTTTTTGACCCGTCTGTAAAGATGTTATGTAGAATTTTCGGAGATTTCCATAGTTGTTTTCTGATTCTGGGGGCAGGTTTTGAACATACATACGGTACCTATCTTTTATCACTTAAGGTGATTCATAAATTTCAACAAAATTTAATTTTTGTTCATAAAATGGTCTAAATATTCTACAGCCACGTTGCCATGATAAAGTGATCAGGGGATAGCACTGGCCACTTGAAACGATGATACAACCGACTTATGTGCACACGATGATGCTTTTGCAAGTACGGGGTTTCAAAATTACTCGGAATAGTATTTCTTTCAATATGTCGGCGGAACCGATGGCATATTTACCGATAGAATTCCAACGATTGTATCGCAGTCATCATGCATTGAACTTTTAGTTCAAGTTAAATTGCACAGAAATAAAACTAAAGTTTTAAAAAATCGTGACAATTAAGTAAGTTAACATATTCCTTCTTTTACAAAAATAATCAACTCCGATAAAGTTATGTTAATCGTAACATAATCAACGGCGGCAGCGCATTTAATTACCTGAATAAAAAATTATGCCGAGAACAGATTGCCAATAAATTTATCCAATCGCACACTTATTTGCATTAACTCGTTTCATTTCAAGAAATCGAAATTAATGAAGCATGTTTTTCGATACTTGTTTGATTGAACAACTGTTGTGCGCCAACCACCTTGATTGGGTCGGCGAAATGAGGGATCCAACGATACTTGTGACGAGTGGACTGTATTTGGTTTTTATTGGCTGGTTCCCTTTTCTTTTTGGTGTTGAAATAAACTGCACAAGCTTGTGTATGTACAATTTATTTACACTATGTACATGAACGAATGAATGAGTACAATGGCAATTACAATACAATAATGCGTGCTGTGCGCATCTAAGATCTTAACTGCACTCGTGTCTGTTTTGTACTGTCTTGTCGTTTGTAGGGGTACTTGTGAGACCCTCTTGTCCTTAAAACTAACGCCCCAAGTCACGTGATAGGGCACTCACTGATAACCGCATGCAAACGCTCCAACATGCCCCCCGCCTTGAAAGACTCGCTTTCAACACCTCACTATCACTAATGGGCAGCGGACACATTTTCACGTTTCACAATATCACTTGTCTTGATGTTTGCGGTTCTTGATGCATGGTCCTGTCCTGGAAGGTTTTGGATGACGCCTGATGCATTGGCAATACCTTTCCAATCCTGATCTGGTAAAGTATTGAGCTGGCTGCTGATTAAGAGTGAGCTGGAGTGATAGGGTTGAGGTCTTAGGAGTTGGATGAAATGAAATACAATGAGTGAGAATTGAAAATTACCTCTGTTTGTGTTAAAAGAGTAGAAAATTCCTTGCATGCGAGGTGACCCTTGTCTACTACTTTCTTTGAGTGACGTTTACTGATGAAATTGAGGGAAATTTTCAATGACACCTTGACTGTGTCTCTACAAATGTGAGAATTACGCTTGATTTGAATTTGTACAAATTCATTGCTCTAGTAGTGAAGCATTCGAACGAACACCCAATATTGTGTTACATTGCACCTCTGCCTCTTTCGGTACATGATATTGAAGGGGTCGGTGCTGCTAATTTGGTACTTGATTTGACGTGATTGTTTTTGTGCAATAATCTGAATGTTTCCTCAATTTATGCAATGCTTAGTGCACCTGATTTATTAGTGCATGAACTCGTCAATTATTAATAAATCTTGAGGTGTACACCACTGACATTGTTAAATGATTGTAATTATTGGAACATCTGTTGATGGCGTCAAATTTGAAGTGTGGCCCTACTTGAGTTATTGCGGTTAAACTTGTGGTTTTTAATTGTGGTAATGCCTCTGTTGAAAGCTTGTTTATGATGGGCCATTGTGTTTCGACGTGTTGTAAATAAAAGGGCCCGCGCCACCATAAACTTGAGATAAGAATTGAGCCTGGACTGACGCCACGTGAAATCAGGTCAACCGGGTTATCCCTTGAGGTACTTGTCTACATATTTGAATTTTAGCAACGTGATGATTTACGAATATTTTGTATAACTTAAGTGATGTTCTTGATCAATCCTGAATTATAATCAAGTTACATCACAGAGCAGTTGTGTCAATTCTAATGAAGTAAGCGCCCTGTGTATGAATTGCGCAATTTTTCATTTTTGTAATATTTTTGATAATTGCCTATAAATTTTGAACGCCCCCTGTATTGCGTCCGATCCTGTGATTTGGCTAAAATTTGACTATAGCTACATTGAACTTCATTAGAAATGTTATTGTCTAGCATGCCGGCGACAATCCAACCCAGACGTGTTTTTTGTAAAATAGGTTTACTTGCTCCCAATGAAATGCGACCAACGCAAAGTAAATCCCAAAACAAATCTGCTCCTATTAAAACGTCAACTTTAGAAGGCTCGTAAAAGGTTGGATTGGCCAATTTTATGTTAGGGGGTATTTCTAATTGAGAGAAATTTATTCTTGCCCCCGGTATGTTTGTAGTTATCTCGGGTAAAACTAAAAATGATAAATTTGTATTAAATGAATTATTTAATGATTGAATTTTTGCGAAACATCTATGATTTAATTGCGAAATGCCGTGATTTATTCCTGTGACCTGTATGTTTACCCGTTCTTTGCGTAATTTTAGTTTATTGACAACCCTCTCTGAAATGAAACTTGACTGAGATCCACTGTCTAAAAGTGCCTGTACTGTATGTGGATTAGCTGCTGCATCTGTAATTTGTAACAATGCCGTAGACAATAACGCTTGTGTTCCTTCCGCATTGGATGAGGATGATAATGATACGACATTTGAGTTATTTTCGTTTGTGTTGTCTACCTCATCTGACGGTTCTGAATTGTCGTTGATATGTAACAGGGTGTTGTGTTTAGCTTGACACACCTTGCATGCCCCGTATTTGCATTCTTTCCCGAAATGCCCTGACTTTAGACAATTTGTACATAACCTTAATTTTTGGATTGTGTCCATTCTTTGCTTGATATTTGATTTTAAAAATTCTTGACAATGAAAAATGCTGTGATTGCCTTTACAAAGAGTACAAATGACTTTATTTACATGAAATCCCCGTGTTCTTTCTGGATACTTAAACTCTTTGGTTTTAAATATTGATTTTTGTACTTTTTGTGTTTCTGAATCCTCTAATATTTCTAAGAGGTCTGAACGTTTTTTCATGAATTTCTTCAACAATTCTAAGTTAGGAACATCTGTACATGATCTGAATTGTTCCCATTCTTTGTATGTTTCCTTGTCCAATTTTGAAATGACTAAATTTATGACTAAAATTTCGCCTAAATCGAATTGATCGTCTTTGTTTTTCAATTGTTCTAATGCAAATAAATGTTTTGAAATGTTATCGTTTAATTGTCTAAGCTTCTCTGATGAAGCCTCTTGCATGTGTTCTAATTTGAATAATGCTTTAACATGATTGTTTACTATTAATCTTGTATTGTTATATCTACTGTTTAAGATATCATAAGCCGCTTGATAATTAGTGGCTGTGAATTCTAATGCTTTAATAATTTGACCTGCTTGACCAACTAAAGATGCTCTTAAGTAATGAAATTTTTGAATTGTGCTTATATTTTGATTTGTGTGAATTAGCGACTCGAATGTTTCTCTAAATTCAAACCAATTTTCGTATGACCCGTCAAATGTTGGCAATTGAATTGTCGGTAGCTTAATGTTTTGAAAAGTATTGCATGAATGATTCGAATTGCGTTCACTACCATCGCTTGAATGTATTGCTGCATCGCGACTATTTGCCGCTACTAGGCTGTCTGCCTGAGATAATAATTGTGTAAATTCTTGCTCAAATTTATCCCTTGCATCATATTGTTCATCTGAGTTTTCCGCTAATTGTTCTATTTCGTTTTGAACCTGATCAAACTCTGTAAGTACCTTTTGAAACCGCGAAATTTTGAACTGTAGCTCGCGACTTTCAACATCACTCAAAGAGATGTCGACGCTTTGTTCACCTTGTATTTTGTGTATGTATCTTTTGAAATGAGTTAGTCTAGCCTTTAATGAAGCCCTCTTTTTGATTAATGATGTGAGATCCATGATGTGCATTTAAACTAAATTTTTCAAGAAATGTATGTCGTAAATTTTAAGATAAAACAAATGTGCACAAAAAGAGGCAATTATGATTTTGTAAAATGGATAGTGAAGTGTGTTATGGTTAAGAAAGGAAAAGGCTCACCCTTGTTAAGTAGGTAGGTACTTGATGTCTGTCGTTTGTATTGGCCCAATTCACTTGTGCTGATGTAGCCAATGCTGTTTGTTGCGTGGGATGGTTTCGACCACCTACAACTTAACTGGACGACTGTATTGTTTTGTGAGAACTGGTGCCTGGTCTCCTTTCTGCCGAAGGTTCACTGCGATGATTGTTGCCAGATGTTGCTTTCCTGGTATTTGTGACCTGGTTGTGCTGCCTTGATGCGTCCCCTGAATGCACTTTAGTAACTACTACTATGTTTTGTCTTGATAAGATCACAATGATGCACAATTTTTAATCCGTCTTGATTGGACACTACACTGATGATTGATCTTGATCCGGCTCGAAGGACCACTATGTGTGATTGCACAACTGTTGTGCGCCAACCACCTTGATTGGGTCGGCGAAATGAGGGACCCAACGATACTTGTGACGAGTGGACTGTATTTGGTTTTTATTGGCTGGTTCCCTTTTCTTTTTGGTGTTGAAATAAACTGCACAAGCTTGTGTATGTACAATTTATTTACACTATGTACATGAACGAATGAATGAGTACAATGGCAATTACAATACAATAATGCGTGCTGTGCGCATCTAAGATCTTAACTGCACTCGTGTCTGTTTTGTACTGTCTTGTCGTTTGTAGGGGTGAGACCCTCTTGTCTTTAAAAGCTAACGCTCCAAGTCACGTGATAGGGCACTCACTGATAACCGCATGCAAACGCTCCAACAATACTTTTTTCCCGCTCCAGTTGATGCAAATTAGCTTTCGATAGTTAAGTAATATCGATTACTAATTATGTTAATTAATTATGGTTTGGATTTCCGATTGTAAAAAATTTCACGGGTTTTGAAAACGTTATTGCGGTATTTTCTTATTTATTGTAAACAAAGATAGATGTACCTGCAATAATGCATTGCTGATTTGAAATAAATTAAGGAAGGTTTAACAAAAGAAGGTGTTATGTTACATAATATACACACCCCAAGGGAAAAAAGTGCGAAATACTAGACCACTATCCTATATGGTCCTGGTGTTTGTTAATCCGAATCTGGGTCTGTTTGATCAAGTTACCTCATTTTGAAGGTCACCTTTTGTTTTTCTGATGGTAGTTGAGTCATTTTAGGAGGTCCCATTCAAGGTCATTTGCAGATCAACAGTTTTCTATAATGATGGTGTTTTTTACTTGCGTATTTTGAAAGACTGAGGAATTTCACGTTTGGATACACGAATGAGTTATTTTTTGAAGCCATTTTTAAGGTCATTTAAAAGAGAAATAATTTTCTATATTGGTATCTGTGGGTATGGCGAGATATCGGAGAAATGACCTCTATAAAAGCTGTTTTGTAATCCGAGAGCAAAATCTGTCGACCTTGCATTTGACCTAGAAGGTCTTATTCAAGGACATGCAAAGATTGTTGCAAATGAATGCAAAGAATCCTTGTTTTTTAATGGTATGCAATGATTCTTCCGTGTCATGTCTTCTGTTACCCTTATGGTAAGGGGCTAGTTATTTCACCTCCTATAAATTTATTTGGCATTTAATCTATATCTATCGCATAAAAAGGTATGTATAAAATAGTGACCGGCATAGATTTAACTAACAAATAAATTTGATTGAAAGTTTAAAAACCAGACTTATACATTTAAGGTTCGTATTGAGTAATGACAAGTATTTTGTGACATTTATGCACTTTAAACAACGAACATTCAATTATTTTCCAACGACTACTTGATCCTTCCACCGCTAATGTGATTTTTAGGTGGTATTTCTTCTGATGCTCTTTAGGACGATATTGCTTATAACTTTTAAACGGGAAGTAATACAGAAAAAATTATTTAACAAAAGTTTATTAGAAAAAAGCTTTTTAACAGGAAAAAAAATAGTGTATGTTTAGAAAAAATATAATTGATGACGTCATTAGTCGGTTCTGTTAAATCCCAAAGATAATACTTTAGATTGAAATTGGAGCTTACCTGGTCCCATTTAACACCACATGTACCAAATGTTATTTAAATTTTTTGTATCCTCCCTGCCATATATCTACAGTAAAATGCTGAATGTACCTACTGAATTTTAATGAATTGTCTTAAGACAAAATTACAGCATAATAAAGAATTCATAAAACTTCATAACCCTGTATATAAAAAAACAGCGGAACTATATTCATACGAGGTTTTTTCTCATTTTGGATAAAAGAACCCGTTAAGGGACTTGGTCCATTGAATACTCTATATAAGCGTAATGGAGCCTAAGTGCAGCTTCTTAAACTAGCCTCCCACAATTCTAAGTACTGTGGAAGACAAATTTCATATTCTCGATACACGAAGAAACACAAGATATGGAGACGATAAATTTCGAACCCTAGACATACATATCATGAAGCTTGTTTATGAAATGTCATAAAAAAACTAAGCTGTTTATAATATCCCATAAATACCCGTATGCCTACGCTCTAACACGGGACTTACTGGTTTTGTCGCCTTCGCCTTATTAAAGAGACTGCAAGAAATCTACTGGTGTTACAAAATTAACCTATGCTCGTTAATAAATCAAACATGAGAATATATTCCTCTAGAACGCTAATTGAAGTAATACATAATTAGATTCAAAATTACTAATGAACCTGAAGAAATTGTCATTTAATTTCTGTACTCACACGTTTATTACTAATATAAAATTTTTATACTGCTTTGGTAGTTAACAACTTCAAGAAATTAATCAAGGAATGTCCTTTGAATAATAAGGCTCTTATGAACAATTTCACAAAAAATATGTAACTCTAACGAGAAAAATGTACGAATTTTGCACAAATTCAAGCAAAAAAGTTTTGTCTATGGAAATTGGTAAAAGTAGGATTAGAAAAATGAAATACAGTACTTCAGACTATAGAACTGCAATAAATACTAAAGATGCGACAACGCAGATTTCATAGTGCACCAAAAATTAGATGCCAATGTAACAAGAAAAAAAGAGATCTTTAACAAATGTCGTCAACTGTAATTTAAAAAAAAACCGTCCAATAACTAATTCCAAAACGGCTGGGTTTATACTTTAGATTTTTAGAGTATGCTATGCACAAATGTTATTGGCAGCAGCTATGATGCGTTTGAGTAAATCATCAATACTATCCACTTCGGTGTAATATACTTTAATTTTTAAATATCCCCACAAAAATAAGTTCAAATGTTTGGTATTTGAATAAATAATTTATTTATTTATTTATTTACATTACACTGTTCAACAGGTACAATCTGCTGAATTATGTATAACTTTATGAAGAAAAACATAAGAGCAATATTTACGTCTAATTTCAAGAGAAGGAACAGAATGAGTTTTTAAAAGCTCATCGTGTGGAAATCCAATGGGAGGGTAAAGACCATCCGATTTAAAGCTCAAATATTTTAAAAATCTACGTTGAACTGATTCTAATTTATTAATGTGAACAGCGCAAAGGGGGAGACCACACAAGAGAGGCGTATTCAAGTTTAGATCTAACGAAACTGAAATAAAGAAGTTTAAGTGTGTTATCTGCAAAGTCACGACAATTGCGGACGATAAAACCATATGCTCTGTTTGCATCAGAGACAACAGCATCAATATGGCCACTGAAAGACAATTTTTCATCAAATAAAACACCAAGATCTCAAAACACTCTTGGGCGCGACAACACAATATTATCAACACTCATTCCCTCCCGATTCATGAAATTGACTATTTTTCAAATTGTTCAGCCATTCTTTCCGATTATTTGTTATCAAAAAGAATTAAATTCACCGTTATTTTTTTTAATAACATATAAATACCTGCACACTACAAAATATGTGTCATAGTTATAGAAATATTAATATTGAGCTGTAATGTATATTACTTTTTTGTCTCATTTGTTATTTTCCTACTTGTAGCAGAAAGTATTGCAAATAATAGTTTACAATAATCGTTAAAATATAAGTACATACTTCATTTTTTACATGTAAATACATTCTAATTTATGTGCTACATTAACCTAAGGCAATACTTCATGTTCATTCGATTTGCTTTTGGAAAACACAAGCAATTAAAGCAGCTGTTTATATGACACATCTCAGCAGGGTGCTAGCTTGTAGACGTATTACCAACCCACCCACGTCCGTGGGTTTCCATAAAATGTTTAGTTATTACCGTTCCTATTGCTCAACTTGATGCATATTAAAGCATTGGTTTTATAAACTTCGCTATCATTAAAGTATGTATTCTAATGTCCATTTTCAAGCATTACCGTGTAATAAATATTTATCTCTGTGTGAATTGTGCGGTGAGTACATATAGCGTATTCCAAAATGACAAAATTCAGACTTTTTTGTCTCTCGAAATTCAAAATAAAATTGTAGGTATATAGAATTGTTACCATCTAGGAGACAGTAATATATGCATGTTGCTGAAATTATAAAAAGTTAGATTTTTTCATAGCCATTAAAATAAACCAAACAGATCCTAGATGCCGTTGCTGAAATAAGGTGAACAAATTGAAAACAACTATTAAATTGTTTTTTTTTTGTCTTATGGAGGTCATATTGGATCTTCACAGTGTTCATCCCCAAAACATGTAGTTTGGATTACACCACTCCAAAGGAGTATCGACCCATTAACCTGACCTCGTTTTTGCTAAAAACGATGGAAAAGGACGATACATAAGGAACAGTGTACTGACGAATACACAGTCACACCCAAATCAACATGCATACACTCCAGGGCGATCCAACTACACTGCCCTCGACCACGAAGTGGTCGGCAGGATCGAAAAATCATTGGACAATAAAGAGGAATTGTTGAAAGGGGTTGCCCGCAGGGAGGTGTTCTATTGCCACTGCTATGGAACTTGGTTCCAGACAGTCTCTCGTGCCACGTCAACTCGGAAATTGGCATCTATACCATCGCTTATACTGATCATCTCACTATGCTGGTTAATGGAAAATTCGAAGGGATCCTTTGTCAAACAATGCAAACAGCCCTAAGAATCATTGGTTTGAGGACCATGCTCTGTCTGTCAACCCCAGGAAAACAAAAATGGTTTTCTTCCCGAGGAAGAAAAATGGGGCCAAAAAAGACACCAAGTTTCCGAAACACTACGTTAAGCTTCGCATTGGATGTAAAATACCTTGGAGCCACACTTGATGCAAAGTTAACATGGAATCTTCATTTGGAGAGGATACTAAAAAGGCGTGCATATCCTATGAGCAGTGCCGCAGGACCCTTGTTAAAACTTGGGGCATCAAAGCAAAGGTGGTCATGTGGATATACACTGCCATTGTGAGACCAATGGTATCAGCACAAAAGCTCAACCAGGTACAAAGAATTGCCTGTCTGAGCACAACAGGAGCTATGCGAACAAGACCCACCATAGCAATGGAGGTAATGCTATGTCTGCCACCTTTGGATATTCATTTAAAAGGAGTGGCTGTGACAACCATGCTTCGACTCAAAAACACTGATATTATACCAGATGTAGAATGTGAAGAAGTTAGGAGTCGCCTGTGGAATGGGGTCGTCAGGAAGATATCCCTTCTGCAGGCAAACACTGACAGGATGCATTTGACAGACCCTACGCGGTACTTATCAGAAATAAGGAGACCATCAGTGAGAATCTAATCAAACATCTTCACAGACGGATTAAAAATGAAGGAAGGTACAGGATGTGGAATATATTCCAGATCCCTATACATCCAATATCAGTGGGTAACGCATAGGCATGCTACCGTGCTACAAACGGAATTAGCAGGTATAACCATAGCCGCCAAAGAAATTGTTCGTAGATATGCAACGGACAAAACCATCAAAATCTACACAGTAGACAATTACTACTCATCTTTGGTAATCATAAGATAACAACTAGATCGCATGGGAATACCATCAGGCACTGTTAGTGGCCTCAACCGACAACTGCATATCTATATGCTGGGTGAAGGGACACGGGTTGTGCAATGACAATAAAGTAGCTGAGTAGCCAGGAGTACATCGGATCTCAATATTTTTTAAACCTGGTCCCTTCAGTATGCTTCCGTTGGAATTATCAAGGAGGACACTCACAAAGAATTTAGGAAACGGTGGCATGAGACAAATAGCTGTCAATTTGCTAAGAAGTTCCTAGAGTAACCCTGCAAGGATACAGCGAAAAAGTACCTGTCCATGTCTAGAACGAATCTTCGCCTGGTGACAGGTATTCAAACTGGACATTGTTGGTTAAGGAAGCACCTTTATTATATGAGGAAGTGTGAAACACCTCTTTGTAGGGGTTGCGAACAGGAAGACGAAACAGCTCCATGTCTGTGAGTGCACTGCCACTTCGTCAATAAGAGAATCCGTGTTGGGAGAACGATGGCCTTCTATGGCCTACATTAGAGAGATCCCCCTGAGCAACGTCACTACCTTCTTTTTTCATTAGGCTGGTTAGGTTAGGCTAGGTCACTTCACGATCCGATCACAGCTTATTAAAGATTATGCGCAAGGTTGTGGTGTCGTAGGTACAGGTGTCACAAGCCGGGTGTTATGCAGTAGGCACAATGTCCCGTAGGGACTGCATGGCAAGAAACAAGTAAAATAAAACATGTAATATTTGTGGTAAGGCAATGCCTAACGTTTCTGTTTTCATAGTTGTGACACTAGCGTATAACACGTATTTAAACCGTTTTATTATTTTGTCGATAAAGAGGTTATGTTGATACTAGTGCAAGGCAAGGTACAAACGAAAAGAAAACATAATATTGTGGTAAGGCAGTGTCTAACGCATCTGTTTTCAGAGTTGCGGCACTAACGTATAAAACGTATTTAAATCGTTTTAAGGTCGCCGTATTTCTTGCCATAAATTATCAAATCTATAATGTTTTTTAGGCATAGAAATCTCGAGAAATAAAACATGTAGAACATAAGTAATATCAAAAATAAGATTATTGATATGTTGTTTATCCACTTTTACTATTTAAGTTCTGCTCTAATATAATAACTTTTAGAATACATTTGTAAGATACATTATTTTGCTATTCTAACCCCACATTTTAACAATTATTGTCACATACTTATAAACAAAGGTGAACAATCTTATATGCAGAACTATGTAAGTTTATGTTATAACAATATTTACATCTACAGTGAAATTAAAAAATACCTATTTTGAAATATTTCTGTTGTTAATTTGTTAGTTAAACCGCTTTCTGTCATTATATATTCATTTTACTTCAGTATCTATGAATATTCACAGGTGGCATGAGATAACATTCCTGTTATTTGCTAAACTGTATATTATTCAGTTCTTAACTGTCTAAAATTATTTTTGTATTATTATTTCAAGAAACGCGGCGCTCTTAATACAATTTGTAGTACATAATACAATTGTGTCTCCATTATTTTGCACTACAGCAGCATTTTAAATTTTACAGTGACATTTATTACAAAATATTAATAATATTAATTCCTGCAAATTTATAAACCTATAATTTAAGAAAGAATAACTTCTACAATTATTTTTAATAAAGGAAAGTGTTGAGTTAAGTATAAGAATGATTGGATGTCAAAAGTAGATGTCAAGTATATACTTAAGTATAATAATATTTATACTTAAATACAGATTCGATTTTTTCCGTGTATCTATTTTGATATGCTAAAGTAATAATATAAATATATAGTAATATATAACCTAATAGGCAAGTGTTTCTATCAAAATAACGAGGAAACACAATAAAATGATTAAATAATGTTACAAACAACACAAACCCTTAAAGGAATAATCGTTTATAATGGTTAAAATGTCACTTTGGATAAATTATGAATGAAATCCATTCAAGATTGTTAAATCATTTCTACATTTTAAGGATGATCTTCTCAAGTGGCGTTGATCTACAGCATAATGTGGAGAATAATAGAATGTATATTTATAAAACCAACAGAAATAACGTAGAATTAGAACTAAGTGTTTGCGTAGTAATAAAACATCCTGGTTTACCTGCGCCTTGCTTTCTAGAGCAAAGATTTCAAATTATACACAACCGTTTCACAAAGGATCCGTTTTCTAGGAATCCTACTTGTACGTAATGCCAAAGCGCAAAACACTTGTTTTAACCGGGTCATAACGACAGAAATTACTATTTTTAAGTAAAATGACTATCGCCCGACGTTCCGCTCTCTTGGAGTTATCACAATTCCGTGGCAATCGGAATTTCTTCAATGGAAGAACAGTTTCGCCTTTCAGACTTCTTTACACTCAAAGTGAAACGTACTTGGAATTGATTTCATTGATTAGCATTACTTTGCCATCGAAGTCGATTGGTATGTTCGTTACTTTAGGTCGTTTTGACAGTCGTCAGAATTTAGAAGCAATAATAGCACAATCATCAGAAACAAACAACGTGGAAACATCGTGAGCCGTTAACTAAGTCAAGGTTATGTTTGTAACAAAAATTATATTTTCAAAATTAATCACAAAAACAGAATATTAATAGAAATTGTTACTGTAGTATTCAAGTTATTCAAAGTCCTCAATTTCATTATTGAATGGGCCTGTGTACAATTCATGAAAATACAGAAATAATTTTCTTTTCTAAACATAATCATCATAACTCTATACCCTCATTGCCTAGTAAGAGCGCAAGATTTAGATTATGGCCAGATATTTTTTAAAACGATTTCAAAATTCTGAAAGCTACAACCATTAATTTGGGAAACATTGCATTTAACAACATGTAGAAATTTTTACTGTTTAAGAAAGGTATTTTAAGCTAATATGTATCAAATCTCCTACAATTCCTATCAATGAAGTCATATGTATGTTCTCTGATACCAAACATCTAGGTATGCTAATGAACATCCACAGACAAAACTCTATTCAATAATTATCTAAAAATTTAATATATTTACTAACCTCTGGAGTGGGAACTCGAAATTCAACCACAATAATTGAGATCTCACTTATTTCTACGTTTTATTAGGATCGCTTCATCAGGTGGCCTCCTTTAACTTGAGTCAAATATCTAACTATAAAAATGATTATACCAATAAATTAAAATTATTTGAAATTGAATGTCAAAATGAAATATCGACAACGTCAAACTGATTAACTGTCAATGAATATCATAACAACCTACTAAAATAAATAAAAATTAATAAAAAAAATTTACCTTTTATGTATAGTTTTTTTTCTCTCATATATTTTCAGGTATTAACAATATTGTGTGAAACTAACTACTCAGTGGACAAAAGCCCCAACCTGCGTTGAATTACACCCACAATATCTACCCATATATTCCTTATTATTAGCTTTTGTAACATTTTTTACTGTTTAAGAAAGGTATTTTAAGCTAATATGTATCAAATCTCCTACAATTCCTATCAATGAAGTCATATGTATGTTCTCTGATACCAAACATCTAGGTATGCTAATGAACATCCACAGACAAAACTCTATTCAATAATTATCTAAAAAATTTAATATATTTACTAACCTCTGGAGGGTGAACTCGAAATTCAACCACAATAATTGAGATCTCACTTATTTCTACGTTTTATTAGGATCGCTTCATCAGGTGGCCTCCTTTAACTTGAGTCAAATATCTAACTATAAAAATGATTATACCAATAAATTAAAATTATTTGAAATTGAATGTCAAAATGAAATATCGACAACGTCAAACTGATTAACTGTCAATGAATATCATAACAACCTACTAAAATAAATAAAAATTAATAAAAAAAATTTACCTTGTCGATATTTCATTTTGACATTCAATTTCAAATAATTTTAATTTATTGGTATAATCATTTTTATAGTTAGATATTTGACTCAAGTTAAAGGAGGCCACCTGATGAAGCGATCCTAATAAAACGTAGAAATAAGTGAGATCTCAATTATTGTGGTTGAATTTCGAGTTCTACCCAGAGGTTAGTAAATATATTAAATTTTAGATAATTATTGAATAGAGTTTTGTCTGTGGATGTTCATTAGCATACCTAGATGTTTGGTATCAGAGAACATACATATGACTTCATTGATAGGAATTGTAGGAGATTTGATACATATTAGCTTAAAATACCTTTCTTAAACAGTGAAAAATGTTACAAAAGCTAATAATAAGGAATATATGGGTAGATATTGTGGGTGTAATTCAACGCAGGTTGGGGCTTTTGTCCACTGAGTAGTTAGTTTCACACAATATTGTTAATACCTGAAAATATATGAGAAAAACATGTAGAAATTTGTTTGAAACTTTTCTGCCATAAAAAATGTCAGTATAATAAGCAAAACATATGAAATACTATACAATTGCCTATTTCTATAAGATAATTTAGTTATTTTATCAGATATTATTAATAACGACATAATTTTTTTATACTTTAAGGTATCATCAGGTAACTAATTATGTAATTTTAAAAAAAAAAAAAAAAAAAAAAAACTAAAACAGTACATTTTCGCAACACCTAGACATCAAATCCATAGTACAGTAGACCTTAAAATGTCCATTAATTAAACGTCCAGATGGGCCTATTTTCAGTTGATGCAATATTCACACCTTACAAATACTTGTGACACAGCTTGAAAGTGTGTATTTTTGATATTTTGTTTGTCACTACTTTTGTTTGTTTTTTTCTTATTTTATACATTTAATTTTGTTCCCTGACGTACAGGCTATGCCTTTAGTGCGTGTACCTCTAAGTTGTTTCCTACATTTAGCAGAACGATTTTCCGGTAAACGTGTGTCAAATGCAGCTACTTTTATCCCGGTGTGCAGTGAGTGCAGGTACAACGCGGACGTGACAGAAAATTTGCAACCGAATCGTGGAAGACATGGAGGTTCAGGGCGTCCTACCAAGAGATTGGACGAGGAGGAGAGACAAATCCTTTGGGTTTCTTTTTGTAGAGATATTTAAAAAATACGGGGATACAGGCAAACGCAAAAGGCGTATATAATTTTCAACATTTACTGTGAGCGCACAAGTTCACCTTACATGATTTAAAAATAGGTGTTATTTATTTTTTATATTAATATTTGATCGGGCTATTTTTGCATATCACTTGTTCTTCGAATAAGTAGTCATATACTAAAATCAATACCTTACTACTTTCAAAATCATCCTGTATATCTTCAACGGTTCTGAAGTCCTATCAATGAATTTACAACACTATTTTAAATATCTCTAGGTGTAGAATGTTCTTTTTGGAATTATGTTAGATTTTTATCTAATAAATATAATATACGTGATTGAAAGAAATCACTAATACAAATTATGGTCCATTTTTCACATGTAGCAATATGACCGGTGATAAATTTAATACAGTTACATACCGACTTACTACAAATATTGTTGTACATTTTACTGTTTACCATTTTTTTGTGTGCAATAATAAATGCTACGTAATTATATTTTACGCTCCTATACTTCACAGAGCTTATAGTATGAACTTCATTTATTCCTTCAATCTCTTCGGTGGTGCTTATGTATTCCTATAGATCCCTTGAGACTCCTTGTGTATCGTTCCCAGGACAATCGTCTCATTTGGGTCAACATGTCCATGCAACTGAACTAGGTGCCGATGTCCCGCAAGAGGGTTATCCTAAGATTGGAAATTATAAGCCAACTTTCCTGTCAACAAGGAGGTTATAAATTACGAAGTCCGATCAGAACGTTCTTTGACTTTTTAGATGATGCAAACTTTTCATTTTAATAATTGGTGTTTGTGGAGTTTTTAGAGAGCGATGAGCTACTAAAGATAACGATTGGTGATACAGATAGACAAGATAAAGATTCAATTATTATATGAATTCCTGATTCTTTAGACGTTCTTCCGCCACTCTGTTAGCCGATATTACCACCATTAAACGACATGGGAGCGGGGGCGTTCTAGTACTGTAGCGGGGACATATACTTACATAAGATTATATGGAAAATAAAATTTCAATCGCAAATAACCATCTTCAGCAGACCCTACGGAACTTGCTAATAATACAACATGCGCCGCAAACTAAAACAATTAGAGCAGCAGCCTCATTGAACACCCAGAACTGAAAGCAACAATAACTGACAGCATTTGATCTGGCATAAATTTATAGGCCCTTTCAATTTACATGTAGTGCAAAATAAACTGTAATCCTCCTGTTTATAATAATTACTGTTTTGCATTGAAATGTTATATTACTTAAAATGTATATTGTTTAATTAGTAAAATCATACATAAGGTTCGAAAAAATGAAAAATTATTATAACATTTGCATTATGTTCTAGAACATAGAAACATTTCAAACAAACTGAAAATTTAACGAAAATGACAGTTTTCGAAAAATATATTTTAACTTTTATTTATCGTAAAACAGCTTTAGGCAACGTTTAAACAATTTTGCGTAAGAATGTTTAAACGCGATTCAAACGTTTAATTTTCTGTGGATAAAACGCGATTAATGTTGGCTTCGTAGAGCTATGACTGTCCTTCTCTGTCTCCCTTCTCTTTGCATTATAAAAGACGTCATAGGTACAGTATGAGCCAAAAGTATGGAATAAATTTCGAAACAATGATTTTTGGGGAAAAATCCTCGAAGAGGTCGATTTTTAATTTAAAAAATACATACTTTAGCGTAAAATGCGATTTTCAAATGTCATTTGTTTTCGAGTACTGACGTCATCGATTTTTTTTAAAATGCCAACACTGTATTTTTTTCCTTGATTCTAAAAGATCGTTTAATTCTCTATCAGTCAGTACTAAAATTGTGCCCTCTTACATAGGAAGTTTTCGAGTAAATGACTATTGAATGTTAGAATACATAAATTTTATCCATAAAAAGTAACAATTCTAAGGTATGTAAAATAAAATACAATTGATTAAATTTTATCCTTAAATTAAATGTTCGAATTGCCATCCACCACCTTCTTGACAATGCGCAAGTCTGTGAAGAAATTCTTTTGCACATTATGCGCGTGGACGTCCAGGTTTTGCAATATTTACAACATTGCCAGTTTCTCTAAATTTAGACTCTACCTTACTGACTGTTGATTGGCTGATAGGGCGATCTGGATATTTTTCATTAAATAAATCGCAAACTTCCTGCTGAGTTCTAGTCATATTCCCGCATCCGATAAGAATTAAAATTTCAATTCTTTGAGTAACAGTTAAATGTGCTATAATACTTTAAATTGAATAATAATTTCTATGTCGCTTACAATACTTATTAGAAAGTCGGTATGACAATGACACTTTGCAAAGATTTTCACCTACGTGATCCATAAAAGAACTATGGAATTCGAAAAACTAAACTTGATAACGTTTTTGCTTTATTTTAATTGATTTACGTTTTCTAACATTCAATCATCATTTACTCGAAAACTTTCCTATGTAAGAGGGCAAAATTTTAATACTGTCTGATAGAGAATTAAACGATCTTTCAGAATCAAGGAAAAAAATATGGTGTTGCCATTTAAAAAAAAATCGATGACGTCATTACTCGAAAACAAATGACATTTGAAAATCGCATTTTACGCTAAAATATGTATTTTTTAAATTAAAAATAATTGTTTCGTTTTTATTGAATTTATTCCATACTTTTGGCGCATACTGTATAGCTGTGGTCAGTTTGTGGTGTCACTGCTACACATATTTGACTGGCACGTTTTGTGGTATTTCTTAACTTACGACAGAATTGAGATCTGATGATGTTGGTCGTCATTTTAACATGAATGAATATTAATCGATGCAGAGAAATAAAAAAAAGTTATAAAATCAAAGACAAAAATATCTGTTCAAAAAAAAAACAAAACCAGAAACAAACACATTTATGATTTGAATTACATAGTTTCTTTAACTACAACTTACTATTATTACTCTTTTTAATGATCCACTTTAGAAACATCATAAATTATTTGATGTGAGGCAACATAACAAACGTATTACAACATATACAATGAAGTATCTTTTTATTGCTTCTCCTACGGTGAAATATGAAAAGAACGAAAGTAATAAACTACAGAAAATATGGAAAAGAATGAATGCAAGTATGTCAGTTTCAATTACCCCATAAAACTACGGCTTTATAGGCGACGATATTGAATATCAGAACTTTTTATCGCCGTTATAAAAAAACGATATTCTTTACACAACTTTCTCATTGAAATGGAAATCGTTGCCGGCAAGTGCATCTCGAAACTTGCTGCCCACTTTTTTACAACAAGGATATAATCTTCCAGCTGTTACGGTCCGTGGACATGTAGAAGGCTGTTATTATATATACAGCGAGCACTACACCTACATTCTACCACAAAAATATAACTAGTTATCTGCTAGTTGCATGTAAGTAGGTTATGTTGTTAAAGTTTATGTCGTTCGCAGGTACATTGTTCAGGTACTATGAGATTTTTCTACTTTCGCCGCAATCTGTTACAATTTGCCTGGTCCATTCAAGAAATAATGCTGACTAGATAAATACTACAACGCTAATTAGTTGTGTGAGTTTAGAATATATTACCGAGATATTTTTACAGAATTCCTATCCAAATTAGTTATAAAAACATATCTGACCGCCGCAGATATTCCATAGAGGCTGGAAGAAGCTAACCCTCTGTATTTAATTTTTACCTGTGCATACAATGACACTGAAACAACGAAAAGTACAATAGTTTGAAATAATAATGACACTAATTAAAATGAATTTTGCGATTTCTTTTAAACTGCTGACGTATTCGTAATAAAATCTACTTTATATTTTTAACATTAGTTCTTAGTCGTTTCACTCACCAATAGAGATTTAATGAAATTCCTACACAGAACTTTCAGAAGTTTAAAAACTGTTTTGAGAGAGTCATTATTATTGGAAAAGCATGCACATGAATTTAACTTTAAACTACATTAAAGCCACTTTCCCGCTATTATTTAATGGCGGGAAAGTCTCAACTTTTAGCAAATTTCTGTAACTGTAACATTTTCTATAATTGTCATCATAAAACTGTCACTGACTGTTATGGTGGACTGATAGAAGCTCAAGACAAATTTACTAACCGCACATAATAATAAAAATAGTGATATTTCCCGCCATTAAACAATTTAAATAAAAACTGCAGAACTGGCGAAATTTGTGCGAATTTCGCGTCCATGAAGACAAGGCTTAAGAAGGTTATATATGTATTTTGAGGTAGGCTCGATTTTTGAAAATCTAAATTGTTGAAGGAGGCAGTGGCGGCTCGTGATGAAATGAAACGGGTGTTCTGCAAATATTTACTCACCTATTTTTTGAAAGTCAATTCAATCCTGCAATCCTTGATAGAAACAAACCTGTCTATAACCTTCTCGTTGAAGCCATCAATTCGTGAAATAAATATTTTTTCAATGAAAAGCATCGATAGAGCTTTCAAACGATCCTGGGACATTGAATTTCGAAGTCTTGATTATTTTTAAAGTTGAAAAGCGTCTTTCAGCTCTGATGTTGACATCGGTGTTGTTGCAACAATTTCTAATATATTTTTTTGTTTCCCGAAATGTTTCGTCTAAATTATTTTGTGTTTAATATTAATTGTCCCTAATAAAGCTAATTCCATTGTATTATGTAGATGGCTTTTGAAGTTGTCGTGCTTTTTTATTTTTTCAGTTAAGTGCACCAAATCTGTCACCCCTACCTCCGTCAATGCTTTATTACCGCCAAAAAGTAAACAAGGAAAACAAAATAACGCATTTTATTTTGTTGCACCCACAAATCCAATTGTCTGTTGGCATTGGACTGGAAGTCATTACCATTAAGAATTAATTAATTGAATTCAATTTCTAATATGAGAATTACTTCAGTGTCCGGAAATTCCATTCTCATACATGAAAAAGTTATAGTGTAGTACTATACGCATTTTTTATCAACTATTGTTTTGAAGTGAATGAACTAATGAAACAATAAAAAAGAGATAACAATCAACGATTAGAATCAAAACGATTTAATCACGCCAACCCCGTTTGTCTGCCTAGATCAAGCAAATGAACTCACGTCCAGATACGTGCTACGCTTTTCGACATACCAGCGATTTAAAAGTATCATTAAATTTTACAGAGTCACGTCTGAGTTATAAAATGTACATACTATCCGGTAACGCGATATTGCGTAGGTATCTATAGCACAATGGATACTTTGCGTTGCCCGTAAGCCGTACTTGCTGCGATTAAGTAGTTCTTTTATAATCAGCTCTTTTTGCCAGCCATCTCTGAATAATTTATGCCGGAATTAACGTTTTATTCCTCGCCTTTCCGTCGCGAATTATAATCGATGATTGCGCAGATTTTCCAGCGGCTAAAGCGAATTGAATAAATACAAGGGTGAATCAAGGGGTGTACATGTTGCTTCTATTTTAAAATGGACTTTATTTTTCGAGATATTTCCATTTTCATTGTCGTTGGCTGTAAACATTTAAATAAGCTGTCAAACATTCAAACGGTGTTGTTTAAAGTAATAGTATAATTAGGAATTTTGACAAAAATATGATAACTAAATGATGACAGAATAAATATGTTCATTTTATATAGGAAAGTTTTCGTGTAATGACAATTCAATGTTGAAAACGTTAAATTAATTAAAATAGAACAAAAGCGTTATCATATTTAGTTGTTCATGTCTGATTCGTGTTGGCAATCTTGTTTTGCCATTGCTTGGTCTCGCAAGACAAAACATGACAAGACTTGACAGCTCCAATTGCAAGACAAGACAAGATTTAAAAAAAGTATTTCGGGATAAGACAAGATGGAGTAATATATAAGTGAACAGCTAAAAAAATAAATATTACATTTCTATTATAGGTAGGTATATATTATTTTTAAAATCAGTATATTGAGTCTAAGTCCAACAACTTGACACCAATCACTGACTTTTGTGGGAACATCACTTACGTTGGACTAGCTTGGTCAAGCATAGAAAATGCAGGCCACCGACACGACCTGCAGTGGCGGTCGTTGCAGGTGCCGGTCCATGCAAGTGCTGGTCTAGTGTGCGATGCTCCATTAAATAACATGGGGACCTTCATAAACAGGCTTTGCACGTCCGTGCTGTGCTGGTTCATGCTGGACCGTGGAGGCATAATGTGCGCGATCTCTTATAGGTACCTTAGTAACGTAATAGCTGTATAAAAACTTTTATTAAAAAGTATTATGGCACATAAAACATTGGAATTTTAATGATCATCAGGTTCCGGGATAAGACTAGAATTCAACAAGAAGTTAATTTTGAGATATGTTGTAATGCAAAATACCCAGATTGCTCTGTCAAATTTAAAGAGACTGAAGATGGTATATGTATTCTAAAATCGGGACGCCCAAACTGAATGTTTTGTTAAGTACGGAAGATAATCTTTATAATGCGTCTCGATTACATGAAAAAAATGAAATTAGCCAGACAATACATCATCCCTATAAAATTCAACTCGGGCAGGAATTCAACGGTTCCAACTGGCAACTACTGTAGTTTTTTTTACTATAATGGATTTTTGCCAAGCAAATCGACGGGAAATACTTTTTGTCTCAATCGTGAGATGGTGGTGGTGGTAAATTCTTACTGAATGGGTAAGGCAACACTACCAGAAATTAGACGTATGGGTTGGAATAGTTTATAACAGAACAGTAGAGCTTTTTTTCTTTGAAGAAACTTTCACAGGAGAAAGGTATTTAGAGCTTCTGCAGAATAAATTAATTATCCAGGGCCTGCAGTATTTTTTCCTAACCACAATAACCTTGACATTTCAGAAAATTCTGCATGGTATCAGCAAAACGGCGCACTTCCACACTATACGTCCTACTCCAAATTTTATATGAACCATTGTTTCTCTAGGAGGTGAATGGTAGGCGAGGACTGCTAAAATGACTCGCGAGATTCCCATATCTGACGCCACTTGTTTTTATGATGGGAGTTATTTAAATTCTAAGGTGTATATTCTAGAGGCTTTCCATTTGACATTGCCTTTCCTATTTTACAAAATGAATGAATTTATTTAAATTAGTTTTTAATTTTCATTGAAATAAAAGCAGACTTTTGCCAAAGAAACTTCGGGCCAGCACCGTTAGTTATTTCATTTCATTTGGCAAGGTTGAAAAAATGGGCACACGATAGACATGTAGCACTTGTTTTGCATTACATATAAAAACCTTAAAGATGTCACAGAACATTTCGATTTGGCAAGGCATAGGAATATAAACGCAATTTCTTAAAACGATGTACAAAATTTAAGCCCTCGTGCTTCATCGACAATATCAGAGCAAGTATTTTTTATCACAGTTTACCAGACAGCAGACTAATAAATCCTCTACTTATCACTTAAATTTCATGACAAAGCAAAAATATTACCAAGCCAATAATTGATATCTGTAACATCTCAGGTGAACATCATATCGTGCGTACTGTTCTACAAGAATTGGCTTATGCCCGGAAATTCCAAGACCAATCCCTTCTGAAATAATGAGAATGTGAAGTTTTTAAAATAACGCTCAATTTCAAAGGTCTCATATCAGGAAAATAAAATTTAAAAATGAACTGTTATAAGGAAAAGTTTTAATCGCTAGCTTCAAAACAGTGAGAATAGTGACTTGCTTGCACGAGACTTACAATAAAAATTTCACGATAGCATTTCCCACATTATTTATAAAAGCTATTCTTCTTAATTTGAAATAATTAATAACAGTTAGTATTAACAAGACAACAGGAAACTATGAGGGTACTTAGTGTTTGAACTAAATTGTTTCATAATTAAGTGTTACCTTACACACATATAACATATACAGGGATTCTTAAAATGTATATTTCTGAAATTAATTTTAGCAAAATTTGTTTCTTAATACATACAGGGTAAGCAAATGTCGATGTTTTTATAGGCTCTCGTTAATTATAGGAGATAGAAAAAAATAACCTCTCCACTCTAGATCTCTTTTTTTACGAGAAAATTAATAGTCAAAACCAAAATTACCTGTCGTCTTTTGTTTTCGAGTAATAAACAAAATTTCAAATTATGTCTGTAACTTGGTTCTTTGTAAAGTTAGAAAAAAATAATTAATATGTTCTTCAGACACTTTTTTGAGTCCATTGGCGTGCATATTTTTTGTAACTTTATTAGTTTTTGAGTTATAACCTAAAGTTGTGTTTTTTAAATACAAACCATAGGTAGCCATGGACCAGTTGAAATCGTTATTGTTTTTTCTTTCCATTCAAAAAAAGAGATAGGGAGTAAAGGGGGTCATTTTTTTCTATATCCCAAGATAGAGCCTATAAAAACATCGAAATTTGCCCACCCTGTACAGTTTTCACAAATTGTGACAAATGTAACGTTTCCAGTTTTCAAAATTCTGTCACAATAGTGTGGCCGAATATTACAAATTATAACAAATTACAAGTTCTTTATTTTCATTCCCACATCATTTACCATCTGGAAATTTTCGACAGGCAAGGACCAATCGCTATTCCATGGGCAATAAATTGTATCTCGTGCTATGTTTTTGCAGCTGTGTCGACAGGCGAATCCGTATGGATGAAAGGTGTTGACAAAGAGTGAGACTTGTTATAATTTGTAAACATTGGTGCAGCAAAATGCATTAAAAAGCATTTTTTACAGGCAATCATAGAAAAAGTATTTCTTAGGCTTTTTAAATTTTTTCTCATTTTTCCAGTACGTAGTTCACCATTATTATTCTCTGCTTTTCATCTAAATAATTTGTGGTTAACAGCTTGATCTACTAATTTTGAAACTGTATATACCTTCCATAAAAAGCTGTGGCAGAAAATGGTTAACGATCGGAGGAATGTGATTGTGCAACTGTATTTCAAATCCACCAAAACAGATAATATAATAATACCCAAACGAGTACTTGTTCCAAAAATGTCACCTGCTTATGTGAGTTATTTCTAAATTATAATAAAAACGTTACCGGATTTAGACCCGCTTCTATCGTGTTGCAACACAACTTATATCTTTAATCTTTAAAACTGCATAAATCTGAATACTTCTCTCGTTTATGGGCTGCAAATATTTCAAGTCATAATAGTAATTGCCTGCGATAGTTGAATTATTTCTATGTCGAGCAAGTTTAATAAAGTTACATGTTTATCTTAACCATCGTGATACGAGAAACATTTGTATTATCCATAGAATTCTCATACAACAATTTTAAGTATTACAAAACTGAATTTCGAACATGGAAAAATCAAACGTCTCTCATTTTTTATAACATCAAAGCAAATGTAAAATCGCTGTGTTAACGTGTCGCGATATTGAAGATGGTTAAGTCTTTGTATTTTAGGACATATCAAAAGTATTATTTTAACTTTAATTTCTAGTGCATATTAGTCGTGAATCCTAGTATCCTTATAATCTTTCAGATTGAGATACAATTGGTGGGTTCGAGATATTTTGAACTATTTGGGGAATAGTGCGATGGCTAAAAGAAGGTGAGGCACATAATTTTGTCTGAGGTAGAACGCGAGAAGCCCCATGTTGTCAAAAGCCTGCGTTTACAGCGTCTGCTTTATATCAGCCACCCCATGAAATATCCATCTCTTATTAAATTTGAAATATTGACAGTGTAATGTGTAATACAGATTTAAAAATATTCTTTTATTTATTTATTTATCTATCAATAAAGGAATACACAACAGGCAATGCAGCCTAAAAAAGTGTTCCACAAAATAGGTAACAAAAATTAAAGAAATTGGTGTACAATGTTGGAAAGATAAAAAATAACAACAGTACAAAAATGTAGCACTAGTACACTTTTCAACTAAGAGAGAGAGAAAAAACTACATTATAATTGGAAGAAATAGTTTACAAATTTGTAAGAAAATCTAAAAAACCTATACTAATATTAAATATATCCACATTAGAAAATTTGTATTAAAAAACTTACACATTCTATTAATTGGAGAATTTTGTCCAGATTGAGTTTTACAAACATTTATTGAAAAGAGTGAAATACTCTAAAATTACAGGGAGGCACATAAACATTAATATTAGATAAAAGTAAGGGTGAGTCTACATAGCTATAAAGTACTTTATCGGCTTTATCGGATCGGTCAGTGGTCGCGCGGTTTAAGGCGTCAGTACTTTAATCGAGGTGACTGGATCGCTGTGGGTTCGACCCCTGCAGCCGGTAGACCGTATTTAAGCTATATTCGTGGAGAGATTGGCACCCTCTCTGCGGGTATGGTAGGGTGGAAGAATGTTGACTTGGTTCAATGTGAGAGATTGATACCGGTTGGCATTCAACTACCCCCCTAATTAATGAGGTTTTCCAGGTTTCCCTCATTCCTGCACTGAATGGTGGTTAGGGCCTACCAACGTAAGTCGTTCCTGGGCGCAAATGCGGCCTGCTTAATAATAATATGCCGCCCCCTCTCCCGCACAAGTCTTCGACTTCTGGGCTAATCCTCGTGGTTAGAATGAGGGGTAGAGATATTATTATTATTATTATATAGGTAGGTACATCAGGTCATCTTTGTTGTTTACACGTTCAGTTTACTTTACACAGTTTGTCGGTAGCATCAACGGTATAGCATTGTTTTAATAACAAAATTGGATAAAAATATTGATGACGACGATTGCTATGGCTGCGGTTTGTCTTATTAAAAAAGCTAAGATTGAAGGGAAAAAAGAATATGGCCCAAACGCTGGTTGCTGAAAAGGGATTTGTTTTCTCACACCAATTTAATTGCTGAATTACGTAGTGAACCTGATGATTTTAGCAACTATTTGCGTATGCACGAAATCACATACCACCATTTGCTAAATTTAGTTACACCATTAATTTCAAGAGCTGACTCGAGTATGAGATGTGCAATTACCCCCCATGAGCGACTATCAGCTACATTATTAACGATTTAACCATTCACGATATTCTTTTTAAAGAACCAATAAATGCAATACTACAAACAGCTGACTATAAGTCATGTGTTGTACTTTAACTGTCACCAATGCGCATGCGCTATGTTGGCAGTTGGAGCGATCATCGTTCACGAGCTTATGCAAATACACCAATCTCATGAAAATTTTCTACGCCAAACTTTTCGCCTTGCACAAACTTCATGCTTTGGTTTACATACAACAATTTATTTGCGCAAATTAGCTTGCACAAATCATTTGGCAAATTGTATTAGCATCTAAACGACTCCTAAGGAGATGCATATAAAAAATAATGCTAGAAAAAACATCAAAACAAGAAATATTTAAAGATATCAACGAAAACGACCCTATTTCTCGTAATTTAAAAAAGTTATGTCTTTATCAAAAAAGATAGGGAGACTGGGTACGGTTGTAACAAGTCAAATATTATCGAAACTACGCACGGTAGGTGAGGGGCACGCGGCCGACAGGTCCTAACACGATTCCCCGTGTTGCGTCACCTTTCGCGCAGTAATGACGATTACAGAGAAGCCTATTGAAATTTTCAACCAAAAGTAAGTATTTTTGGTGAACTTCTTTGTAAAATATCTTAAATATTGATATAATTATCGTATTTCAAAGTTTGCTTATGTAATCGTTATATTTTATAGATTATAATAAGCCCTTTTGTTTTTGTATAAGTTGTGTTACCTTGCGCTAGTGACAGTCGTATTACCGAAATAGGGGGGTGGGGACGGTTGTAACGCATTGCCTTCTTTGCCTAGAGACGTATTCAACGAGTCGGTCCGGAGACACTTGGATTCAGTGTCAAGGAGGTTGTAAGCAATGGTCTCACATAGCCTGTACTGACGGGAGTAGATATTATATGTCATAATTGCGATGAGTCTGATTAATTTTAAAAGAAAACATATTTTGTGTAACCTCAGATTTTGTTGATTAGTGATTACTTAAAGATCATTTTTGTTTGACGAGTCTGACTGCCTTTAAGAGAACTCGAATAAAAGATTTATTTCTATTTTTTTTTTTTAATATATATAAAAATATATTTAAATATGTGATTAACATTGTTGATTTGTTTTATTAACATTTTGGTATTTTAAATTAATAAAATTGATTTAAAAACCCTAATTTTTGTTTTAATTTCGAGTGTTACAACCGACCACCATTGGTGTTACAACCGCCCCTGGCATGGGGTCGGTTGTAACAATCGCACACACTCAATAAAATGTCATTTTGCTATCAAACAGTTTTACCTAAACTAATGATTTTGATTTTAATTTAAAGACAAATGAGTATGCTTTCATCCCAAAAGCTTTGATCGTTGTAGACAACTGTAACAGCTAAGCTGTGAGCAATTAAAGAAAAATTGTTACAACCGTACCCAGTCTCCCTACAGAATAAATAAATGAACAGTGTAAACTAAATACAAACAAATCGTTATATATTACATTTTAGTCTTACATCAAAGTAGCCATGTGTGGATATATACTATTATCTATCATTAGACACCTTGGCGTGTCATTTCATTATTATTACCTACTACAGATACATTAATTGCAAGTGACATGCAAAATAACATTATATATTTGCACTAAATCGAGTCGACTTAAGTGCTGCCACCGCCTTAATGCTCCGTCAATCTCGGCGATACGCATAAAAAATTAACATGAACGATGAAAATGATTTTATGGAGTCGTAATCAAAGCGGCCTTGGAACTGATTTCTCGAAACAATCGAAGGATTTTGAATCACGATCTAAAAGTGTCATTCTTCCCTCTTCCGGGTGGTGACTTGTCTCTGGTTCACCGGCTAAATACGATGGCGTTCCGGTTTTCTAATAATAACGTAACATTTTCCTGATTGTGTGGATCCGAGCCAAGATTATTGCTGATATTAATAAGATTTGCTCATCGCATCAAGTACTAAATAGTTCAATTTATTAGAACCTGAATTCGGAGCTCCTTGTAGATTATTAAAATTCAGAGAATTTTTAAGTACAGAAAAAGATTGATACCTATTTATCGTAAAAATATGGGTAGTGCAATTCTTACAGTGTTACTTATACACTGAAAAACGTTATTGCTTGCTAGAGGATGACGAATATGCATTTAAAATTTTGGGTCGAGTACTCTATACAAACAGATATAGAGTATGACATTTATAATGTATAATAAAAATTCTAAGACAACTTCTTGGCCATATTTGCACTGAGGGAAATCGACAAGTAAAAGAGTTTTGGAATATTTTCTGTTAGTATTGCAATATCATGTACAAAGTATAATAAAAATTTATTTTATTTACAACCATACAGGGTTAACTATGACTAAGTACAAAAATTTTAACTATGTGCTCAGGGAGCCCTAAAAGACAATAAAAAACTTATTCCAGAATTTTAGCTCGTTATTTAAAAAATGGGGCAAATCCCTTTTTTCCTACGGAAAGTCGGCGCCTATGATGAGTATCGACTGAGATGGCTTATGGATTAGATTCATAGTTGACGTTACATATGTCAACAACTACCATGCGGTCGTTTGCAGTGTTTCTAAATGCAGAAACGACAAAAATTAACATTCTTATTAGTAATAATACCTGATAGGTAGATAACAGTTAATCCAGTTAGCTCCAGAATTTTGCATTCGTTTTTCATATTTGGTTACAAACTGGTAAAACTACATTTTCACTCACTACCGATAAACACACTTCCCGTAGGTACAGATAGATACAATGCCTATGTATTATAACAAAATCGAAGAAAGGGATGAGTAGGTAGGTTCTAATAGATAACAGAAAACGTTTAACACCCGCGGCAGTCTTGTCCCATAATCTAGAAAAACAAACCGGCGAACTATATTGTGGGAAAATATCTGTACCCGACACATATTCCTTTATTTATTAACTATAAAACGTTTAAAACTAAAATAAGGCACTAAAAACTGAAGAAGAACACAAAACTACAACGTAAACACAGGAATTAAATTATAACATGACAGCGAACCGACTCGACTGGACCGACTGCCGACTGTGGCCGACTGTTGCATGACGGTTGCTTGCTGGTTGCATACTCTGATTCTCGCATTGGCGGCGTTAAATAAGGATTTAATATAATATCGAAAAACATTTTTTTTTGCTTTATAAATAAGTTTGGAAATATTTTGAAGGGAAATTCCGTTAATTATTATTTTTTTCTATCCCCTCTTAAAATATTTGTACTTAGTCATAGTTAACCCTGTATATGTAATGTTTTTCAAACTTACAGTAAGTTTGAAAGAAACATATTTCTGACGTTGACATATCCAGATGGAACGTGACATTTACTAGGATGGAAATTATTTTCTACCCAAACAAACGTTACTTTCAACTCAGGTAAATGTCAGCATTCATTGAATAACCAAAATGTTTTCTTCAAAAAATATCTTGTACATTAAAACATTCTCAATAAATTGTATTCAGTATTACAAATGATTTTACTAAATTAATTGTAACATTCGTTATTGGTAAGCGACAACAAAAATTGTTAATCCGTATACTTCCATCCCCCTAATCTCTTCAACTGGAGTATGTCACCACGCTATTTACCAATAGTGTGGCTGCTCTTCTTCGGAGGCAGTGCCCCGTGTATGTTTCGCAATGCGGAAGCTATAAACTGCATTTTTTTGAGAAATTAACTTATCGAATTGTGGCTATATGGCCGAGGAGTGATGTAAAAAGAAGTTTTCAGTTAGAACGTCTAAACGAAGTGGCCACATATGTTTTAATTAATGTTACCCATTCTTCATTACTCACTATAAATACTCTTGACTGGTAAGTTTTTGATGTAGGAATTTCGATGTGAACCTTATTTTCCACGATATTAACATCAGTTAATTTCATTTTATACAGTTGTCACTTCGACATGCACCTGATACACCAATTATGAGTGCAGCCTTTATAGGTAGCATATCATCAGATGCATTTTTCAAAAACACCGCAATGTTCTCACTGGAGAAGGTGCTTGACTTTTTGGATACATATCCTAGATTTTGCTGTTTAAAAAATGCCAATAACATCGAAAATTTTATCTTTAATATTTAAAGTAGTACGCAACGTTGAGTAAATGGATCAAAGGGTTGACGGCTTTTTGATTTTGGCAATTTTGCTAAAACATGCCAGCACAATAGTTTCAGGAACAGCTTTCTGAATCTCTATTTGCGAACACCAACTTTTGAAAACATCATAAACATTAGCATACCTTGCACGACTCTTCTTAGGTAACAAATCTTTTTCCAAACTCTCAGCGACTTCTCAGTTGAGGAGGAGTACAAATAATTTCTTCTGAATCGCTCATTGTCTTCGAAAACACTTTTTTGATGTCAATAAATCAAAAATGCAACTAATTTAAGTTTTTATGTTTGACTTTTTTAGTATACCATAGTAACCATTGTCAAAATGCCAACCTGACGTTTTTTATCTGTAATCTGGTTATAAAGGGATCTTATTTTGTTAATTTCTCAAACATATAGGAAATGGCCTCTGTCTGGTACACTACGGGTAGCATTCCTTGAAAACAACCTAGATCATTCTAGCACTCGTCATTGGCCATCGACAGTGTGGTGCGGTGAACGACTGGCGCTGGGATTACAAAACCTATGCAAATATCACGGGGTTTGACATTCTATTGTTAGCCTAGATCTGCAATCACTAAAGCATTAAAAGTTGAGCACTGAGTCTTGAGTTTTTGTGTTAGGAAATTATAAAGCAAACGTTTATGGATTAGTAATTCTACGATACCAAATATTTACTTATATATATTTTTTTTCAACTTTTCATGGCATATATTACTCGTAGTTTAATTATATACTATTACAATAATACGTAGGTATCGCGACAAGAATTCAGACGACTTACGTCATACGAACAAATGAATAATTAATTATATTTTCATCAAAATATTTTAAAAACTGCAACTGATAGTAATAAAACTATATACTACACTAAAAGTTTGCATTATATACTGCACTAAATTGCAAAAATGATTGTTTTTAACGCGATCAAATATCGAAAATTACGTTGACAATAAAAACAAATGTGTAACGTCAGCCGTGACGTAAGACGTCTGAATTCTTGACGCGAGTATATATTATTTCTAAAGGTAAGTAGGTATACGTACCTAAAAATTTAAACTTTAAATCAAGAATACATTCTACATAAGTATATTAAAATTTACAACTAATTTTATGTAAATTATACAATACATATTTATTTCTTTATTTAAAAGTTTCGCATATTGGAATCCGGGAAAAACCGGAGTAATAAAGAATTTAGCTGAGCATTTATGTTTACTGTTTTCTTTCAGTATCTCCAATAACACCTTCAGTATTTGAAATAAAAACTGCAATCCTAATAAGTAAAATCAAGTAGCGAGCACAACTCGCTGTAGGAGGCAATAACGTCACAACGCCAACATGTCGCATTAAAATTTCAAAATCATTTAGAAAATGCAATAAAAAAATGCTGAATAACCCCATTTCATCAATGCAATGACTATAATAGATAGACTGATCGGCTTCACATCTGCCAAGCCTTTGTGAGAATTCAATTGTTAATACGAAAAATACAAAGTATTGACACGAAGATAAATGTGTTCATCATTAATTAATAATTATAATAATACCAACGGGAAAATATTTCCTTATAATATTCTAGAACGCAAGTTTACATTGTCATAGAAGTATTTCACATTAACATAAATTTTAAAGAAAACTAACGATAAAAGAATCTCCATGCCTTAAATTACAATTTAGATTACCTTTAAGGCATTGATATCACATACTGTAAGTTATTGTTATTAGTTACTAATGGAAAAAGTATCCATCATATACATATATCTTAAACATAGCACTTCTAAATGGATTAGAATCAAAATGCTGAGAAATTTTAGTTGAGAAACTTATATAGATCAGCTCTCTATCTTTACAGCATTAAAAATATTTATATACTGTTAGCTGTACCTGTATACGCGCATCACACAACGGTTTGAATCATTCCAACTAGATAACAACGAGCAGAAAATTTATTATAATAAAAGTGCTCTTTGAAGCGTGAATAAGTAGATATGATCATAATCTAGATGCAGAGTATTGTGAGGATGATTTTGTAAAACTACTGTTAATTTTGTTATTATTATCGACAATCAGGATTCAAAAGTTATTTTTGTATATGTCGCATATATAGTAGAATTTAGCATCATGTATTGAAGTTGCCTAGTTGTATGTAAAATATAACATATTTGTCATACAAGATGTCCGGAATATACGTGGCGATGCTATAGGAGTTGATCAAAAGCCACAAAAAACTTATCTAAAACAAATAGTTTTTCTACAAACATATTTCAGAAATAAAAATACAACTGCAGTAAAATTACAAACTTAGGTACAACTACGGTTAACTCCTGCGACATAATTTGTTTTTTGTCTCAGTATTAATCAAATAAACAATAGAAGTTCCCCAAAAAAATCCTTAAAATTGTAACGGACGACAAAATTGTAATCTATCACCTGCTGCTGTTAACCTAATAGTGCGTTTCGTTTTTCTGTATCTAGTGATTGCTTGATATTTGTCAGTGAATATAAATGTAACAACCATAACCAGATGCATGACATGTTAATTTATAGCGAATCTAGGCAAAGCAGACATAAGTCATTTTGAACAGTTGTAAGTATTTCACATTGTATTCTGTGTTGCTAAAAGAGCTGAGTTGTCACATACTCAAGATCTGTTTTCTGTCACAATTCTGTTACCGTTGGTCAGAGAAAAAAATTGTTAAGCCAAATATGTTTCGTTTGATGTCATTTATCATAGAGCAAAATAAAGGCAGTCATATTCTGGACACTCTGTATATGTTCCACCCATAGACCTTATAATCATGGACCGGCCCTAGAAAGAGAGGTCCGGTGTCCTGATGTGTACAAGAGGGATGAAGCTAGTCCGGGCAAATACAGATGTTCTATGACAGAAAAATATATAAACATAACCTGACAAAACCTTTCCTGTTAATATTGTTAATGATTTGTGTGCCTTTTGTGATTTAGTTGTGTTTAGTGTGTTTATTAAGCAATAGTTTTTAAAGACTCATAAACTTATGGTGGAGTCGGTCTGTCACCGTAAATGTCATACGTCTGTCATTTACGGTTTTTGTTTTTTTCGGCCAATGATCTGTGGGTTTTTGCCCGGACTAGCTCTATCTCTGTCGCACACATCTGAGCATCAACGATTTGTATAGGCAGAAAACGGTTTTGGGCGCGTCCATGATTTATAAGGTCTATGGTTCAACCCCATTCAATATTTCAGAGGGAGCAGCCCCTATTAAGTTTTTCATTTGGCCACATTTGAAACTTTTAGCACCAAAGTTATTTTGTGTTCACAATAATTATTCGTTAAAAAAACGATAATATGAGACCAATTTAGTTTTCATCGACAGCCACTGCTTGTCAAAGTATTTATCTAACAATTTATATTTTCGAAATTTTAATTATATATTAGGTAGAGTTACAGTTATAAATGTAAACAATACACATATAAAAATAGTGCGTGAAATGCGACATCATTAATTATGCAAATTAAAGGCTGGATAAGCAAGATTAATAAGTAAGTAAGTATTAAGTAGTAAGTAATACTACCTACTAATACGATATTTAAACTGACGTTAATAGGTACTGATATGTTTTTACAACGTTTCATCGCACTTATAAATAATTAATGCAATATTATCGACAAATTAATCATTTCTACTAGGACTAATACGAGCCAAGTTTTGCAGAACATGTGTAAGTTCTGATACAATAAAAATATGAAATAGAAATATTTATAAAACTATACAAAATAGATCAAAATGTGCTATTAAAAATTTGAAATAAGTAATTCATAGTTCTGGGAAATCAAATTTTGAATAAGAAAATTTATTGAGAAAAAAACAAACGTACACATAAATAAAAATGAAAATAAATAAATAAATAAAAAAATAAATTCGATTTTTGAGCAAAATGAGTTGGACTTAACATTTTAAATTTCAAATTACAAAGGAACAATTTGTAATGTTCTAACTTGCTACAAAGTGTTCTAAGTTCTAACTTATTTTTTACAGTGTGCCTGAACATAGGGCAAGCCAGATGTCATTTTTACATAAATCAATGTTTTTTTATCAATGTAAGTTTGTTTATTTCTGACCGGGATATTATAAGCTTATATCGTCATAGTTACGCTATCAATAAAGAGAGTCATAACTCCCTTGGGACATTATAGATTCTATAATTCCTCTACCCTAATATACATATACGTAACATAGCAACAACCTAGCAACAACAAAACTGGTAATTTTTCCGTTTTAAAAGAAACAATATTTTATTGAAATCGGTCAGAAATAAAATTATCTATGTACCACGGGAATTAATGAGCCTTAATAACCTCAGGCAATTGCTGTCCCGCGGGCCGGCGGCCCGCGGGACGCAAACGTTGCCAACGGGAATTAAGGCCCGTATAATTCCCATGATAAATAAATAGTAGGAAAATATTTAGGAAAAACAGGGATTTAAGAAACATTTACATTTAATTTTAACATTTTAATTTACTAATTCAACATTTTAATTGCTCCACTGCCCGTGAAATATAAAAACGAGCAATAAAGAATGTCTGATAGTTTGAAAAACCTGTGGTAATTGCCTAATTATTTCAGTCGTATTTGTAACACGCCTTTTCAGTTGATCAATATTCTCAATTGATTCGGAATAAACGTCGTCCTTCATAAATCTCCTAACACTGAAGTTCAATTGACTAAAATCGGGGAACCGTGGTGGCCACTGAGTAGTTGCGTTTCTTCCACATACAATTCATAGATTCGGAAAAATTAAACTTAAATATTGTCTAATATTTAAGGTCACCGTATTTCTTGCCGTAAAATGATCAAATTTGTGGGGTAGAACAAAAGTAATATCAAAAATAAGATTCTTGATGAATGTTGTTTATACACTTTAAATTCTCCTCAAATAAAATAATAACTTTTAAAAAGCGTTTGTAAGACACACATTACTTTGCTATTCTAACCCCACATCTTAACAATTATTTTCACATTATAAACAAAAGTGAATAATCTTATATGCAGAACTATGTAAGTTTATGTTATAACAATATTTACATCTACAGCTAAAGGAGGAGAGTCCCTAAGGCCGGTTTTCGGTCCCCCACAATTTTGTCTAAACATTTTTTTTTATTGTCGACTAGACCTTATATGTAGTCGATTGGACCACAAATGAACCCTCCAAAACACTCCCTCCCCTTAGTATCCCCCCTTTATAGAGGGTAATTTTTTACGTACAAGAGAATGATATGGTAACATACTTTTTTTGTTGCAGATTTAGATTCCTCGGACAAAAATAGGTCCGTTTTAGGCATCTCCCCCTCTCCACTATCAAGTAATAAAAAAAAAATAAGTAAAAAAAACCCAAACCACAAACCCCCAAATCCCAAACCCCCTAATCACAAACCATCCTAAACCACAAACCCCGAAATCCCAATCCCCGAAATCTCAAACCCCCTCAAACCCCAAACTACAGACCCACAAATCCCAAACCCCAAATCGTGGGTTTGTAGTTTGGGTTTTTTTTTACTTATTTTTTTTCATTACTTGATAGTGGAGAGGGGGAGATGCCTAAAACGGACCTATTTTTGTCCGAGGAATCTAAATCTGCAACAAAAAAAGTATGTTACCATTTCATTCTCTTGTACGTAAAAAATTACCCTCTATAAAGGGGGGATACTAAGGGGAGGGAGTATTTTGGAGGGTTCATTTGTAGTCCAATCGACTACATATAAGGTCTAGTCGACAATAAAAAAATAAAAAAAATTTTTAGACATAATTGTGGGGGGCCGAAAATCCCCCTTAGGGACCCTCCTCCTTTCAAAAAATTCGTAGTTTGAAAGATTTCTGTAACCTGTTGGTAAGACCGCTTCCTGCCGTTATACAGGGTGTCCGGAAATGATAAGCAAAAAAAATCAGGGGATAATTCTAGAACGAAAATAAATCCTACCTCTTTCTACATTTTTTCCAAAACTGATTATTAACGGAGTTACAGGGTGTTAAAGTTAAAATTTTATATTCGATATTTGTAAATAACTTCTTAAGAAATCCAAATATTTACATAAAATTTGTAAATTGGGAGTTTTTGCGGACGTCACTAGTAGAGGGCGCCACTTATGGCACATCATGTTTCTTTTAAATGACAGAACATTTTTGCTACTTAGTGTATCCACCTGACTATTGAACCAATCGATTCTCCTACCTGTTATATTTGAAAAACCTTATTGCAGTCGTTAGGAGTAACAGTTTTCGAAATAATCTTATTTAAAATATTCAGTGCACCGATTGAAAACTGTTATCGTTTCAGTTAAAGTGCCTTTTCTACTGAACATACAGCAAAATGTTACTTGAAAAAGTTGTTCAGAACGGTAAATTATGGAGATGTGAAAAATTTTAAAAAAATTGGCCTGCTGTGATAAAATCTTTGTGCTTTGTTGAAAAATGGTTTCATCAAACCTCGGCGATCTTGAAATTGCACGTCTCCATAGTTTCCGATTCTGGACAACTTTTTCAAGTAACATTTTGCTGTATTTTCAGCAGGAAAGGCACTTTACCTGAAACCAAAACAGTTTTTACTCGGTGCACTGAGCATTTCAAATAGGATTATTTCAAAAATGGTTACGCCTACCTTCAGCAAGGTATACCTTTCTCAAATAAAACAGGTAGGAGAATCAATTGTTTCGATAGTCAGATGGATACATTGAGATGTAAAAAAGTTCTGCCATTTAAAAGAAACATGGTGTGCCACAAGTGGCGCCCTCTACTGGTGAGGGTGACGTCAAAATTAGAAACATATTTAAATTTCTCGTTTACTACATTTGTTTTTTAAGCGTCGTTTAGAATAATACTCTTGAGAATTTGGTTAATAACAAAAAATATATCTATAAAATTTCATAGTGATACGCCAAAATCTGAAGAAGTTATAGCAAAAAAAAAACAATTTTAAAAGTTCAAATTTAACACCCTGTATCTTTTAAGGGAGGCATTTTTGTATGTACATATGTAGGATTAAGTAGTTATATTTTTCTCCATAAATATGCCATTAACGGATTCATCTGCTTTTTTATTACACTCTCTATTTTTATTTTGTTTTTGCAACATGTGCTTACGATTTCAGATTCAAATGACATTTCTTTCGAGAAAAATATCATACAGCTAGAGGTGAAGCAATAAAAAACCACAGTAAAATTATTATAAAAGTAATAAGCGTCCTTCTCCAAGTATATCTGAACTTTTTGCAACAGTCCGGTGCTTTCTCTCATAACGCATTCATGTCAATCGTCGTAACAAAGGACTTTCAATTTCAAAGATCGTGAGAGTGTGGAATGATTCCATCACACCTATCTGTACCGGTACATTCTCGTTCAGAATGAAATGGTTACAATTTGTATGGCTAGTTAGATTTCAGTGGTTATTAAAATATTTCACCAGAGCAATCAGATTATAATTTCCATGAGTTTTTTGTCAAGTAGTGTTCATGTTTTATTGTAATTGACTTGATATTCAAGTTACTTGACTCGATTCGAAAGTCACCTGTAAATCAAGTATCTACATGAACAGTCAAGCTACTTGAATGAATTTAGCAAAACAAGAATTATTATGTGTGTTATTTATTAAACCAAAATAAAATTAAACAAACAAAACAAAATATAGGC
Source organism: Monochamus saltuarius (assembly GCA_025584915.1). Classification (NCBI taxonomy): domain Eukaryota; kingdom Metazoa; phylum Arthropoda; class Insecta; order Coleoptera; family Cerambycidae; genus Monochamus; species Monochamus saltuarius. Next base: position 41,433,570 of record CM046727.1, read on the forward strand.
AACAAAAGGATTAAATACAAGTATGTTGTTGTAGGTATCTCGAAATTATTTAAAATTAAGTCAAGTATTAATTTTATTAGAAATCAAGTCAAGTAATGAGTTATTTAAAAAGAATCAAGATACTTGACTTGACGAATCTCTAGTTTTATTATGCAATTAATTAAGCTAAATTCAAGTAAATTAAAACCTGTGTCCCATAAATTCGTTATAAAGGTGGTCTTAAATTTTAAATTTAGAAGAGCACATTTCAGTTAGCAGATAATGATAATCTTAACTGCTAAAATACAAATAAAATGTTCTAATCAATGGTTCTAAAAATGAAACTAAAATTCTAATGTCCGTGACATCGAAATATCTTTACACGTATTGTAAACCAACCATGAAATTAAACATCGCAAAAAATACACATATAGTGTAATTATTATTTAATTTAATTTCCGCTGAATCTCAAAAACTTAAATCGTTTGTTTTTCGAAAACGGTTGAGTTTATCGAATTATATCAGGTAACAGGTGTACCTTTTCTATGTCGAATTGAATGTAGTTCAATAGTTTCTTATTAAAAAATCAAAAGTGTAAAATACAAAAAGTTAGACATATTTTTACATCGACAGTACAGCATAACCAGCGTCTTCTAGTCGTAACCTCAACACTGTTTGCATATTCGTAATTGCTACCTCAAAAAACATAAGACTACAAATTTTCAAAACAATCGTTCCATACGTTTTGAAAATATAGCAACAAATCTAAAACTTTTCAACTTTAACACCCTGTAGAATGAAAAAGAGCAACAATTGAATAAGACATGATGGGATCATTCGCTTTATTTTGACGTTAACATACTGTCCTTAAGCTCTGTACCATTATTAATGACTCACCCTGTATATGCGAGAGTATACATTCTCGTCTGAGGCGCACTAAAATGAAGGCAATAAAGATGAATGAATATCAATACATAAATTGCTCTTTTAATAAATAAATAATAATTTTGAATCATGTTTTAATTTCATTTATATATTTATGGATATGTATACGGGCATAACAATAAATATTTGCTAAATATATGGAAGAATAAGAACAAAATTCATCTCACATGTAAACACTTACTAATGTATTAATATTGCCTACACTTCTTAGGAACAAAAGAAAGATACACCTATCTTCTCATATTCAAATGATGACTCAAAAATAAGCGAAGCATAAACAACCACATTTTTAATGCATTACACATTGCTGGTTCTAGCATTTTCAAGAAAAGTTTACGAGAATCCTATAAACGCATAATTATACTCTCTCCTGACATGTAGGTCTTGATGTTGTTCATTAAATAGCTGAGCTGCTCTATTCGCACATTTATTGTTCATAAAGTAAAGCGAAATAATATCTACCCTTTCCGCAATCAAATAAACCATAGTGTTTAACTTTCAAAAACACAATTAAATAACCTACCAACCAACGCTTTCAAATAATACTAGAAAATAAATTTGGAATCCACTAACTTTACGTTCGTTGTGTGTGTATAGTATTCAGTTCTGTTTTTTACAATTATTGTGTTTTTTACGGATGTGATAACAAATCGCCAAAAACCAATGTAACGCAAGAAATAATAAATTTATACCATTAGCGTACTTAACTCCAATGAGTCTGTTGTAGAGAATTGTAAGAGCTTTCAAAATAAATATTACTCAACCCCTAATGCCATTTAAATATTTTGGGGTGATGCTTACCCTTGCTTGGGGGTGAAAGTGGCGGAATCAAAAATACCAGGAAAGAATGTCCCCCTTTAATCTAAAATCGACGGGTCTGAGAGTTTTTCTACAATTTTGACGCAGTTCCTGAAAATGGCTCTGTTTCGTTTTCATTTGGTCGCCCTGTATATAAAAATACATAAGAATACACGGTGTCAGATCCCTCTGATGTTATATCACAGCAATATGCCCCCGGCTTAAATGTTCATTCGTTTTCCCTTTAGATCTACAAATTTGAGTAATATAGCGTTATAAACTCTACTTTACAACGGACTGTAAGATTATAGTACCACTTAAAATCCGCTATAAATCCAAATAAAGCAGGTGCATTAGTGTTAATTTATACTGCATCTTACACTTATAACTTTAGACGTGTAAATCTGATATATAATACCAGCATGATGTTGAATATTTATTTTATATTTAACTGCAGAATCAAGGGATTCCCGATAAACATGGTATGCCAAGAAAATTAAAAGAACAAAAAAATATTGTAGAAGACAAGTAACTGCTTTTAATTTTGTTAAAATATAATATTGTGTCAAAGTGAGAAACCGCACAAATTGACAGTGATTTCCAAAACTCCTCATTAAGAGTTCTACATATCCTTCAGCTACATTGGAAGAAAGTCTTCATCCGTGTCTTTTCAGTGAGTAAATTAGCGCCACTTTCCACCAATATGGTTGCCGAAGAATGCCTTAGTCCATACCCGGTATGTTTTCTGGGATGTTCTATTTTTAGGTGTTGTGCAACAATTTTGTTTATATTTTTAGGTGTAGAATTGCATATTTACGATAAAGTGTGCAGGACTCAAATGTGCATCCTTCAATGGTAATGGTGAAACTTCTTGATAAATGAGTTTTTCTATCTCGTAAAAACACGACAAGAAGGCGCTCATTATCTACCACATCGTCTAAATTTGAACGTATTAAATCATCTCTGCGACACGCACCAAAATTTTCACACTAAAATTGCTGTTGTTAGTAGGTATTGTTCATCTGGAGCTTCACATAAAAAGTTGGTTACTTGTCTTGCTGTTAAAACTTTGAACTATTTCGGTACCTATATATCCTACAGCTTGACACTACAAGGAAGCAATAGTTTTTGGATATTTGTTGATGTTAGCATTTTCTTTTAAGATCAAAGAACTCTTTAGCATTGAGAATCGACTCCATAATGTGGCAGGTTTCATAAGCTTTTGTTACATTATTACTAATGCAAATAAAAATGTTTCTTAGTGTTTTCAAAAAAGCATTATTAAGTAATTTATGAAGCGGAAATCTGTATGGATAGCAATTGAAACAGTATGAAGCAGAAAATAAAAAACGTTGTAACAGTTCATTCAAATTCACACTCCATCGCCAACGCAGTGCGATGTTGGTAAATTTTTTGTTCATTTGTCCACTTTTATCACTCTCGATAAATCTATTCTTTGAAACCTTGACAGTACATTTTTTAAACAGCGATTTTATCAACTGTAGTCCCGTGTTTTATTTTAAAATATGGCTAAGGAAAACCTCATACCTCACACCCATACTCGTAAAACTGGACTACACTATATCTTTATGCTACTGATACAAAAGATTTATGACTTAAAAAAATTGGTGACGTTAATAATTCCAGTTCTTTAACTTTCTATTCTATTAGTATGCGGTTCCACATCAATTAGTAAGCTTTTACAGGGCCACTGTCTACTGTTGCGTTGATCAAAAAACCATTATATTATCTGTTACCAACTATTTAAATACTAGATATGAGTAGTTAATTGGCACTGAAGATATTTATGTTTTTTATGGTCTATAGAGAAAGTTACCAGATATTTGATATTGTAACTGGTAAATGTCATCAAATGGTATTGGTATTTATACATATACATACCAACAGTAAAACGAATTTCATGTTTTGTGTAAAAATGCGAGTATATGAAAAAAATATAACAAATAATATTATAACATATTTAAAATATTCAAAACAACAGGAAGACGAACATCAAATAGAAAATCTAATATGGAAAATTATGATAATATAAGGTTAGAACTTCAAGAACTAACGGAAAAAGCCTTGTTATTCTTCGCGAGGAAAAGAAAAAGACCAATAGAGACACCGACTCTCCTAAATATGTGTCCTCTACTTATGCTGTTCTCCAAAATCCCCATGTGAAACCAGTTACCTTCGAGATGCAACGGAATAAGTCGTGTCTACACCCTGGATTTGTGTAGAAAATTAGTGAAGCTTATGTTATTACAATTTTTTTCTGTAATATTTCTGTAAATAAATGTACCTCTAATAAAAAAAAACGCTCAGTGAAGTACAACACTAAATATTTCGTGAAACTACATTTAAAGAACTACTTGCTGATAGAATACGAGTCAAGGTAAATTAGTGTAATTCATAAAAATATTTAATACAGTCACCATATTTATAATGACGTTTAGTTCGCAGTATTATCTAAAAAAACATGGATGTGGTAACATAATGTTGAGGTTTGATAAGTCGTAGAAGATTACAAATGTCATTACAATATTATAAGTTACTAAAAATAATTATTTTGAAACACAAAAATCACGTGTAAATTTAAAAGAATTCTTGAATGTAAAGCGTCATTCTAGATTGTAAAATTGTGAAACAGAATTTTAAAAGGTCAGTTCTTTTTCATGTTTTGAAATTCTATTTTCCTACCTACTCATCTGGTGCTTCGTCCTGGACCTTCTAAATATAAAATTTGTTGAGTGGTTCTTACCAAACATTTTTCCATAAACAGCAGTTTTAGACGCAAAGTGATCAGCCAGTCTTACAAAGATGTCTCTCAACAGCAGCAGTGATTTGGTTTACAACGACTTGGAAACCTTTCAGAGTATACCTTAGCTTTGTTCTCACAAGGGTCAAGGATTGGTTCCAAACTGTTAGAAATATTCTACCAGTTCAGTTGTCAATGTTTTTCCGGTTTTCTGACAGTTTCATATTAATCTCTGAGTTTTGTGAGAACAGACCTCTTGACACATTATCCAAAAATCAATGACATCGATATATTCACCATTGGTGTATTGTTAAATAACGATAAATAAATTTAATTAAAATTTTTTAACGTATTATATGCAGTATTAGTTAAAAAGTTTAATATGTATTCTGGATAATTCTTTTTAAGGGCGCCATATTCTTGAAATAGGTTTTTTTACAGATACAAGTAATTTTAGACATTTAAGAATTGAATAATATAGAATTTAGCCAATAATAGCAATGTTATCTCATATCCACTGCGAATATTCAAAGGTAGCGAAGTAAAAACGCATATATAACGACTGAAAGCGGTCTAACCAACAAATTTTTAGGTGCAGAAAGCTTGCAAAATACGAATTTCCTTAAATTCAACTGTAGATGTAAACTATATTGTTATAACATAAACTTACATGATTCTGCATATAATTTCTGTTCTGTTCACTTTTGTTTATAAGTATGTGACAATAATTGTTAAAATGTGGTGGTAGAATAGCAAAAGAATGTGTCATACATATGCATTTTAAAAGTTATTATATTATTTGAGGAGAATTTAAATAGTAAAAGTGTACAAGTACAATATTTTGAGGAAAAATGTGATATAAAGAAATTGTTCGTGAAATTTTAACATTTCTCTGCAAATATTAATTTAGGACGTGTTCTAAATTTTTGTCGAAAGTGCGAATAAAAATTTTATAAAGAAAATATTGTAGACTTTACGAATTTATTTTTATACGGGTTTAATACACAATTCGTTCCTTGGTAAGAATTTTAAACTGACACATCTTGTAAATTCAAACTACGAACGATAGAGGTGGGCTTGCTGCATCGATTTACAATATTTATAGTTATTCTCTGAAAGCTGAACGTTATTTAACAAAGATTTGCTCCATACGCCCATAGATCATCGTAACAATACAGATGGAGGAGAAATATAAACCTATACGTACAATATAGTTTACACACCCCAAGAAATCCGGACAAAATAATTTGATAAGACTAAATAATGACAGAAAAAAACAGGGTGGCCAAAATGGAACACAGAACAAGAAAAGATTAGTGAATAAAAATTGGTCATAACTTTTTCTCACTGCATGTATTGTCACAGAATTTGCCCAGCTCGCACCCAATTCCACGACTGTGGTATTGCGAAACACTAGATCGCCCCGATCGCCCCTACGATTCTGGTAAACAAACAAATAATGTCGAGTATTGAGGCGCGACTGGAAAATTGAGAATCGACGAGAATCGTTCGAGACATGGATCTCGATATGCTAGAAAATACCTGGAATATTCGTTGGGTCTATAAAAGAAGAATAAAAGGCCGAGTCAGTCAGTCTTGAATTGGAGTGTTTAGTTGGACATTTCCTAGAGTTTCAAAGTGAAATAGTGTTTAGTTGAGTTGTAATTAGTATTCAGTAGTGTACAGAGTAGATAACAAATATCAGTAAAAATTAACTGTTTATTTTTCTGGTAAAAGAAAAAGTCGGGTTAGGAAACCCGTGACAGTATTAAAGTTTTAATAGAATATTATTCTCTTTTCTTTACACAAATAACGTATACTAGTTTTATGTAGCTAAATTTAACAGTTTTCCATTTATTTGCTAATATATTGTATCCTCTAAATTGGGTTAGTGTGGAAACACGTCACGTAGACAAACAAACTTTATTGTCACTCTTGATTACACAAGAAATATTCTGCAAACCAATTTCACAACTGCCAATGCTTTACTTTGACGTTTCTGTTACCGTTTGTTAGCTGCTCAATATAAACTAACTCTGTCAGTGAAACCGATCCGTTTATATAGGTTTTTCTAGAAGTTCTCGACGGTTTCGGGAATGAAATAGAATGTAGCAGAGAATATTCCAGAAAACGTCAAATTAAAGGCATCACAAAAATTATAAATTCTAACGTAAACAGGAACATAATTACCAAACTAAAAAGATAGGTGAGCTTCCGTAACAATATCTAAATTTTAAATTTCCAATATAATGATAAACAAAATAATTGTTATTGTCATGGAAACTATAGCTAAACATTTTTATTAATGGCATATTTATTAGGTGTTAATGATGGAGAGGAAAACAGATTGTTATCATTTTGAGTTATAAACTGTATTTCTATTAAGAAGTTAACATAGCAGCGGACATAAAGATATCTGTCAAGTGATTTGCCATCAGATATTGAGAATGAAGCTATGAAAAATGGTGTCAAGAATAAAAGATATTTAACAAAGATTTAAATAAGAACAGAAATTTCACTCAAGAAGAATATCGATATAAAAAAATGTGATTGCATTTTTGTAGCGAAAATACAAACCTAATAAATCTAAGGTATTAACAAAGTAGGAAATATCCAGTTTTTTTTTTATGAATGGGGACGATGATGAATTTCTGCTCATGAAGGTAACTATACACACCATCGAAAGTCTTAAACCCCCTGTATATAAAATGATTCGATTAAACCTAGTGGTTTTTCTTAATGTGGTAAAAAAATACATGTACCTAAGGAACAAAAAAAGATTTTATTATCAATCTTTTTACAAATCTGGTTAGTTTGGCAGTGTATTCAGCCAAGTGTTCCTTTGAATTTTTGTACATTACAATGCCAGGACGTTAAATTTCTGCGTTTACCCGAGCAGGAATGACTGCTTTACATGATGCCGGACATTCTAATCATCAGATATCGAACATGTTGGGCATTCCTAGATCATCTGTTGTACGAATAGTATACAGATATGAAGAATTTGATACAGTGGAAAGCAGACGAAACCAGAATTGAGCTGATTACTGATGACAATAGACAAAGAGTCTGGAGAGAACCAGGTCGTCAACAGCGACTTCATTTTCCCCGTGAAGTTGCTCCGTATGAAGGGGGTACCGTAATGTTTTGGGGTGGAATAATGTTCAACCGCCGCACCCCATTAATTTGCATGCCACAGAATATGACCAGTTAAATTTACATCTAACAAGGTATTATGCCCATTATCTACATCCTATGTAATAACTTTGGATAAAAATTTTGTGTTTATGGACGACAACGTTCGAGCAGGACATATCAATATATTAGATTGACCAGCCAAATCTTCTGACATTAATCCTATTGAAAACATGTGGGATTTCGTTGCTAGAGCTATTCATAATTATATTCCTCCACCTTAGACTGCCGATGAGTTAGTCATGGCGGCAGAAGAGGAATGGAACAATATTCCGCAAGAGATCGTTAACCGCTTGATTATCTCAATGCACAGACGTGTCAATATGCTATTGGAACGTGGTGGAGGTCATACTTACTATTAGTCAAGTAGAGAACTTGCTTTGTTACTTCAATTTAATTTAATAAATTTTGTCAAAAATTTCACATATTATTGCTGGTTTTTAATTTCCCGAGTACTCAGTTTATCGAACATATTCTGTTCACAAAAAAAAAAAAAGATTCAGAAAACAATATACTTTAATATAATGTATTTGGTTTTTATGACAAAAATATTTCTTTAAAAATAATAAGGGGGGGTTCAAGACTATTGACGTTGTGTGTATTTACTTTAACATTTCTGATGTTCAGACTCGCACCTATTCATTCTTCTATTTGCCTATTTCTAGAACAAATGTTCTTAAAAATTCACCTATTCATAGTACAATGTGTACTAATTATATGAAATATCACTCTTGATATTTTGTTGATAATTGTTCTGTTATGTATTATCTTATGTTCATCGTACACTGCTACAGTTTGTATTATTATTTATAGTTGATTTTTTTGTTCTTTACTGTTTGTCTTTTTCCTTTTTATATAATAACTTTAAGAATGTTAAATCATATTTGTATGTATCTGTTGTTTTTGTTTTCTGTTTTTATACCGGGTGTTCCCTCTAAGACTTTCAGTGCGAATATCTCAGCTACTATTGCAGCTAGTGCGACAAAATTTGGTATACTGGCACTAGATGGCGTGTAGAATTCGACGATGCCATTAATTTTTATACAGGGTGTTCAGTTTTGCAGATAATCGATTTAAGTTCGATTTTTTGGCAGTCAACCTCGGTAAAATTTGTATTTTAATTGAAATATTCTTAATTATGAACACATTCTGATAAAAAAAGTCCCGAAAATTTTTTATTTTATCATAAAAAAACGCCTATGAAAAGTACCCAAATTTCATTGTTTTGTCATGCAAAATGTGTATAGCCGTGAGTCCAATTTACACACACGCAACAACCGCATGGATAGACGTCAAAACGTAAAGTGACAGGAACTGTCAAAGCAAGTTTGACTATTTTTGTAGGAATTTTATTATAAATACGTAACACCACGAGGTACATTGAATCTGCGTACGTATTTGCAATATTGCTAGTTTTGTTACAAAAATGGAATTTAGAGGTTATTAGCTGTTCGCGTACGCTGAGCTTTATTCGGCATGAATACTCTGAAAATATGTGAAACATGTTTGTTTAATTGTATAATACGACTATTCTGGGAAATAATAAAAGCGATAAAGAACAATCCCTACGAGAAGACATTAAATTTATGAACACGTCACGCCCTTGACTCACTGCTTTTGCTTTACCACAGACAGAGGACTGTTGACTGTTGTTTACTGTGAATATGCTGCAGAGCGCAGACGCAGAGCCCGACTCTCTCGAGGTCCGAACGATGTGTAAACTTAACCTAGAGTTCCAAATAATGAATAAAGCCTCTTCAACAAGTGGTAAAAATGTTTTAAAGCCTAGAAACAATCAGATAAAAATGCAATGGATTCCTTGAGTGAAAGCTTCAGTTCCAGTATTACAAAAATATATCTGTTATAAAAACTACTCCACATCAAATGTGAGTAAAATTTCGAGCCATATACCTAGGTGTGCTAAAAATTACTTTCATACAGTAAAAGCTTGATAGAACGAGATGTGTAAGTACTAAGTATAACGATTAATGGGAACTGAGACGAAAGACGAAGGAAAAATATCAGTGTACTTAGTAGGTAATTATATCTTGCATATTATTTTTCGTCTTTTTACATTGAATATGAGTTGTAGTTTCTTGTACTTATGTTTCATATTAGCTAATTCATTTCAAAGAACTATGGGGTTAAATTTATAAGAAATAGCCCAGTTACGCAAAATCTAGGATTATCTTTACCTAATTAGTTTCAGATGGAGAAGCTATTGGAGGCTTACTTTCAAGAACAGAGATGAGGAAACATATTTCAGTATTTGTAGGAGACCAGAATGAATATAAACATATTCATTTCATCTTGTGGTATGCAGAAATTAAAAATGTCTACGAAAATGTTTCGTCTCACCTCTAGGTAGGAACTTAGAAAACAAAGTGCTGTTATGGAAGCAGGTTTACATACACAATTACGTTAATCATTGATTAAAAGATTCGATAAGATACTGAAGAAGCCAGATGCCAAGATTAGTTTATATTCGTGCGACAGAGAGATGGGAGACGAGGAACATTTTGCTAGAACACATTAGACTTTACGTTTTGCTATAAATAAAAACATACCTAACTTTCTGTACTTGGTTTAATTATTTAATAAAATTAAAGTTCATGGAATGTGTAAGTTAACGAGTGAATTAAATAAAAAATATAAATAATGCAAGTATGGCGGAAATTAAAGTTTATTAAATTGTTATCGTTTGTATTTATTATACACTACAGCAAATAATCCTTGTGTTTAATAATTCTATAACAAAATTAACATGTCTAAAACATAAATATCAGTGAGAACTGTTAATATTCAGTTCTTATAAGGTAGGTATAATTATAAAACTCACTTTGAAAAGTATTCTACATTTTCAAGACTAAATGAAAGATTTTTTTCAAAAGTAATACGTACCTACAGTGGTTTATTTTTTTTATTAGTGGCTAAATTGATTAACTTGACCCTTCATCTTCAAGTATTCATTATTTCTTAAGCATCTGTGTTTAATAATTCGGGTAGAATAAAAAAAGACAAATACAAAATTTAATTTATTTACAATAAAATAAAACTACAATAAATTAAAAGTACCTAAGTACTTACATACATTTAATCGATTTTATGTTAAACAGTTCTGTATTCTAATTTGCAGAGCACCGTTCAATCTAAGGGATGGTCAAGCATGTACGATTAGAAACAAATCTTGCCATTTCATTGTTCGATACCTACCTTATTACGTTATGTTGTGTATATTGTAACAACAGTTAACTTTCAACATTTTTAAGATATTCTAACGAGATGTTTTCATACTCTACATAGAATTATGAAATTAGTTAAGTTTCTTAAATTTATTCGTTTAGAAATTTTAAAACCCACGACAACTGAATTTAATGTCTTATAGAATACTCTTCAAAGTGAGTTAGAGACTTCTTTATAATATTATCCATCATTCCATATTTAGAATTATTTCCAAGAAAATGTCTGTGTAATATTTTTCGCTTATTCTTTCTAGTGTCTTGTTTTAATGTAGGTACTAATTTGTGGCACTAAACACACATAACTGAAACATAAAAACAATAATTACAAATTATTATCTAGCTTTAAATGACTATTTGATAGGTACCTACTGGGTATAGTAGGTTTGCAGGTGATTCTTCCTAGCAAAAACCAGTTGCTTTATTCTAGTTCTGTATCATATGAAATACAGAAATTGTAGTTTATTGTTTACTATTTTACAGATGTAGAGTTCTTCTTAAGCATCTTCTTCACAAAGTGTTGAAATATGTGCACAAGAATCAATCATTTCTAGGTTATGCTTTCGTAATATTTATTTAGTCGGGCTGGGGTACCTAGGTTCAGTAGGGGTTCAGTTCAGATTAGATCTGACTTTCAACGACAAACATGTTCACATTATAATTATAAAGTTTTAGGAATCGTTTTGCTCGAATTTATTTGTTGCTAAATAAGTAATCCATAATTACAGCAGTTGGAAAAGAGAGATATGCTTTAAGTACTTACACACTTTTGTAAATTATTTTGTGATATAACACCATTGTGTATACGTAAATGCATTAAATACATTATTTAGCGTTTTTTATGTAAAATAAAATACTTTATGCCATTAATATTTGACAATTCAATGACAATTCATAGTTTTGACGTTTAGCGATGTTAGTTTTTTCTGTGTAAGTCTGGCTCAAGGCTATGCATGTTTTACATGACAAAACAATGAAATTTTGGTACTTTTTGGAGGCGTTTTTATGTTAAGATTTGAAATGTTTGAATGTTTATTTATCAGAATGTATTCATAATTAAGTATATTTCAATTTAAACATAAGTTTTAGCAGGGCTGACAACCAAAAAATCAAAATCAAATCGATTTCTTGGAAAATGGAACACCCTGTATAAGAATTGATGTTATCATCAGATTCTACTCGCCATCTAGTGCCAGTATACCAAATTTTGTCGCACTAGCTGCAATAGTAGCTGAGATATTCGCACTGAAAGTCTTAGAGGAACACCCGGTATAGTTCGCCGGTTTGGTTTTCTAGGTTATGGAACAAGACTGTCACTGTTACATTGAAACTTGTCTTATTCCTTTTGTTCGTTTTTGTTATAATAAATAGTAATTTTATCTAATTGTACCTACGGGAAGTGTCTTTTATCGGTAGTGAGTGGCTGTAATGAGCGAATATGTAGTTTTACCAGTTTATAACGAAATAATGAAAAAGGAATGCAAAATACTGGAGCTAACTGGATTAACTGTTACCTATCTATCAGGTATTATTACTAATAAGAATGTTAATTTTTGTCGTTTCTACATTTAGAAATGCTACAAAAAGACGACCTAATGGTAGTTGACATTGTTGACAGATGTAAGCTTTATCTATGAATCTAAATCAGGACCATATTTTTTTAGACACAATCAGATATTCAGGCCTATGATTGAACATTCAGGTTAGCGTAACCGATGACAGTTAAGTTACGATAACTGGGTAGGCATAACTGAGCTCTTAACCGAAATGGAAAGATCTCTATGATGGAACAAGCAGTTATCTGTGCCTGTTATTATGGCCAGATAACCCTGTCATGGCAGTTAATTATTTAACATACGTCATCTGTCATCACTCATTTGTCAAAAATTGTCAATGAACGCAATTAAAATTTAAATCATAGGTACTTAACAGTGGGTACAAGTGGCAAGAAGATTAGGGCACACGACCCAACACCAATATGAAGAAATGTTAATTTTCATTAAATGTAAGAAAATATTGTTGGGAAGCAAAGTAAACCCAACGCATGTTAATATAAGTAGGTACTTTGGCAAAATTTTGAAGTACATATAAATTCTTTAGTGTATGGACCGCAAACAAATCCCCAACAGTGGTGGTAGGTAAGTGAAATATTTTATATTAACTTATTGATACAATTATTTAAATTATTTTAGATTCATGCAGAGTGGAAGCAGAATGTAAAAAGGAAGAGCAGAAAACTTCATCAGGATAAAAAACTAGTAAAACCTGGATGCACATATTCAATATTTATACACAGTTTACGTGGGTAATCAAAGATGTACCTTTAGGCATGTGATCTGTGCTACTGTGCTAATTACAATTTACTACGCCTTGGTGGAGTCCATGTTGCAATATATTATAATTATAGGAGGATAGTATAGAATGCAGCATATCAGTGTTACTGTAATCCATTAGAAATTATTGTCAAAACACACATAACTATATAATAAAAATATTATTTAAAAAAGATAAAATATATTATTTATACCTACTCTTTATAGAATCTAAATTATTACCAATAATTAAAAACTAGGTACCTAACTTTTGTCATTGTGCCTTTCTCCTATTCATAAATTAATTATTAATAATATTAGGTAATAATATATATTTCTTTTTGTTTGTTAATATTCATTTAGGTATCACTATCATACTCAGAATAGCAATTGTAATCCCACTTAGAACAAACTTTAGGTTTTTTTAGGTTGTATTTACTGTCAAACTATTAATACCGTATATTACTAATTATGTAAAACTCTGATATGGCAATAAATTGATACTGAATTGTGCTATAAACAAATAATAATAAAATTATACATTATATTAATATGCCAAATGTCATATGTCAATTACCAGAAATAAAATTAAAATTTCTGACCAATAAAAAGCTCCAGTTACATTTAACGGCAGGTTATTTCAAGCAGTTTCATAACTGGGTCACGTGATCATTCTCAAGTTACATAACTGGGAAAAATAAACTTGACAGGTGTGTCAATCATACGAATTTCTGATTAACCTACCAGTTACTGCTAACAGGCCTGTTAATGCTAACTGGATGTGTTCGATCATAGGCCCGATTTGTCCCTGTTTTTGTCGCAGTTAGATTTCCATTGCAATCAGTTATCCTCACAGTCACGATCATAAATACATCAAACTGCAATTTTAGTAATTTGTTACAGCTTCTATCTCCTATGATGTATTGATATCGGGACTGAGAGTTAAAATTTAACTGAAGATTTCACAACTGCATTGACAAGCACCTGGTAAGAAGTAAAACTGAAATATGTAATGCCATGTCTTATTTGTAATGTAACTCGTTAAGAATAATGTACTTGAAAATATTAATCCAATCCAATAAATATGCAAGTTTATCGTGAAATGACATTAGCTTTTAAATAAACAGAAAATTAATTTGGGCTGATGGTGGATTAGTTTGTTTTGTTTTCCTCCCTAATATAGACCTTTTTAATGAGCTGATGTAGGTTGCTTGTATGCACTATCAAGAGTAGTGACATGCTGTATTTTAATTTATATTTGGGGACAATGTGTCATTTCTTTTCCATCCACATGTTCTTAAAGTAAAATAGCATTTCTTTAAAATCATTCATTTCTCAAAATATGACCCAGGGATGTAAGGATGTTCCACAGAATAATCATTACTGTTTTATCCACTCAAGTTTTTTTTTTGCTATATACAGTGTGTTCCATTACAGATACCCTACTCTAAATATTTCAAAATATATTTGTGATGATAGGAGTAAATTGCTAAATAAATATCAGGTGTCTTTGAATTTTAAAAGTCATTGGTGTGGGTACAGCGGAGCAGCCATTCATATTTGATACAAGGCAAATATTAACTTTCTGTGCTGTTCACATATATATGTATATTTTTTCTCTTTTTCTGTAATTCCTGTCCCATAATTGGAATGTTTCGGTCTAGGCAGTTGTAATCCTAAATAAAAAATAAATAGCGAGCTTAGCATTCATCATTCTCAACATTCTAAAAATCCCAGTTTTCTTAAAGCGCGCGCACTATACCTAAACGTCTCCATATAGTTCGACGACACTGTTAAGTCGCCCTATGTCGGGCGAATGCACACGGCACGGGCACTAACAGTTTTTATCGTCACATGTACAATTCCCCAAAAAAGGACGCTACACCACCCATCCAATTGTTGCCATGGTGAGAGACGCCGAACCAGACGGCATCCCCTGTATCGAACGCGGAGGGGACCAGATTTACAAGTTCGCCTGCGGACCGTACCTTGTGGAACTACGCGTCGTGAGGCATAAATCTCGGCGAAGAAGGCAGAGCCAGCTGAGACAACGACATGTTTCTTTTCCAATTGATGTATGGGGTATTCGATTAAAGTTTTAAGGAAGTCTGAGACTAGGAATATTTATTGAGGGTATGGATTTAGATGTTTTGAAGAAGAAAAAAAGGAATTACGTACCATTTTGAAAAATGAGTCTTAACGAGGTGTTCCATTTAACAGTTTTTGACCCAATAGTGGAAGTAAATTACACAATTTTGAAAAATTATTTTTAAATGTTTTTTATATTACAATTCTTAACTTTTTTTTATATATTTTTAGGTATTAATAATATTGTGTGAAACTAACTACTCTGTGGACAAAAGCCCCAACCAGCGTTGAATTACACCCACAATATCTATCCATATATTCTTTATTATTAGCTTTTGTAACATTTTTTACAGTATTAGAAAGGTATTTTAAGCTAATATAAATCAAATCTCCTACAATTCCTATCAATGAAGTCATATGTATGTTCTCTGATACCAAACACCTAGGTATCCTAATGAACAATTCCACAGACAAAGCTCTATTCAATAATTATCTAAAGAAATTAATCTATCTAAATTTACTAACCTGTTTTAATGAAAACACTATAAATATCTAACTTTACTTTTGGCAGTGGGAACACGACAATTCAACCACAACAATAATTTTTATAGTTAGATATTTGACTCAACTTAAAGGAGGCCACCTGAAGAAGTAATCCTAAAAATGCAGAAATAGGTCAGATTTCATCTATTGTGGTGTAAGCACATACCACATAAACCATAAAATATATAGAATTCCAAAGGACGTACCGAAAATAATCAACCTATGGAGATAACGCGAGTGTATGAGTGATTTCAGTAACTTAGCTTTTATGAGTTATGATTGCACTGACAGGGTAACTTCACACTATTGGGCGGGAATTTCAAACTATGAACATTTTACATCCAATTCATGCTGAGAATAAAATGCAGTATCACCAACAGCGTACATTAAATTTTCCTTAAATGACTGTTTTCTAAGCTCCTCCATAGTCTGACTATTTTTAAGAGCCTAATATAAATATTTTTGACATTCTACGTATTTTATGATTTTTACGGTACATACATAAAACTCTTTCTTTGGAAACGTTCCATTTTATTATTAATTTGATAACATAATAAATATATAATTTGTGTTACTTATTTACATAATTTGAAAAAACCTAGTGGCTATGTTCTAACGATTTTCTTTTAGAACTTACCGTTAAATTTTTACACCTTTCACTGCAGGACTTACAAATCAGTGTTTTGTATTAAAATAGTCAGCAGTTTAATTAAACCTGCCATTGATAGGTTACACGAATATGTTTATAAGACGCATGTTGAGAATTTTAAAAGTAGTTAGCTTTTGCTAAACTGTTTTCATTTAATACAGAAAGACCCTTGCCTGAGTTCAAACAAGGGGAACGAGTACCAAGACGCTGTAGGAGGCACTGACGTCACGCTTTGCAATCCGATTAATTCCGATTTGACCTCACATATTTCAAAAATATCTTATTAGATCAATTTCAAATTTGGTTGACAAACATAAATGCTTCATAAAAATTAAGGAAATAGTACAACTTGAGGTTTTATCAAATGACCTATACTATATTTCAATAAGTTGTATGTTTTCTAACGTGTTTTCCTCCAGATGTGAAAATAAAATGAAAACATTTCAACAAATTTAACTTGTTATATGTAGAGTGCCTTTGCTCTAGTAGGAATCTTGGATCGATTTTCTTTTTTCCATTAACCGCCAGCCTTATGAAGCTATGAAAAGAGATAAGACTGATTTTTTTAGACTAGAAAATGGCACATATTTATAAATTTTATAAACAATAAAAGCTATAAAATGTTTTAAAACGTAGGTGTTCTTTTACTTTTGCTTTTGGACGAAATAACCAATACTTGTACCCTGTTCGCCAGAACAATTCAACGTAATATAATTAATGGTAATTCTCTTACTTTATTGTAAATATATTAAGCTAATTCAAGTCAATTTTCCTATCCAAATTAAGGACGTAAACACGTTTACAATGCTACAAAAAGTACAAAAGCTAGTAATCAAAATATGTGGGTGAGACATTGTGGGTGTAATCAATGCAAGTTGGGGCATTAGTCCGTAGAGAAGCTGTTTCCCACAATATCACCAATTCCTATTAAAACATGTATAATGAAAACCAATAATAGCTCCCACACTACAGAGATGTCATACATAATTTGATCCAAAATTGTTGCAAGTTAAGCATTTACAATAATTTTGTGTATCTTCTGCTTGAAAATATATATGTATAAGTATTCCTGTTTCTATCTTTGTTTATCGTGTACGAAATATAAGACGGTCGAGGCTGCTCGAACATCTGCAGCTTTGCACCTGCTACGTGTCATAGGTTTTGTCTGAAGCTATTTATTTGTGGCATAATTTTAGTTTTTCTTTAGTTTTGTTGGGTTTTTACCACACTTCTGAAAAAATAATAAAGATTAATTAAGTAAGCCCTTGCGCCAAACGGAACAGTCAAGGGTTATTTTCGAAACTAAGTTTGCCTAACCAAAAAATCTCACACTGAAAAAAGCAGATAAGTAAAAATAACAAAAATCACATCACTATCGCTCACTTCCGTGTTATTGACGTTTCGAAAAACTCTGTTTTCGTTCTCAAAATCGTAGTAAAAATTTTATTAAACGTATGTCAGAAGTGTGGCAAAAACCCAACAAAACTAAAGAAAAACGTGTCATAGGCTTCAACAGGGGAAAACATATTATCTTTCACGTTTGTTTTAATAGCTTCTTAACATGGAATTTTATAGATAAAGAAAAGTCAAAATGCATGAAACATGTTGAGGATGAAACGACTCAATCTCGCAATGTTACACTTCTTCGAATGCCTCCATACCATTCTGAGCTGAACCTCATTGAACTGATCTGAGTTAATATAGGAGGCAATTAGGCTAATTGCGACGACATGGAAGAACTGCATTTCATACAACAGTTTAAGTTATAATAGAACCAGTCATCATAGCTTTTAGCGACAACAGCAATAGCAATAGTGACAGTGACTGTTGTCACTACCACAGTAATAAGCGATTTCACTAATGCGTATAACGGTCGTTGTACTCCTAGTAAAGCTAAAATTTTTAATTTAATCCGAATTATGAATTCTGATGATTTTTTACGCCAAATATAACCTCTTTAATTATAGTAATGGCTGTCATTCTCAAGTCATAGAGATGCAAAGTGTAAAGGCAACATGCACTACAACTTATTGTATGTAGTTTTTAATAGTTATTTTTTGTATAAGTGTTTTAAGTAGCTAGTAATTAAAACACGAATGCAATTCAACCTTTTATCCATAACACATCACAATCATATTTGTGGAGTAAGAATTATTGGTATAATAAAAAAATATTTGCACGACTTGATATTTCTTAGTACTCAATGAATCACAAACTTGATATTGCAAGGAAAATTCCAGGAAAATATAGTTGTTCCTTATAAGAAGAGGCATCCGTAACTTGTGCAAATTTTTTACAAGCTTCGGCAGATGTTATGCGTTCCGAAAATGAGGGCAACAATGCTACAAGGGTTGTTATTAACGGAAAGGAAGTTAAATGTCATAAAACAAAAAACGAAATGTGTATTACTATAATATGTAAATGTTAATGTTATTAAGTAAAAAAATTAAATTTGATTTATTTATAGATTTATTGTTGTTTCACTATTCTACTAGTTCAATAAAGTTATACGACTGCCTTGCACACGGAAAACATGCTCTGAAAACGGTATTTTGCACACGCCGTGTGCTAAGGATTTTGCACACGCCGTGTGCTAAGGATTTTGCACACGGATATGTCATCTTTGCACACGCGTGATTGTTGTTTGATGTTGTCACCCAAATTATGCAATGTTTCAAGTTGGCTGAGTTTAAATTAAAATTTGATTTTTGTGGTCTCTGTTTGCAGTCGTATAAGAAGTATCGTAAAAAACTTGTTTGAAAACCTCTTTGCACACTCGCTCGACGTACCAATATGTCTCGCTCGTGTGCAAAGAGTCGTTTTCAAACCTCGTTTTTTAATATACTATTATTCCACTAGTGAATAAGGTGCCACTTAGACGGGTTATATGTGTGAATAAAAGTGTTATTATAAGATGATTGTGGGTAATAGTACACTATTAGTTTTTCCGAGATTCTGTTAGATACTTAACAACCGTATAGTGTATAACGTTTTTCGCACAATAGCATTTATCAAATAAAACAATAAAAAAAAATATTTTGATTGTTGAAATGGCGTGTTTTGAATTTATTTTGTTGCAAACCAAAAAAAAAACAATTTGAAGTTTGAACAATTTTGTGTTTTGTTGTCAAAACTGTGCTTATAATGGCTGATAAAGACGATTCAGAGGTAGATTCGGACATTGAAGAATCGTATCAAATAGATTGTGGGTCATTAATTACCACAAAATCAAAGGTGAGGTATTAAAAAGTCTAAGATGACTTCAGTAAATGGTTGAATGAGAAGAGAGCGGAGATATCTGAAACAACTTTGCTGGCTTATTTTGTTCAGAGAAATTTTAGATTGAAGCCTCCGGGAAGCCTATGGACAGAGTACTCTATGCTTAAAAGTACGATCCACTTAAATAATGGTGTCGATATATCGCAAATTAAGAAGTTAGTAGCATTTCTAAAGAAAAAATATTGGACATGCGAAAAATCAAAGGTATTTACCAGAGAAGAGATGAACAAATTCCTGCTAGAAGCCCCGATGAAACCTATATTATGATGAAAGCAGTGATGATAATGGGGTCGCTGGGGCTCTTAGGCGTGATGAACTTATGAAGATGCCAGTTGATGACATTACGGATAAAGGTTCAGTTCTGATACCAAAATACATATTAGTCGAGTTTTCACAATCACTGACAAGGCCAATAAAAAAGTCCTTTTTTGACGATTTTGCGGAAATATACAGACTCTCGTCAATTTTTCTACTCAGTTCGTCAGGAAAATGTGTAAATCAACTTGTGGGTATAAATACATTGAGACAAATACCACAAAAAATTGCCGAATATTTAAAACTCCAAGATCCAAAATCCTATACTGGACATGCTTTTAGAAGGACGTCGGCGACTTTGTTAGCAAATACTGGAGTTGATGTTATGGCACTCAAACGTCATGGAGGCTGGAGGTTTTAGTGATAACATTAATGTATTATTTGACTAACAGCAAATGTAATTTTAGGTCTTCTGGTGTCGCTGAAGGATATGTTGCAGAGTCTTTAACAAAGAAAATAGAGTTTGCTGATAAGATTATACCAACAGCGGCAGTGACAATAATTTGACTCCATTTCAGTGTTTGAAGACAGAACTACTGAAGTTTATTCTAATCCTAACAAATCAAACTCAATAAGTAATACAGAAAATTCAAAAATTACTGTAAAAGCAATAGATAAAAACGAAGGAAAAACTTTTACGTTTAAGAATTGTACAAATTGTACCTTTAATGTTTACAATAAATGAGGCCAGCATTTGTTGGTGAAAAGAAGTACTGATTTTTACTTACCGCATTAATGCTGTTATAAACTCAAACAACACTATTATTTTTTTGATTTCTATGGAAACAAGCCACAGTGCTGTATATTCAACTTACAGAATGTGTCAACAATGACAGTAAGCGCGTATTTCAGAACGATTGTGCGAAAAAGTAATTTAGTATATCATGGTGTTTAAATTAAAAATAAATAAAGTTAGATTTAGAATTTTTGTAGTTTTCAGAACAATAATAACAGAAAAATAATAATTTCTATAAAGCAGTAAACAGTTTGTCCCCAGAAGAACTTGCCAAGGACCTAAATATACCTGTAAACTTTTATGTCACATTTTATCGAAAAGAGTAATTATTGCTTGTTTTGAAATGTAACAGTGAAAACAGCGTTGAAAATTACAGGGTGTTAAGAACATTAGAAAATGTAAAACTGTATCAAGACTAAAGTACCACTTTTCTAAAAAGAAATTAAAAATATTATAGAGAAGTTATTTCTAATAACAATATAACCCAAGATATGATCTTGTATATGAAAAAATTGAATTTTTTTATTTTATTAACATTGAACGATAATTCCGGACTGGTTTTAAACTGTTAGAAATATTCGACCAGTAAAGTTATGAATTTGTCTTCAGTAAGCATCATGCAATAAGTAGTTGAACGAACGTTTTTGGATTTCTTGCTTGAAGAGACCTCTCATGTAAGGGGAACACTGAACACCTACTTAAGTCAGACTACTTAACTAACTAAAACTCTACAAGTTGTTCTCCTACTTATTTTAAACAATTAATTTTTGAAAAACTGTGAAATAAAAGTTTGTAGGTATCCGTGGACACTTTATCACAGTAGTTTGTTTGTTATAATAACTGACTTTATATTTGACCAATAAATTGGCCAATTTATTGCAGCAAGTAAAACATCGCATAAAGATACAGAAACAATTGCTTGAACTTTCTCTTCTTCGGACATTTAAAGAACTGAATTAAAATTCATATAAAGAAACTAACAATAGACATATTTAAGCACGTAACTAACCTTTATAGGTTCCAGTACATATTTTTTTATTTCCATTTCAATTACGTCCTTTTAATAGGAGATATAAAACATCTATTGTCTAATAAATTTAATGTCCGCCATGCATTTGAATTAAAACAAATTTATTGCTTTCAATTGTCATATACCTATGCGTTTAAGAACTGGGTATGGGAATGGGATGGGAACTTTTAACGTCCATATTCTGTGTGAGAACAAAAACATTCCGAGTAATAAGGAAATGTATAAAAATATATTGTGACATAAATTTATACAATAGAGACGAGGCCGTTGCCGGCAACCCTAAAATAGCGTTAATAAATATGAATTGTAATACAGATGAATTTTAATTCATGCGTTTAATTTTTTCAAGGAATGTCGCCATGCAATACAAAATACGCAACTTGTTTCAATGAGACGCAGCCTTCATGTGTTAGAAACTATGCAGAAGTATTATACAGGGTATTTCTTAAATAAAGATCTAAAATCCAGGAGCATATTCTACCAAAAATATGGTTTTTATCAAGGAATTCTAACCTCTAGAAGGAAGCCTTTCAGGTTTTGTTTGCGAATATGCATAAACAAACCCCACACTGATAAAAAATTGTCTGTAATTTCACATAACTTTACGTTGGCAATTTGTTACCAGCATAAAGTTATGTAAAATTACATAATTTTATACATGAAATAAGTACACTGTAATATTACAGAAATAAACATGGATACAGTTCCATATTACGTTATATGATTTTACAACTATACAGGGTGATTAATTAATAATGGGACAGAGCTTAAGGGCATGTTGCTGACCTCAAAATAGAGCGATTAAGCCAAATATGCCTTATCCGAATGTTGCTCCTTTTCGATCTACAGGGTGTCAAAGTTGAAAAAATAAATCACATTTTCTTTATTATTTTTCGATCGCATCGACCGTATTTTATGAAATTTGGTATAGGGGGGTTTCTTGGTACTAGAAATTCGAATATGTCGACGATTTTGGTGTATCTGCTAGAGGGCGCCACCAACGATGGTTTGGACCCCTTTAAATCGCTACGACTTTTTTGTGCTACACTGTATCTCATGTTAGTACCTTGTTGATGTCGCTAGAAGCAATGGCTTCTGAGAAAAACGAATCTAAATCTCATGATGCATGCAATTTATCTAAAAGTAAAATCAAATTGTTGCGTAGGGTGTCAAAATTGAAGAAATAAATCACATTTTCTTTCTTATCTTTCGATCGCTTAAAGCAAATTTCACGAAATTCTTTCAGTAAAGTTGCGATGAATTTATAATTAGTTTAGATCAGTAGAACTGGACCTAGATTCAATACACTTTGATTTAAACTGAGCAGTACTCACTATATGCTTAAAATTATCAACATATATAACAAACACAACACAATTTATGAAAGTTAAAACACATTGAATATATAGGAGATTATAAGGAAATATTAGTTTTAGGCCTATTAAGAGAAAAAATTTATACAACTCGCAAGTTGGATCTAGGTACATTAAATTGAATTTGTAACAAAAAAGCAGGGCAGTCAATGTCATTATGCAACATTTTATATAGAAAAGATAGTGAAGAACAAAACTTTCTCTGAATTTTTTCAATAGCGATTTTGTAACATTGATAATATGGATTTTATATTACAGAACCGTATTCCAATTTAGACCTAACGAAGGAACCGTACAATGTTTTCAATGTTTCAACGTTGTCAAAGTTTCAGTACATAAAGTACAGTTCCTCACGACGAAGCCATATGATCTTACTGCCTCTTTTATTTTGTTAAATATGTGTTCTCGAAATGATAAAACACAATCAAATAATATACCAAGATTCTTAACAGTTTCACAACGAGTGCATTGTCGTCAATAGCATAATCGAAAACAATTGGTAACATTTTTCTGGTATAGGAAGCAATTTTACATTTCGATACATTAAAATATAATTTGTTCTTGAAGTAACAATTATGCAAATTATTTAAATAATCCTGTAATATTAAACAATCATCTATAGAACAAATTGAAGAAAACATTTTCATACCATCAGCAAACAATAATTTATTGCAATCTACTACTTGACAAATATCGTTAATAAAGATAAGAAATAATAAAGGTCCGAGGTTTGACCCCTGAGGGACTCCTAATAATTAAAAGATAAAAAACCATTATATGACAAACTGAAACTGAACTGAGATAATGTGTTTAATGAACGATGGTGGCTTCCCACCAGAAACTTTAGACAAATACGTAGTGATACGTTTAAAATACAGCGGGTATAATGCTGAAACTTTGGTCTCAAGACTTCATCCGGTAAAGGTTCTAATTTTTACGTATTTTATAATTTCGTGTTACTATTAAGTATTAATATTATCGTGTTGCAACATATTTTCTGAGAACGTAGTAAAATTGGCATTAGTAATCTAAGTCTGGTACAGTTATGAGCCGAGAATGTTCAGGTACCGATTATTATAATACTGATGCATTTTAATGTATGCCTTTAAGTTTTCTGATCAATGTAATACATCATTTACGCATTTTTTACAATACATGTTTCGGTTAGATGCAATATTTGCGTATTGGAACTAGATGTTATAAAATCATTAATAATAAAATAATTTATGCTTGTGCTACTTGAATTAATTCAGCCATCTAAAGGTTAATTAATTTTTTCAGTACAGCTACTGCAAAACTCTTACCAGACCTAGAAATAAAACTGCAAATATTTGATATTATCTCGACTGCTTTTTATTTACACTTGTAATATCAATTAATCAATTTTTGAAAACATTACCAATTACATATTTTAAACTAGGTTGAACCAGTTCTTAATTAAATACTTTATACTTCAGATTTTTTTAATTATTATAAATTAGTAGAGATAAAACTTAATAAATGATTTTAAAAAATAGTCTCTCATTCCTCTTAAAATAATTTACAGTTGGCAGAATGTGTACCGGGATGTTCACGCAATATTATATTCCATTTATCCATGGGCGTCTGCAGAAGGGGGCAGAAGGGGCTCTGCGTCTATGTTGTGCAATGTTACGCGATCTAAATAAATAATACTTCCCATTTGTATTAGGAGTAACTCCAATTCCTACTCCATAAAATCACCTGCAGCCATTAGGACTCTCAAACTGGCACAATTTAAGTGTGAGGTTCAATTATCTCTAAATTTTTGTGATGCTACTGACTTCGTACGCCAACATCATTCTCTAAGTACTTTGTCCTAAACTTTCTTTAATAAAATTTTAAAGCCTGATAATTCTATGTAATTTTATTTGCATTAGTCACCAATAAATCTTATTTTGTAAAGTTTTGATAGTTTTAATAATTATTAGCTGCTATCAGGTAGCTGGTCGCCGCCAGTCACATAATTAATGTGCACTCCCCTAGCCGTAGTTAGGAATCTTTGACTTGACCCTGTTGTTTTCGGGCTAGGATATGTGACGGTGAACCCGCTATGAAAATTTCTAAGCTGCCTCATATATTGATTATGGTTCCTGCTGTTGGTGCTACGGCTTCTACGGTCGGAACTGCTCTTCAGAGAAAGAGGTGTCTCATAGTAGCTCTGCAACTGGTCGCATTCCGTGCTACATGGACAAAATTTTGAACAGTTGCAACATCAGGTATGTCAAATTATTTCTTTAATTTATTTTTATTTATTTATTTATTTATTATAAGTATGATACAATTTATAATTCACAAAAAATCATTTTATAACTTACAAAATATAAAAAAAAATCATTTTCATTTTACTTTTCTTTTTTTTTTTCTCTTTTTCTTGCCTTTTTCTATTTGACAAAAAAAATATTTGAAAAATGTAAAATACAATGTATCCAAACCATAATAAATACCAGTGTGTTTGCCCACAAAAGGAACCTTGTGCGTGGACAAAAATAGGGCAGCAAAGTGAAATAGAATATCTTACTTAACAAAAAGAAAAAATATATATAATTTTAACTTAGCATAAGTGATTATTTTTAGATATCACTATGTAAATACATGAAAAAAAAAAAAACTGAAATTAAATAAAAATAAAAATAACAGGCAGATGTCTTCAACAAGCTCATATCAATTATAATTGGTAAGTTGTTTTTCTATTAATTATACTATGTATTTTAAGACGTGGCGTAACTATTAACCACTTTCGTATTTTTTTTTTCAGTAATCCAAGAGAATTTATCTGTCTAGTAAACTGGGGAACCTCAAGCATGACTATTGAACTCAGGTAAGCAAAACACCTCTGACCGATTGTTTGATGGCATTTTGGAATTACAACAGAGACATCTTTAAGTCTCGTATTATGTTCATGTGAAAAATTTTGTATATACGTTTTATCTTTATATTATTTAATAACCAAAGACTGAAAAAATAATTGTCTAATATCTAATATTTTCGCTTCACTAAAAAGTTGGTCAGTTGGATACATATACGTTTTTTAAAAATTATTTTAAAATCCACCTTTGCACACACTCAAGTTTTTGCAAATAATAATTAGTCACTCCCCCCCACGCAAGAATTCCATAAGAAATGTGTGACTGTACCAGAGCGTAATACAACATTTTTAAAGAGTTTATATCAAATATCTCTTTATAAAATTTAAATCTGTTTAAAACACTTCTAATTTTTTTTACTACAAAATTAATTTGAAAGTTCCAGCGCAAATGTTTGTCAATGAATATACCCAGATATTTTACAGAATCAGCTGCTGATATTTTTACCATGTTTTGATCCAACTTAAAATTGAGATTGTCGTAATTTGGAAGACCATTACGGTAGCAAGCGAAGGGTACAAAAACAGTTTTTTTATAATTAATTGTTAATAATTTATAATTGAAAAAACGCATTATGTTTACAAAATCATTTTCGACAACATTTTTCAATAGTGACCAATTATCTTCTTTGTAAAAGATTGCCGTATCGTCGGCAAAAGTAATGATTTTACCTAAAGAATGTTGTTTAAATAGATCATTAATATATATATTAAAAAGTGTAGGCCCCAAGACACTACCTTGCGGGACTCCATACCGTACAGTTCTCTCCGAACTTCTGTCATTGGAAATTACTACACGTTGAACTCTTTCTGTTAAATAACTTGTCATTAGTTTTAGCGGAATATCTCTAAATCCTATATTTTCGAGTGATTTTATTAATTTGTCATGACAAACAGTATCGAATGCCTTGGCCAGGTCTACGAAGATACAAAGAGACTTTTATTTTCATCAAGTGATTTATATATTTCGTATGTTAAACTAGCTATTGCATCTTCAGTTGACCTGGCCTCCTGAAACCCATATTGGTTACTTGATAAAATGTTATACCGTTTTAGATATGAACATATTCTTTTTTTCAATATTTTTTCGTATATTTTAGACAAGGTACTTAACAGGAAATTGGTCTATAGTTTGAAACCTCCAGCTTATCATCAGATTTGAATAAAGGTTTTACTAACGCCTCCTTGAAAACCTTTGGAAAAATGCCCTTATCCATTGACAGATTTATTAGGAAAGTTAACGGTTTAGAAATAAACTTTGTGATTTCTTGAAGAGTATCAGTTCTTATTCCGTCAGCACCTGGAGATTTACCACGTTTCAATTGTGCAATGATTTGCCCCACCTCGTTTTCATCGGTTGGTTCTAAATAAAAAGAATTAGAAAGTTTTGTTTCTTCGCACCTATAATCTGGATCTACTTTTATTTTATTTGCTAGTGAACTGCCAATATTAGTGAAAAATTCATTAAATCTGTCCGCAATTTCAGATGGGTCGTGTTTTACGATTCCTTCAGAATTTTTTATTTCGCTGATACCTTCATTTCCCTTTTTCTTATTATTCATGTGTATATTTTTTAAACAGTTCCATAATTGTTGTGGACTGTTTTTATTATCATTTATTAAAGATTTGTAGTAATTTACCTTGGTTTCTTTAAGCACATTGTTTAGTTTATTTCTATAATTTTTAAATTCGTTTAAAGCTACTAAATCATTTGGATTTTTTTGTACTTTTTTATATAATAAATATTTGGTATTTATTGATTTAACTAAGCCATTTGTGATCCATTCGGACCTTTTTACTTCCTTTCTATTTACTTTAGTTTTATGCATGCACTCATTAACATTTTTATTTAAATACTCAACAAAATAGGCAGTCGCACAATCTACATCTTCGTGTTTATATACATTATCCCATTTTTCAGTTTCCAGAATGTTTTTAATTTAATTTTATTCAAATAAATTTTATAATTATTTTCACTCCTACATTGATGAATTGTTGTTGTTTCAGATGAGCCGCAAATTTGGAAGGCGATGGGGAAGTGGTCACTAATAGTGGCTTGTATAACAATAGGAAGAAACAAATCTATATTCAATTTTGTCCTTAAAAACAAGTGGTCAATACATGTTTTGCTATCCCGATAAACCCTTGTATATTTATTTATCATTGAAATAAACCCAAATTCATGTAAAATATTCAAGTATTCCTCATTGTAATCACTATTACCCAAAATATCTATATTAATATCTCCAACAAGTATTTCTGCATCACAATTGACGTGATTCGTTGACTGAAGATAAGTATTTAAATTCCTGTTAAATATATAAGGACAAGATGCTGGTGAGCGATATATTGCTGTAACAAGATAT
Source organism: Monochamus saltuarius (assembly GCA_025584915.1). Taxonomy (NCBI): domain Eukaryota; kingdom Metazoa; phylum Arthropoda; class Insecta; order Coleoptera; family Cerambycidae; genus Monochamus; species Monochamus saltuarius. The sequence continues at coordinate 41,462,062 of CM046727.1, forward strand.
AATTTATCATTAACATATAATTTTATAGAAATTAATTTTATACCATCTAAATCAATTATTTCATATGTATAATTATATGATTTTTTTATATACACTACAACTCCATCGTTTTGATTAAAAGTACCCTCATTATATAAGATGTTATAATTTGTCATATTTAATAATTCCGTATCATTCAACTGCCAAGTTTCTGTTAGAACAATAATATCAAATTCTATGGAAAATTCACTTAAAAATACTCTTAACTCATCTAAATTCTTACTAATACTTCTTATATTTGTATGAAATAAAATTAAATTTGTTCTATAACCATTATTTAAAATTTGTTGGCAATGATTCGCATTTTGTGGCAATTTTGTATTTATTATGTTTACATCAAAATTTTTTATATACGGATCCATTTTCAAAATAATATGTAGGTATATTAAATTCAATAACTATATTCAGTGATTTTACTGATACTTTTAACAAAAAAAATATAAAAAAAACAAAATAATAACTATTTTTTTAAAAGAACAATTTTATATGTATTACTTAACACTTTTTTGCCTTTTCTGATTCTTTCCTCACAGCGGCTTATTTCTTGTTGTCTTCTTATGTTTTTCTCTTTTCCCGACTGTAACTTCTTTACGCCTCTTATCTTTTTGTGTATCTTCTTCCTCACGTACATCTTCTAAATCATCCTCTTCGAGTACTGGATTTGGATTTTCCGATAGTTGTGCAAGAGTATACTCTTTATTATTCAAAATCAACTTATTCCTCTTTATAGTAGCCTTTATGTTTTTGTCTTGCTTTGTATAGATGTTGTCGTAGAGCTTTATTAATTTCCTGATCTTCTTTGCTTAGATCATGTGTAATGAAAATATGTTTACCTTTCAATTTATAGCCATTCTGTAAAACTTCAAGTTTTTAAGATACGATACAAATTCAAATTTAATTGGATTATTTTTGCTTGTTTGTGATCCTATAGGATATATGCTATTAAAATCTCTGTTTGCAAATCTATTTCAATCTCTTTACTTAAAGATGTAATATAGTTATTGCTGTTTTCTTCTCCTGGTAGACCGAAAACAATTAAATTATTCCGTCTGTTTCTATTGTCTAATTTAGCAATGACTTTTTTTAGTTCACAATTTTCTTCCTCTAATTGTAAACACTTATTTTTTGTAATTCTTAGGTCAGTTTGTATGTCCTCTATAGCTTTGTTAGTTGCATCTACCTTATTATCCAGAGTTTTAAGTAACTTGTATACGTCTTTTATCGTAACATTGCATTCTTCATTCATTTTTATATAGACTGCGGTGTGGGTAAGTCAATGGCAATGCCTCGTCTGGCTGTACGTTAATGTGGAAATATCACCAGTAATATAAATCTCCTAGAGTATTCAAGGTTCCAGTAGTTTAACAAAAAGTTAGCAAAAGTGTTTAGAATATGGGCCTTCGATATTCTATTATTTGCCTTATATACATACTGACTATATAAAGTATATAGTAACTTTGCACTTAGCTCACTTGTAATTACTTATTTACTTATTCACAGTTAGTTTTTATATACGAGTATTAATGGAAATACTGCACCAATATCACTTATAGGAAAGTTTTAAGCATTGATTTCTTTATTTTCACTAGATTTTCCTACTTTTACACAGAGCACCGAAGCGCACGTCTGCCTTTAACGCCTGCCTTTAACACTTTAAAACCATAAATTAATTGTATTAATTAATAACAACAGAAGCGGTAAAAGCAGTTGAATTTGAAGATATAAAATAGGTGTTACAAAATTTTATTTATTTATTTCCTAGGGAAATTGTTTCAATATTTTATCCCTTCATTTTTTATTACAATTTGCCGCTCGTCGACTGCATGCTTTGCCTTTCGCAAGGTCAGGTTTCCAAAAGTGTATTTTTAAATCATTCTGAACTGCCCTTTTAACTTTCTTTTTTACACAAAATTACATTTGTAAGAGTACATTCAATTTCCTTTTTATAAGTTCTGAATCACCCTGCATTTTCAAACCTCTAAAAGACAACTCCATACCAGAGAAGCCGGCTTCCCCACATTTAAGAAAACGGGATTTTGGTTCAGAGTTCATCAAAGAGCATTTTCCTAATTACATATAAGGAAAGTATTCGCCCGGTTCTCTACCTACCGCCCAGCGCCTAGACGTCAGGATAAATTAACGTTCAGATTATCTTCAGGCACGAGGGGGCGTTTCTTCGTCGGCGTTATAGTCATTTGTTTTTAAGTTCACCGGCTATTACAGCTATGCGTCGTCGTACCGATGAATAGAAAACTTCTCATAATTAAATTTCTCCCATGTCGGTGCGCACAAAAAATCCGATGGTATCTCGAATTAAGTCGTGTTTAAGTATTATTTCTCTAACAATGGAACAATTTATCAAATAACCACCCACATTACCACCAGGTCGAAATCACATTACTGGATCAGATTTGAGTGTGTATGCATGATTTAAAAGCACATTTAAATTTGCGTGTGTACCAAGTGCTAGTAGATAAGTGGAGTCAATGAGGACGAGTGGACTCATTGAGAATTCGCAGTTTTGGGACAGTTCAAAATTGTTTGCTTAGGTATTGTAGTTGCAACGCTCATATTTAGGTGTAATCGCCCATTGTGCATGCTGTCAACATACTTATGTAGAATATGCAGTCTTAAATTGCAGATTATGTCTCAGATCCCTTTAATCAACAAAAATCATATGCATCATGTTGGTATTTACAAATTTTTAAATAATTCTATTGCGGAAACGTCTAAAATTACACAAAAATTAATGGGTTAAAAAATTTCTCAAGGTCATTATACATGGAAATACAGAAGGCCTAATAAAGACAGCAAATCGAATAACAATTTTTTTTACTCAATCCTTCAATAGATAAAATAATCACCCCATAACAATCGGTAACACGCTCCTGGTGCGCTACAAATTACGCGTACAAGTATTGCAACTATACAGGGTGCCCCAAAATTAGCCTGCCAAAAATTAACTGTGGCTTCTACGATCAAAAATAAGAAAAAAAGTTATATAGTGGTAAGTCCGTAGACACTTCCTAACCCCCCTTAAATGGGGACCTCAAAATTTGATTTTTTCCAAATATTTCTAAAAGGGATCAAGATAAAGTAATTAAATTTGAAATTGAGAATCACAATTAGATTCCGAATATAATAATCTGAAAATAATTTCTAATAATTAGTCATAAGCGTGCCAAACTGGGGAGGTTAGTGGGTAAATATTGCTCTAACTTTCCTGTATCTCGAAATTTTCGTCGTCAGATTAAAAAAATTAAAATGTTGGTCTATTTTACATGATAAAGGTACTCCTATTTCAATCCGATAAACAGTTCTGTTTTCGAGTAATCTTAATTTAAAAATTTTGTGACATACCACAAAAGTTTAAGATGGAAACTATAAATAGGCAAAATATCCCTAGTAGGCTCTGAGAAAATACTGTCGACTTATTTAACACATATTAAAGGTGTTATTCAAGCGTTTTAACATATTAAAATACTTTTAAAATGCATATCAGTAATGTAATTATTTGTAAATTTTTGAATTTTAATATAGCCTATTAATACTTCAAAAATTTTGAAAACATATGTAATATGTGTCAAATAATTTATCATAATAAAACAAGAGTACCTTTTTGTAAAATTGTTCAACATTTTTAATTATTTCATCTGACGGCAAACACCTCGAAACATGAAACAATATTTATCCAATAACCCCCCAGTTTGGCACGCCTATGACTAATTATGGTATTGTTTTTAGAACATTAGATTCGCAATCTAATTGCGATTCTCAATTTTAAATTTGATTACTTTATCTCGATCCGTTTTGAAAATATTTGAAGAAAATCAAATTTTGGGGTCTCCTTTTAATGGGTTATAGGTCCGTTAGGGGGCGTTTACCAAGCTATGTTTATAGAACTTTTTTTCTTATTTTTGATCGTAGAATCCACAGTTAACTTTTGGCAGGCTAATTTTGGGTCACCCTGTATAAAAGTCCAGCAGCGTTGCCACTCAGGACCACATACATATAATAACAGCATGTTCAGTCCTAATGAGAACTTTTTGTTTGCAATCTAAAATGTATGCATTTTGTATATTCTTTGGGGTACCTTTAAAAATTATTGCATTTTTAAGATATTCATTAAGCGTTTTGTCAAGTTCTGACGTAAAATTCATTCATCATGCCCTCGTAATGCAAGTTCAAAAGCTCCACAAAATTTTATACAGTAAATAATTTTTGATAAACCATTAAAAGCATACTTACCTATTTTTTCGTTATGTTCTTGAAAGCAGGATCAAATTGAGCTCGTCGATGATATTTCCAAATAATGCAAATTACATTTGATTATGAATATGAATTAGAATCAAATCCATTACTCGTGATCAGTATGTACCGAATGAGACAAACGCACACGGAAAACACAGACGCAAATGTCTATTAAAATGTATTTTATAAATTTTTCCATGGCTCTGTTCAGTAAAAGACAACCGCGCTCTTTTACTACTTCACTTTACCCAACTTGAATTGCATTTTCATTTAGGCAAATACCAAATTTTATTAATAATTATAAACTACACTGGCGACACAAACACACGAAATTCACCAACCTCTACCACGCAAAAATAATGACTGATGGATGAAGAAGGAAGGACCGCGTGTATCTGTTCGAGATGCAGTAGACGGCGGGCTCGTCTGCATAGGAAAATGGATTCGGGAATTTGAACTGCCAACTTTTTAGCTGTGTGGAGAGTGCCGATTACAGCCTATCTATTTATTATAAAATTCTCATGACTTCTTATTGATTACACCGGGTGTTTATAAAAATGCAAATTTAATTATTGCTTGCTTCTGTTATTACTTAGCGGTTCTGCAGCTCTGCAGCGCTTGTCATTTAGTATACATTAAAAACAAGGCTGTTGACCTAAATACTGTAGGTCTAGACTCGGATTGCCGGATTGTTGATCACTGAATAGGTATGTCTTGAGGTTTTTTTTATTAGTGTCTGTATTTAAACACAAAAAACGTTTCAGTCTCTATTAATAATTTAACCTAGTATTGGATTTTATTTCATTGTTTATGTCATGAAATGTGAATGGTTTATTTTGATCCGTTGAAGTTTTGTAATTTCAATATTAAATATTTTTTATGTTGACACTTAATTGCATAATTTTAAAAAATAGGTTATGACATTATTTACATATTACAATAAGTAGATACTATAGGAAAATATTTAAATTTGGCAATGTCGCGTCAGGTCGACACCGAGTTGAATGGCCCCTAGCGGTCTGAAAAGGGGGTTTAAATAAAGGTTTGAAAATATTTTTTTTCGGCGTAAATATGCATTTAATTTTTTTAAATATACGTATTACATATACTCATTTTTCCCCATCTTATATTAAAATTAATGACATTACGACTGAATCACGCTGTATATCCAATTCCTTTTTTAGTATTTCTCAGTCACCCTGTATAAAGCATCTATTATTTAAGTAATCATTTTCTGGCGTTTAAATCAGTTTCTATTTTAAAAAGAACATCCTGTAGCAGACAATCAAGATTCACCCAAAATACGGGTTGGTCAGCAATTGATATTCCTTGCGCAAGAAGGGCACAACGGCGATTTGTATGCGCTATTCGTAGCTCGAATTCTATGAGGGAAGAAAGTACATCGTACGTACAAGTAACAGAGCAATGACTCACACCGAGTTCAATATTTGTCGCAATTCACCATGACCAATTCAAGGTAGCCGTGGATTAGACGATAGACTGTTAAATGGCTACATTTTATTTGAAAGTTGAATAAGGTTAGGTAAAGCTATTCGGATACTTTGTCTTAAAATACATATTTATATGAAGTTAAAAAAGACACAGCTCCCACCTCAAAATATATAAGGTGAGTTAGAAAGAATGGGTCAACACTAGGCTGGAGATGTTGGACACCAAAATATTATGTTTAAACTTATCATGCCTTATACGATGCCGCTGGTTTAATAAATATATTGTAATATTTATATGGGTGTATGTTTTATTTAATTAAATTTATTTTTATTATTTATTTTAATTTTAAAGATTTTATTATGTATTTAATGTCAAAGTTTGAATATTATTTTTTGTTGAGCGCCTTGATCCTTTTATGTATTATGTTTTATGAGTGTATGTTGTGTTTAAGCTATATTTTGTTCAATACAAACCTTTTATATTAATTTTTTTTATCTTTTTATCGTACCTTATTTATACAATTTTTGTTTATCCCTTGCTAGACACAGTTTCACAAATTAAAACAGCAAAAGAAACTTAACTCAGGAGTCTGTTCAAAATATGCAGGGTTTTTATTTTATAACAAATAGTAACACACTTGAAAGATTAACAGTGTTTGGTTCTAGAATCAATTTGAAAACAATAAAGAATATTTTCTTTTAATATTACTTCTCTGATGATAATTTTCCAAACCACTATAAGTTAAAACTTTGTTATTGAATTTAATTGAAGTTTTTATAAATTATGTTGGTTGCATTCCTACAGAGTGTAATATAAAATAATGGCTGTTCATGCATGACAGATATTATTAGTTCCAGTGAAATTTGTGAATATGGTCGTTATATTTGCTTGGATTAGACTTATTTTATACAGGTAAGTCCTG